>OZ023165.1:320000-400000 GCA_963678695.2 Diplodus puntazzo | reverse complement strand
CTTTGAGGACAAAATGTTTACTTGCTCTCTTATATATCCTTCCTCTGACTGGTGCAACCGTAACAAGATAATCAATGTAATTCACTTCACCTATCAGTGGTTTTAATGTTGTGGCTGATTGTTATATTTACTCAATATAGGGCAGAGGTATGGAGTAGGTCTACAGACTGAAGAAAATAGAGAAAAGTGTCTTTTAAAAACTGAGAGCAAAGTAAAGAGAGGAGAACTAAAAGGGCTAACCTTGCGTTTAGAAAAGCTGCCAATAAAGGAGCGGCCTGTACGCTTGTTGCTGCTGGGATTAGACTCATCCGCTGTGTCCGTCCCATCCTCACTTTTACCCTGACAGCACAGGAGGAGAATCTTAGCATTTTTTGTTTGGAAACATTTTAGAGGCTTACAACTGAAAATGAGAAAAATACGTTACTGATTAGCTGTCAACCCGACATCTTATGGTCATGCCACATTTTTCTTGAGTCAGTTTTAATTATTTAGAGCAAATGAGAGCGTCAGAAGCATAATTGTTATTCTAAGCAAAGGGGGGCTTTCTCAGCATCAAATCATGGCTACACTAAAGGTTTCTAGGGACACAGTACATGGAACTCTAGAACACTTCGCAGAAACTGGATCAGTTGGATCTAAAGCCCAATCAGGCAGACCTACAACACACCATCAGTGGGTCAAGATTACATTTTTTACTCAAATTGATACAATCATTTGTAATGAAAAAAAAACAGTATTACAGTTGAGACAATAGCGGTCATCAACTTTTTGAGCCCATTGTATTTATACAAAGCTGTTTGAAATGAAAATGTAAGGACTCCGAGTTTGTGTCTACCTTAGAGCCAATTTTGTCTGTGGGCTTCCCAGCAGGTGGGAGGGCTGCAATGGTGAAGCTGTCTGGGTCTTCTCTGTCTCTGATCTTAGACTCCTTCATCAGGTTGTCCAGCTTTTTCTTTGCCATGTTCTCCACCTGTTTCCTGCTTGCTGAAGTCTAAAGAAAAAAGGAACAATTGAACAGAGGATGATGATGCTGATATACAGTTGAAGAATACACATACAGTGGCTTGCAAGAGTATTCACCCCCCTTGAACTTTTACACATTTTGTTGCGTTACAACCACAAACGTAAATGTATTTTAATGGGATTTTATATGATAAACCAACACAAAGTGGTGCATAATTGTGAAGTGGAAGGAAAATGATACATGGTTTTCAAACATTTTTAAAAATAAAAAACTGAAAAGTGTGGTGTGCAAAAGTATTCACCCCCTTTACTCTGATATGCCTAAAAAAAATCCAGTGCAACCAATTGCCTTCAGAAGTCAACTAATTAGTGAAGCCTCAGAGGTTTGTTAGAGAATATTAGTCAACAAACAGCATCATGAAGCCCAAGGAACACTCCAGACAGGTCAGAGATACAGTTTAAAGTTTAAAGAAAGTTTAAAGCATGGTTAGGATATGGAAAAAATATCCCAAGCTTTGAACATCTCATGGAGCACTGTTCAATCCATCACCTGGAAATGGAAAGAGTATGGCACAAGCCATGTCGGGGGCACAACAAACATGTGAAGGAAGATGCTCTGGTCAGATGAGATCAAAATTGAAGTTTTTGGCCTAAATGCAAAACGCTATGTGTGGCAGGAAACTATCACTGCACATCACCCTGAACACACCATCCCCACCTAAAAACATGGTGGTGGCAGCATCATGCTCTGGGTATGCATTTCTTCAGCAGGGACAGGGAAGCCGGTCAGAGTTGATGGGAAGATGGATGGAGCCAAATACAGGACAATCTTGGAAGAAAACCTGTTAGAGTCTGCAAAAGACTTGAGACTGGGACGGAGGTTCACCTTCCAGCAGGACAACAAGCCTAAACATACAGCCAGTGCTACAATGGAATGGTTTAGATCAAAGCATATTCGTGTGTTAGAATGGCCGAGTCAAAGTGTCCAGACCTAAATCCAATTGAGAATCTCTGGCAAGACTTGAAAAGTGCTGTTCACTGACACTCTCCATCCAATAGGACTAAGCTTGAGCTATTTGCAAGGAAGAATGGGCAAATATTTCCATCTCTATATGTGCATCGCTGGTAGAGACTTACCCCGAAAGACTTGCAGCTGTCATTGCAGCAAAAGGTGGTTCTACAAAGTATTGCTCAGGGGGGTGAATACTTTTGCACGCACACTTTTTTCTGTTTTTTATTTTTAAAAATGTTTGAAAACCATGTATAGTTTTCCTTTCACTTCACAATTATGCACCACTTTGTGTTGGTTTATCATATAAAATCCCATTAAAACACATTTAAGTTTGCGGTTGTGACATGACAAAATGTGGTAAAGTTCAAGGGGGTGAATACACTGTATGTATGACATTGTAACTTTCTGAAAAGTATTAACACAAGTAACCACATATAACATATCATACTTGTTGAATAATTAATGTGATCATCTAAGAAACAAAACAAAGAATAACACAATAATTAACGCAACATAAAAAAATACCCTGATCGTGCATACCTCCAAAACAATACGTTTTATTAGGGCTGTAACGATACACGTGTGGAAACTGAAATCGCGACACTCATATCCACAAACCTTTCTCGCGGTGTAAGAAGGCAGAATCGTGACACAACTTCCAGTCCAGGTCCAGCCCTATGAGCTATAAGTACCCCCCAAACTTCACTATCAAAAGAGCCATTTTTGCCCCCCCAAGTCCCTCACCACAAAAATCTAGGGCTGCAAAACATATTTGTGAATTATAATGAAGTTAACGCAGCCTAGACAGTCTAACTGAGCCTATCAAGTTTTATAAGAAGCCAAAATAAACATTAAGGTATATTTTTACATGATGTGCCAACTCTGCAGTGGGCTACTTATGCTTACAGTAAAATATACTTCGCTTTTCCATTTCAATGATGCCATGTGTTGGTGTATTTATTAAATAAAAGAAGTAGCCTACAATAAAAATGTGAAAATATACCAAATAAAAAGTAGCCTCATTTGATAATAAATAAAACACAGTGTCAGGCTGAAAAAAAAACTACCGAAAAAAACCCAGGACAGTTTACATTTTATTTTAGTCCACTCCAGTAAGTTAATCCTTTTTCATAGGAAAGCCCAGACATGTATCTCACTCTTATCAAGGTATAACGACGGATATCAGAAGGGAGAAGTTGACTCCCCCTTCACAGTGTGTGTCTCTCTCTGTGTGTGTGTGTGTGTGTGTGTGTGTGTGTGTGTGTGTGTGTGTGTGTGTGTGCTTGTCTTTTGTGCTACTGTGTTGAACAGTTTGTGAAGCATCCATGTTTTAGAATTTTGGCTGTGTTCCGCATTTGTCATCATTTAGAACCAACAAATCAAGCCATGGGCAACACACCAGCCCTGTGTTACAGCAGAAAACAAATCCAACATCGTGGTGGACAATATTACATTCAAAGATACAATGCAAGCCCTATGTCCTTTCACACAGTACCAAGAGTGACCCACAGTTGTTTCAAAAGGAAAGAAAACAGTCATGTCAGTAATGCAGGACTTTATTTTAGCTGTCACAGCCTTCACAAAAGTAGTCCCACACAGTAGACCAACACATGTGTTGTAACACTACATGCAGCTTGTGGTTCACTCAATCTGAACGGGAAACAGATGATTTTGGCAAACAGGTAAGCTATTTTGTGCCTCTGCAGTGGCTTCCTGTGCGCCTCTTTACATGAAAATTATTCTTTTTTTTATCATCATCAGTGTTTTAGGCCTACAGTGATTCTGATATTCTCCGACGTAAAATGTTCAGCCTACACACAGAATTGTATCTGTTTTTATCAAGTTGTGATTAATTGAATGATCCTGAGTTAACAGCATTGTATTTTATGCTCAACCCGGGGTTGATCGCTGTATGTGGTTGAGGATAAAAAAAGGATTAACTTAATGGAGTGGACTAAAATAAAATGTAAACTGTCCTGTGTTTTTGGGGTTTTTTTTGGTTGGTTTTTTTTTTCAGCCTGCCACTATGTCTTTTATTTATTATCAAATGAGGCTACTTTTTATTTGGTATATTTTCACATTTTTATTGTAGGCTACTTCTTTTATCTCTCTATAAAAGCAAGGAATCTCTGTCTGTCTCTCTGTTTGTCTGTGTGTGTGTGTGTGTGCCTCAAATATCTCTGCGGATCAGGATCAGACTGACCTGAGAGTTTCAACATGGCTGCTGCCTGGTTCAATGGTGTGCAACTTCGCATTTGTTTGGACTGCAATGATGCCGAGAATAAATTATTTCATAATGCTTTACAAATTCCGAGAGCATTGTCCACCGGAGCCACCACAGTCACGTACGCACCAGAGCCAATCACTGCACACCGTAGCTACGTGCGCTCCAGAGCCAATCACTGCAGAGCTCAAGCCCACGACATACGTTAAGAAACAAGCGGATTTATACCTGCAGCGGTGCAAGCTGGACCGGGCTTTTGCCGGCGGTTCGGTCCCGTTCTGTTCTGTGCATCTAAACTGACTGTTGTGGATTAATGAGACTAAACAAGTCTGGATTGAATCTGTTCGGGTCTGAGGAGATCCGGAGACATGCGGACAACAAAGTGGAATCGGAATCTGTGGATGTTCGTGTGTAGCTAGCTGCTAGCTGCTAGCCCACACGTACCACCTCCCGAGTAGACGAACCGAACGCACCGGCACGTCCGAAAGCGGACTTAGGGTAAATAATGTCCGTCACGCTTTTTCGCGAACGATGCGTTTGCTTTGTGTCTGGTGCAGAAAAAACGGGCTTTTGTCACGATAGTGTCCAAGCAGCAAGTTTGGCTGTTGAGGAACAGGAAGTTGTGGTAGGGACGGAGGCGGATGAATGACAGGCAACGACAGTCGGTGTACAGACAGCGATATTGCGAGTTGAGAGATTTGTGACATTTAGCGTGTTTGGAGTGTATAGTTAATGTGTTATGTAGTGTTTGGTGTAGTGTGTTTAGTGTGTAGTGGAGTCGGTTTTTTGTTGAATGAGTCAAAACAAGGAGGAGACTGCTGAATGTGGAGCAGGCAGTGCAACTCTTCATTCAGCTGGAAGGAGCTCAGGCAGACCTGAGCATTGCCTGCATTTAAATGTAAATAGTTACATATAACTTTGTAAATTTTTACAATTTATGCACATATTAAGCAAACAACAATCTATATTTGCATTATAAGTAATAAAAATGGTTTGTTAAACATATTTGTGGTTTTCACAGTAGAAAAATCTAACTTTTTCTACTCGGATTTTATGGTTTTTTTTTGTGATGTTAGGTCCATTGTGTTAATACAGTATGTCAAAATGAAAAAATAACTGTACAGTCACACATGTGAGGTTGTGCTGAAAATAATGACACCATGTAAATAGTTTTTAAGGTGAAATATAATGGCGAAATCAAAAATAGTCAAAAGTTGAGGAATCAACTTCTCCCTTCTGATATCCGTCGTTATACCTTGAGAAGAGTGAGATACATGTCTGGTGCTTCCCTATGAACCACGGTCGACGGTCGGTACAGGTGTTTGTATCACAGGTTCATCTGGACGTCTCTCGCTTAGACTGACGTCACGCTGAGTTCGGGCTGGATGTCAACGTACTCTGTAGACTCTTTGACGAGCAGGCTGTATGACATTATACAGGTTTCACATCAACTTGACTTCGGCTTGATAACTATTTATGTGGCTGGGAATTAGGGCTGCACGATTCTGGAAAAAATGTGAATCACGATTTTTTTGCTTAGAATTGAGATCACGATTCTCTGGCACGATTTTTTTCACAAAATGTTTATTGCACTGATAAACTTGAACAAAACAATACAAAAAACATCGTAGAATGGCAGAGGCATACTACTATGCCTCTGCCAAAGCATTGTTTTTTTTTTGTTTTGTTCAAGTTCTATCATTGGATGAGAAATGATTTTTACAAAAGTAAAAAAAAAAATTAGTCTCCAAGATGAGAGGGCATCCTGTAATACCTCGTGTTGTACAGTGTTTATTGGGGCCGTATCTTGGCTAGGTGATGTGATAGCTGCTGTGATCGGCTTTCTAAAACGGAGGCATGATATTGCTCCTTTTCCAAAAGCTGCCTCTGAGGTAGGCGTAAACATGTGACGTGACGTGAAGCTCGAAGTTGAGCTGTGAACAGTTAACAACAAATTTGTCTTCAAAATAAGAGCTTTCCATTGCACCCGACTGAAGTTTAGAACTGCGTTCTTAGCGGGGGGCTTTTAGTTTGAAAGTAGCGACCGTTCCTAGCTTGTGGCTACAACAACATGCTAACAACCACACAGCTAGAGATCCGGGAGACGCTAGCATCTCCCGGATCTCAGCGGCTGTCCAGCTGCGGACCAAAACAGACCCCCTGCCGCCCTCTGTCAAAAACTGCGGACCGAGCCGCCAAAAGGACGGGCAAATTGGCGGCTTGCTGCCCCCTCTAAGTACGGCTTCTCACTCACTCCTTCCAAACACTCTACTGCAGGCGCTTCCTCCACTGAATCACGTGTTGTAAAGACGCTTTACCACAGGTTGAGGGCGGAGGCAGCGGCAGTGCTGCGTTTGGGGGCGCTTCACAAAATCCGGGAGGAAAATAGGAGCATTCGTTTGTGATTCAGCTTGAGTAATAAAATGCTTCAGAATCGCTGTGTGTGGAAATGAGATCACGTGTATGTGCGAATCGAGATCGCGATTTTTTAGCGATTTTTTGTGCAGCCCTACTGGGAATGGTGGCTGTCATTCAGTAACCATTTGAACGCAGTGCGGAATGAAAGAAATACTCAATGAATAACAGGTGTCACAAGTTAACCTGGACGCTGCGCACTCAACCCCACAGCTAACAGCCAACAGCGGTCTCCGCGCTGCTCTCGAGCGGCTCGGCATGAACAAATGCCTCAGAATGTTCCACCCATGACTTGTTTGTGAGTGCAGACATTCACGACAAAGATATAAGCCCGACAACACGCACTTTTGGATGATTTATAGACATTTGCGTTTTTTCGGACAGGCATCGTCACAGTCTCCTACACTGTCACTGTGTGCTCTGTAGCGCTCGTCTAACAGTGGTCTGCAGGTCGCAGCCCCCGGCATCTCCGTGTGGAATAGAAGTGTTCAAGTCACGTCAAAACGAATATACATACACATGACTTGGATTGATGAGCAGGGCGATCGGTATGTTTTTCCCCGGTTAGCGGACATGGCAGAGGACCCCTCTCCAGACGGGATTCTCAAACCACACCTCCAGCACATCTGGGACCCTCGCCAGTTAAAATGAACGCCAGTTAAACTGTCACACCGGTATCCAAAAAAAACATCAGAATCCAATGGAACCTTGGAAAATTATGTCTTACGCTGGTTTGTGCAAACTAAGAAGAAAGATACATTGCACAAGATGCTCAGATCTCATGAGGTGCATAGATAAAGCAATACATTATAATGTGAAACCTCTCACACTGGTTGGTGAATGGACCTTTAATAAATGCAAGCATTTCCACATGTCAGAGCATAACAGGGAATGATAGTGTGACGTCCTTTATACAGATGAAGTGGAATTACTGAAAGACGTCATTCAGATATCACTGCTCATTACATTACTCAGAATAATATGAACATGCTCAGTCCAGCCACATGGGGGCAGAGTGCGCCCGTAAACCACCTCAGTCTGTAATAAGAGATCAGGTAAAAGCAAGATGCTGCATAGAGAGAGCACAAGTTTTATTCCTAAGTGCTCAGGGCATGCGAGTCAAAAATTAGTGTATTAGACAATACTGAGCTTTAATCATGAATAATCAGTCCAGTCAGAGCTGTGTACAATTGAGAAATATTACCTTTGACCTTTCTGCATTATTCTGATCACATTGCACACAGAACATTGGGTGTTTTAATTCTCATTTTGGTCTATGTAAAGAGGAATCTGGTTGCTTCTGAGGCTTTTCTATTCTGACAGAAAAATATCTTGCAATGATTTTGAATAAAATTTGCACAATAGCTGAAGCCTCAGAGGTGAAATACCATTTTGTTAGGCTCATTGGTCAATTCTAAGGCCCTGTTCAGACCTGGTATGAAAATCCATGCTGAGTGATCGGATCACAGTGAACAGCTCTAAGTACAGGTGTGAATGTATCCAAGCCATATTGAGGACACATTTTAAATCCAGTCACAGCGGTGGTCAGGGCTGCTTGTGACCACATTCTTTAGCAGTGGGTATGCACATGTCCTGGGCCACAGTGAAGACAATGAAGAAGGCGGTTTACATTTACACTCACATTTATGAAAGACGAGAACGATTTTTTTTGACAATAAACAAGACTCATGCTGATAGTAGGTGTGGAACGAAAGATTCAGTGCTGTCCACTTATGATCTGATCAAACAGGATGGATGGTAACACCAGGTCTGAATTCCTTTTAGCTTTTCTCTTTCATCAGCATCAAATACTGTGGCCAAACTTCACCCAGAGGCAAACCTGTACTGGCTGCTCGACTTCCACAGTTGTTTGTGGGAAAGACGCTTAGAACAATGTCCATACTGTATATGGCAGCTAAAGGTAACACAAGCATAAATTTTTTTAAGAAGTGACATCTCCACTAGTTTATGGGTCAATCTGTACCAACTCAGCTCAGACCTCCCAGTTAATATCACGGATTTCCTCGAATAAAATACATCTAAAATCTTCTAATAAAGTTATGGGAATTGCAAAATCCTACGATTGTAATCCAAACATTTTTGGAGTTATGATTTTCTTAAGTTTTTCCCTCAGGGCTACATTTGATTTTTTTGTAATTCTATGTAAATATATATTCTTAGCGTCATCAACCACTCATTTTTTAATGGATTATTATTATCATCACTAATAAGTTGTTGCAGGTTGTTTACAGTAATGAAATATTTTTTTACCCAAAGAAGAATCTTACATACATACAGTTACAGCTGCCTTGAATTTCCCCTCCCATGAAAATGAAGACTGTGTTTATTAAATGTGTTTAAGCACATGAAATCAGTCAATGAAGATCTTTCCTCTCTAATTAAAATGTCTCTCGCCAACACACCCCAGAAGCTCAGTTGGTAAAGTGTGTGATCACCCTGCTGCCCGTCATCTCCCAAGCCATTCCGCTTAGAGAAGTGAAACATTTCCCCCCGCCGACAGTTTCATCAGAGTTTTTGTGTCCTGTTTCTGTCCTGTTACCACTGCAGATAAAGACAGTTAATCAAATGAGTGCTGCATGTGTAGTTTTTTCCTTCCAGTTAAATCATACATTTTCGAGCCATATCACTTCACTTTCATGCAGTTCTGTTGAAAAATGAAAAGCTGAGGCATAGTATTGATGACCTCATGATATGGCAACCTCATCACACTGTCTCACACACATCAAATACTGTATGCCTATGATACAGTAAGAACAGCTGACTTCATGCTGAAGTAATGCTTCAGCGTCCATCATCCCTGCTCCACCTGGTGGATAGATAAACCATTGCAACTGCTTTCCACACTTGCCGCCACACATGCCTTGAATTCTGTCTTCTGGTTGAGTTGGCATGGAATGACCCTTAAAGCCGACAAGATATTTATTTGGTTCCAGAGAAAGAATCCTAACATAGCACTTTTGATAAAGCATCTTAAAGATGAAATACTGAAAAGTGTTTCGGGCATAGCACTTTCAACTTTCACTGTCACGATGAGAAAGTACACACATGACTGGGTGAGATTTGGGAAGTGGATGGGAATGAGCTCATACAGTACCTTCCACTTTGAAGCAAGCAACAGTTGAGGAGAAGAGGAGGGGACAAACAGGAAGAGAGAAGAGTAGGAAATGAGAACAAATAGCGACACAGAAAAAAAGAGACAGATGCACACAGCTGAGATAGCATTATAGGAACAAAGGCAAGACAGTAAAGAACACGAAGTCACAACTGCTTCATTTTAACATGTACCATCAAGAACAGAACATAAATGCACAATTCAAATGTCATCTGTTGGACACAAGGATGTCAAGTTTGTTTCTGGTAAATAGTACTGATAAACATAGGGAAGTGGAGAAAGTACATACATCTCCGTTCATCAGCTTGCAGTCATCCTCCATTTCATCAGCACTGTCTTCGTCCGACACGTCTCCCTCCTCTGCATTCTCATCAATGTTGGGAGGCAGTTTCTTCCCCTGGTGGAGAAAGGAAATGGTGAGTGAAGCTCTGTTTTAGAAAAACAAACATCTGCAACATTAATTTAACCAAAAATTATGTTAGATGGGGCCTCCCTGGCTTCACAAGGGTTAAGAAACAAACCGTGTATGTATTCCAAACATCCCCATTTACAGTCCAGCTAGGGAGCATCCTCACAATCATCCTTCCTTTTATTTTCCTTTTTAGTCATCTCTCTACTGCGCTATATGTAATCAAGGGAAAAATCAATTCTAAATCTATGCCTTGTGGTCTTAATTAACCCCCGCCTACAACACTGTCTGATGTCACAAGTAATAGCCTGTCAAGAATTAATAATCTGTCTGTAATATATAACTATATTGATTTAGACTTCATGACTGTTCATCATCGGTCTTGTCTGACAGATGACATATGCCACATAGCAGTCCATTGACTGTCACAAGCCTCATATTGCTCTAGATGAGGGTTGGGGGTTGGTGTTGTGCATGTTGGCACACTGGAATGACTTGACCTTAACTAGGCAACTCACAGTGGTGGAAAAAACAATCAGACCATTCACTACAGTAAGAGATCCAGATCTTTTTCATGGAAAACATTTTGAAATGATTTGTTCCAATTATATTTGATTGACATTATCAATCTACCAATCAATCTGGTATTGATATAGGGTCCTAATATCACATAATAATATAACTATATTACTACTATGTTGCTAGATGTGCTTTTTAAAAATCTTTTTATAATAATACATGTTATTCTATATTATGGCATCAGTTCTATTTCCATTACATATACATTTACACACATACAGTGTTTGATGTAGGATCCTCGACCTGTGTTTGTCAGTGCACGATGCACATTATAAATAGTGCCATACAGACCTGGTCTGATATGGGCTGTATATTGTAATAACAGTGCCGTGCGGAAAACCCCACATGTTGCCTGCCATCTCCTTTAGCTAACTGGAGACACCGCCACTAAAGCGGACCATAACCTTCCCCCTTCAACAGCCCATGTTACAATAGCATGCTGTGCATATATGGCTGGCATGGAGGAAGGTCCACGGCAGTCAGGACTCTTTGCTCTTCTGGTCAAAGTACTACTACACACAGGTAGTAGTGCTGCTGTAACAGCTGGCAGAGCAATCCTTTGAGTGCCAGGCACTGGCAAGATCCCTTGTCTTTAGTGAAAGCATCTGGTATGAATATAGCCTCATTAGCCTCACTCCGCTTCTCTCCCCAGTTAACAGAGGGCTGCTGTTGCTCATCATGTCCCTGCCTCTGTTGGTTATTTGTGAAACTAACTTTGATTTAGAGTTTACAATACAAACTCAGCTGAAGTGCCACCCTGGACAGATGGCTTACGTGAGTTTTGAGCTTTCAAAATGACTGGTTTAGACCTTAAGTCATTTATTTATTGGAAAATGAAAGGAAACATGATGTTGACATCAAGTTGCAAATTTTGATTTTAGTAGTGCAGGATTCACACCGATATTGGGGTTTCCTCTATATAGTTAATAATAATTATGACGGCCATGCCTCTTGTGCTGTTGGGCCGTTTGCTTGTCCTCTTTGTGTTGCAGATGCCCAGCAGGAGGGGTTCGGGCATCGTTAGTTGCTGGGAACACGTGGGCCCGGTGTTCCAAGTACTATAAGAGCACACCTCACTAGGCTCTGGGAGAGAGAGAGAGGACAAGGGAGAAATCCTGCTCTCCACGCTCCTTATTGTTTATGTTTCCACATTGATATGTTGTTGTTTTTTAGTTAGTTTCAATAATTATGATTTCTTTGCTTTAACTTCTTGTGTCCTGTCCTATTATTTGTCATGGATTTGAGCCGGCCGTGACATAATGAATAAAAAATAAACATAGTTAAGCTCATCAATTATTGTCTCATTAAAACTATCCTGTGCTGACTCATGGCCCTGACATCCGGTTGGCTGTTGGCAGATGGTGAGGCCATGGGTGAGCGTCTGTGGCTCTAGTTTTTGTGGTGTGTCCCACAACATTGGCACAAGTTGGCCCTTGCTGGTGGCTGACTACGCCCATTGGTGAGAAAAATCGCTATGATTGGCTTTTCAGCTAGTGTAAATCTGTGCACAAAAAGAGAGGTGGAAAAATAAAGGAAAGGCCCCTGTGCCCCCGTTTTGCCTCTTTACACGTTATTGACTCCCTTTAGCTGCTGAGCTAAAAGTGTTAGCATGCACACTGCCTGCAGAGGGTGAATACACTTGAATGCACTTTACGGGTGTAAATAATGTATTTTCAAATCAATTTGGGATCTCAAGGCTTCTGACAACTGATTATGCTGAAAGAGCTGCTTGGAGTCATATTATGTTTTTGCATTTTTGGCTGAATGTATCCTTTAATTACCTGAAAAACAAAGCCCAGAGCATCCTGCAGACTTATTTCAGCTCTCAAAGCTTGCTGTAAACATAAGGTATTAACTGAGGGTAATGAACAAAGATGAGTTTAGCAGCATCTTTATAGACATCAAACTACACTCAGCTGTGAAGTGAAGCAGACTGCCCAGAAATGCTCCCACCCCATGGCTAGAAAACAATTATTTGTGGTAAGCTGGACTCAATATATTGTTTTTCAAAAATAACACAGCGAGCATGCCCAAATAATGAGTCTACTGCACACAGTCCATAAAAGACTTAAGCTCTTTATTCTTTCCTCTAGTTAGATTTTGTTTTTCATTCAAACATGACCTTTTCCAAACATATCACTTCAATCAGCCTTTGAAATCTGCACCATGTGAATCAAAATCTATATCGTAAAATTGTGAGCTGAGATAATTGCTTGAGGACTGACTCCTCTCACCAAAGAGAATCAGTCACATTTTAAACTGTGACTTTACCTTAACGAGGATCTTGCCCTTGAGTGTTTCCGGTGATGGTAGCCATCCAGACTCGTCAGCCTTTATGTTAGACAGGTCCAGTTTGTCCCCCAGGATCTCAATCAGGTACTGGGCCATTTTCTTTTGCTGAGGAACACTGCAGTGGTTCTCTATTGACAAGATGACTGGGTAGCTGAGAGATAATCACACACAACAAATTGGAGTTAGGGGGGTGGGCTGAAAGGTTGAGGAGGAAAAGAGGACAAAGTGTTAAAAATAAAGTGAATATGGACATTTTATATTGTAGATTAGCAGTTTTCCTGTCATTCACTAAGCAATTTAAACCAAATTGTAAACCAACCACACCGAATAGTATCTTCCAAGTGGATGCAGATGTCTTTGAGTATATTGTATCAGGCATTAATTGGCTGCTATATTTTATTCCAGTTATCGCAACACATTTAGCACCTTTTGATTAGGTTTTTTGTATGCCAGTGATGGTGATGAAAATCTGCTCCATCTATTTATTCACTGCAGTTGGTGATTATTTAACTTAAAGTCCCACTCCAGCGTGTTTAGGGCCATTTTGTATGATATTCCATATATTATTATGATATATTAAGTCCTTCCTTGACAATGTTGATGAGCCACAGTGTTCTACATATACTTTAAAAAAAAAAAAAAAAAAAAAAAAAAAAAAAACCTTTGACAACGTTGTGCTAGAAGCCAAGAAAATAAAGCTGGCTCTAAAATGGAATGATGACGGATGACTATAGTGGAGTCTAGAGTCAAACCTCATCCTCAAAGCTTGGCTTATATGTGCTGTAAGAGCAGCGTGGCTCCTTTAGGAAGAGAGCAATACCCAGTGTGTGTGTGATTAAGCTTCAGAGCAGACAGGGCCACTGACCAATTACCTTCATCTAACCTTTGTGATGAGCTCTAATTAGTTAATGTTAACAACATGCTGAACGATAACAGCGAATTTTAAGGGGGGTTAACATTTGGCTCAATTTTCTACACAACATATTTCATAGTAAGACAAAATCTGTTGTATAATTGTTGCACTGACACTAAAACCTTCACAGTTCTATTTGCTGCAGGCCAAACTTTAAAGCTATTATACTAGCAGATTTAAACACTTCTACAGGTTCCTGAAAGACTTACAAATTTAGAGGTACCCTGACAACACATCATTTACCCTCTGCAAGACACTGGTCATATGAACTCCAAAATGAATGCTCTTCTATCTGCAGATGAACATTTCATTTTCATTTCATTGCTGGATGGTCTGGAAAAGCCTCAACATTCTAGGGTGAAGGAGCTGTGGTCCAGCATTTAAAACAAGTCTTAAAAGGAGCTACGTACATTTAAAGGCAAACTCCTCATTAGCAACATATTGGCTGTGGCGATTCACAGTCCAAGTTATATGGATGCTTTCGTTAGGGCCACTGGCAGCCCTGTGCCAGGCCTGGTTAAATTTAGTGTCCGGAAAAATCTGATTGCTCTTTGATGTTGACTTACTCTGCTCCTCTTTTACTGAATTATCTGTTGAGTGTAGTCTGGTGTCTACAATTATGTTTTTTTAAAAACACACAGTGAGGGTGAACATGTGCAGAAAGCCCGTATTTCTGCTTTATTTTACTTGAAGAGACAGGATCTAAAAATAGCTCCCCTCTGCTGCCTCCAGACTGTATGCATGTCGATGGGATTATCACCTTCTGATGCAGATTTTGTGAGGAGGAGGTCTATGTGTATGCTTTCATTTCTCTGCTAACGTGTTGCTACGTCTCTGCGCACCGCAGTTTTTTATTTTTTTATTTTAGTTTGTACGTGTATGACACGTTCACTCAGTTGGGTGATAAATTAAAGGGAAAAGCATAAATAAACAATAAATGTTGCTTTCATACCGGGCAGAAGGGCTCATTGAATGGTTTGAAGAGGATGACAATTATGTATGAGTGCTAGTGCATGGCCTCAACATTCACAAGATCTACAGTAGGAGATTTTGAGCAGCTTGTTACAGGCCATTCTCAGAAGGTGGGACATAGCTTGTCATTCATTGTGAATGGGATGTGTTGCAGCCTGGCACCAAAAGCTGAGCCACAGAGACTTAGAGGAAGCACAGCAGCACTACACATGAAAAACCAAGTGCCCAGGAAAGCAGAACAGATCCACAGATCTCTTCCAGCACAAATACTGGACTGCAAAGGATGCAGGACCAGTCTCACCAGTCTGGGCGTGACTGTCCATCAACATGTGCCACGTTAAAAAAATTTTCCCCCAAGAAGCTAGTCTGTATTTGGGAAACAAACTGTGTGACAGGAAATGAACTACTTCCTAGTGTGTAGCACAGACGCTGCATGTTTGTGTTTTCACAGATTTACCTGCTGAACTTTAAGATGGACATTTTCACACAACACTGGGGAAAAATGGGTGCCGTTTGTCAAACCTTGGAGCCCTCATTTTGGCAGGATTTGTTTTTCTATTCTTTTTTGTAAATAAATCGAAGAGTATTTCTATTTTTATTCACATTTCTTACTGTAACATGCATTCAACTCCAACAATTGATGTGTCAAACTGCTGCAAACATTTCAAAAATATTTTTTTCATCTTTTTTTTTTTTAACATCTTCCTCTGTAGATGTAAACAGTGATGTCTCCTACTACATAGCTATCCATTGAAGATGAAAAGAAGTAGATTTTGGATCAATTTGAATGAAAATTAGGCTGAGAGATTAAGTTTCTGTTATACAATAAGATTTTTATTATTATTTTTTCTCCCATTGATTTCATGTCCATTTAGTGCCAGTGGGTGCAACATGAATGGATTTCTAACTAAAAGAATGATTAAACTTAACTACACTTGACAAGAGACAAATCAACAGCTGACAAAATAATAGAATAACATTTATATAGCACTTTTACCCAAATTGCTCAACAAGGTTTTTGGTGCTCATTCACCCATTTAACCATAAAAAAACATTAATGTAGGGCTGTGCAATTAATGAAATTTTGATCGTGATTTCGATTTTTGGGTCAAACGATCTCCAAATTCATATAATCGAGTTGAAACAATTTATTTGGCATTTTTCGTTGTACAGTAAGCCTAGAGATTTCTGAAAAAGATGCGCATGCGCAATTCAGTCCCTCCCCCAAAGCATTCAATGCAGCCCTGCTGACTGGTACTCACTCTAAAGCAGCTGAAAAGTCAAGAAGGCGAGTTGAGTGTGTAATGAACGGCGTTATTGAAAAAACAGTGCAAATGGAAAATGGCAGAGGGAGGGCAGCCCCGTTTGGTCGACAAAAAGGATAGAAAAAGGGTAGAAAAAGTTCCCTTGTGTGGTAACACTTCGGATTCTAAGAATCCGACGAGGAACAGCACCACGCAATGCGCAAGATTTGCTACACGGTGATATCTGCACCACTTGGCAACACGACAGATCTATTCAACCACCTCAAACTAAAGCACAAAGTCACTCACGACAAATAAAAAAAACAAAAAGATAAGGCCATAAAACCCTACAACATCAACGCAGAGTCAGACATCGATTTTAGACACACTGTATAATGTGACTCCTTATCCGGCAAATTCAGATAGGCACAAGAAAATAACAGCTGCCATTGGAAACTTTTTCGCTAAAGATATGCACCCTGTCAGTACAGTCAAGGGGCGAGGGTTTCAAGAAGCTAGCCCATACTTTGGACAAATGGTATATGTTGCCATCTCTGCACCATTTCAGCAGAGTGGTTCTGCCAAATATGTACCAAAACTGTCGAGAAGAAGTTGCAAAAAAAGTGTCTTAAGTGGACGACTTCGCGGCTACAACAGATCTTTGGTCAAGCCGCACAATGGAGCCATATATTAGCCTGACCCTCCACTTCATCGACACTGAATTCATTTTGTTCAACTGAATTCCAAACAGTGTTGATGCCTGAAGACTATACTGGATAAAACATCGCCCACGGACTGAGGGAAGCTTTGGCGGCATGGGAATTAAATGAGGGAAAGCTAGTCTGTGATTCAATTCAATATTCAATCTGTGTCTATAATAACTAGATCCTGATGTAAATGTGACATCTGTGGGAATAAAAAGCACCAACGTCGTTTTTATAAATACAGTGATTATTAATAATTTAAGTACTAATAATAACAATCAAGAGACAAAAAATCTAGATAAGAAACTGCAACTGGCAGTGAGCCTGCTTTCTTTTCTTTTAGCAGTGATATACTCCATGACACAACATTATAAAATATGATAATGTATGCAAGAACATGTAATGGTTAAAAAAAAAAGTACAGTTGCAGTACGCTACTATTATATATATGCACCATATATATAGTTTATATCATCATCATCATCATCATCCTTTTTTTTCTTCTGCATATTGAATGCATACTTTGAATAGGAGCAGCTGTAACGCAATTGATTTTCCATCAGGAAAAAAAAGTATTTCTGATTCTAATTCATATATTATGATGTCAATTGTCCATATTTTAAGTTAAATTAAATTAAACAAGTTGAGAGAATACTAGACAGATGTCACAGTTACATGACAGGATGTGGCTATTATACATTGGCTATACATACATAGATTCCATATTTAACTGTCATTTATCATCACATTAACAGCGTTATTAGCACCTGTAAACACTCATAAAAACATTATAAAAATCCATCCTGTGGTTTGGTGCCGACCTGTATATGGAACATATAAAGAGTAGTTAACGTTTATAATCATCATATAATGTTACAGGCATGTAACCTGTTTCCTAAATATATTTGTACATGTGTGAATGTGTAAATGAGAGGCATTATGAAGGTGGGCGGGACGAGACCAAGATGGCAGCATAGTGAGGAGGCTCCCTGCAACCACGCACCATTTTCCTAAAAACCATTAAGTTACTGGCTACCATTTTCACGAAAAAACCCGGCGCTGATTAACCAAATCAACTGCAGCCAAACAGTGTGACATTTTTACCCGAGCACGCAAGACTAGTACGGCAACTGGCAAAGCAACTCCGCCAAGCCCACCGAGCGACCTGGAAACTAGCGCTAATATGGCTAATATAGCTGAAGTGTTAAGTGAGCTGAAGTCACTCCGGGCAGACATCGGAACAAAGTTGGACAATATTGACACCCGTTTGACTGGCATGGCAAACTCAATGGCGGTGTTGGAGTGCAGTGTGTCTGAGGTAAAGCGAGATGTTTCCTCTAATGCAACACACATCGAAGAAGCTGAACGCCACATATATGATGCAGAAAATGCACTTGAAATAACCGAAACGGCACTTGAGTTAGCCACCAAGCGAATTGCCTATCTTGAGGCCAAGACAGACGATTTAGAGAACCGGGGCAGGAGGAAGAATTTACGTCTGTTCGCCATACTAGAAGGGGCCGAGGGTCATCAGACACTCCTGGACTTCATTAATGACAAGTTGACACAATGGCTGGGGACGGACCCTGACAGATCATTCACACGGGAGCGTGTTCACCGCACGCTAGCGTCGGGGAAGCCCAACCAGCCATCCTAATCCGTTTCTTGAAGTTTCAGGAGAAGGAGTTTGTTTACCGCGAATCAAGGAAGCGCGACATCACACACGATGGGGTGAAGATGACGTTCGCGCAGGATCTCTCTCCAGAAACAGTGCGGATCCGACGGGGGTTCAATCCGATAACGAAGCTGTTTGTTTTTTTTATTTTATTTCTTTTTTATGTTTGCATTATTACTTAATACTGTAGGCCAGTGTATGGGTATGTGTGGAAGGGAGAAGTTGTACTTGCACCACTTCTATTTATTTGTTTCTACAGCTTCTAAAATGTATATTTGACTGAGAGAACATTTTATGGATAAATCAAAACAGAAGAATATTTTAGACATTCAAATTACAAGCTGGAATGTAAGGGGAATGAGAAAATTGGCCAAACTGAAACAAGTACTAAACAGGATAAAAAATCTCAACTCAAAAATAGTCTTTCTACAAGAGACACATATGATTACTTCAGACTTACACTCCTTGAGTAAAAGATGGCCAGGTCAGGTATTTCAGGCCTCCCACAGTACTTATGCAAGAGGCGTAGTTATTCTTAAAGACAAATCAATTCCATTTCAAATCATAAACACTACCCAAGATCCATATGGAAGGTACATTATAGTTCAAGGTAATATTATGTCACAAAAATATAAATTTTATAAATGTATACGGTCCTAACGAAGACAATCCATCATTTTTTGAAAAGCTATTTCTTACTGTGTCTGCCTTGGAGGGACTTTATATTTTTGGGGGAGATTTCAACTATGCCCTCGACCCAGTGTTAGATAGATCCACACAAATCGATATGACACACACACAAACTAGAAAAACACTACTTAACTATATGGAAGATCTAAGATAAGTTGAAATTTGGAGATCACAGAACTTAAATAAGAGGGAATATTCTTGCTATTCAAGCAGATTCTGTGTTACTTACAGCTCATAGGGCTGATCTGGACTGGAAGTTGTGTCACGATTCTGCCTTCTCACAGCGCGAGACAGGTTCGTGAGTGTCGCCATTTCAGCTTCGATACGTGTATTGTTACAGCCCTACACGCGACGCAGGTGGGAAGTGACAAACAAGTTCCTCGGTGGTAGTGCTACAGCGACGTGCCACTGCCTACGGGTCATTCAATGGACCAAATTTAAAATGCTTGAATTGCCACTTAGAATCTCAGAATTAATTACGTTAATATTTATAACGCGTTAATTTGCAGTGTAATTAATTAATCTAATTAACGCGTTAAACTGACAGCCCTAATAATGACCCTGTAAAATTACATAACATATCTGTTATGAGAGCTAGGGTTAGGGTATGATAAGTATGATGGGGAGATGGGGACGGGGAGAAGTATGATAAGGTATGATAAGTTAACGACTGATAAAGTTGCTGAAAGGCTAATGTGGATTAAACAAACATACTACGACCAAGGGGAAAATGCAAGCTGAAAGAACCATTAATAGTATAAAATCAAACTCTGGCAACTTAACTATGGACCCCGTAGAGATAAATAACACTTTTAGAGATTTTTATAAATTGTTATACAAATCAGAATATACAGATAATAGAGATGTTCAGAAGACATTTCTCAACCAGTTGCAATTTCCGACTATATCAGAGGACGAGAAAATAACACTAGATGGTCCATTAACAACAAAAGAACTTGATGAAGCTATAGGAGACATCAGTAGCGGTAAGGCACCCGGACCAGATGGGTTACCAGTCGAGTTTTACAAAACATTTAAAAGACAGCTATTAAGGCCACTTCTGGACATGTATGAAGAGTCGTTTATGAAAGGAATACTCCCAGATTCTTTAAGGTTAGCTATAATAACCCTAATATTAAAACCAAATAAGCCCCCAACTGAATGCTCGTCTTACAGGCCAATTAGCTTAATGGGATGTGACATAAAAATTGTTTGCAAAACGCTCTGTAGAAGATTAGATTAATATCTCCCTCAGCTGATTATTGATGATCAACAAGGTTTCCATAATATAAGAAGAGTCCTAAATATACTATATGAGAAATATGACACAAAGGACACAGCAATGCTGTCGGTCGATGCAAGCCAGGCATTTAATAGGATAGAATGGGGTTACCTCTTAGAAGTACTTGCAAGATTCGGGTTAGGGAAAAGGTTTCTAAAATGGCTCCAACTGCTATGTACAAACCCAATTGAGATTCTAACCAATATTAAAACTGCAAGCAGTGATGAACGGGCCCTCGCAGTCCAAGTGCGTCGGCCTATGGCGCCATCGGACTGCGCACTCACCTGTTACTTGCATGTCACGACGGGGGGAAATCGAGCAGTAAACGTCATATCATTCGGACGATTTTTGTCTGACTTCCTGTGTCCAGTGGGTGGCGCTATGGATATGACACAATTTTGATGCCCAGATATATGCAGGGCAATTCCCTCTACATTCCTGAGATATTTGGCGCAGATAGGACATTATATGGTGAAGTTACGAGGACTTGATGCTTTGAAGATTTCCCCATTTACTTTCCATTCAGAATAATTAGACTTCGACCAAAGCGCCACCTATTGGCTGATTTGCACCAAATTTTACACAGACCATCATTAGGCCATGGAACACAATTGTGAACATTTACATGATGATCTGACAGTATCTTATGAAGATATGCAAGATTGTCTGTTTTCAATACAATCTGCAGGAATTTGTTGTTTTATATGTCGGGCATTTTATGGACAAGCAAAAATCTTTTTTTGTCGGGTCGGTCTACAGATGCTACATGCAAAGTTTGGTGCAAATCTGTCAAATCTACTAGGAGGAGTTCGAAAAAGTAGGTTTTTCATTTGTTACGATTTTGCGAATGGAAAGTTACCGCAAAAGTGGGTGTGGCCTACACCACACCATTCAGCTGAATTCAGGGAACACGTAGATATAAGGTTTAACAATGTGCTAAATATAATGTGGGAGTTATCTGCCAAAAACGCTTTGCATTGAAAATAGCGCCCCCTGCTGGTCATTTTTGGTGAGTGAGTCACAGGGGCCATTCTATAGCACCTCTATGAATTTCATTTCCATAAGTGTTATGGTGTGGGCATAGTGCCCAATATAGAATTAAATTGGCACCACAGCGCCATCTGCAGTCGGATTGGTAAACCCTTCATAAGCTCTCCTCAGGAGGGCACTGACAATAACTATACAAAGTTTCATGTCAATCCGATGAATGGATGTGGAGATATAAATTAGCTCAGTTTAAAAAGCGCCACCTTGTGGTCATCGCCTGAAATTTTGCACAGGGCCTCAGCAGCCTATGGCAAAGTAGTAACCTCAGCTTCATGTCATCAGACCATACCAATGTGGAGATATGCAACACTTCCTGTTTTGAACCAAATCTGCAGGAAGTTGATATTTAATAACTTGAGTATTGTGTAGGTTATCAAAATTCTTTTAATAACTTTTTGTCAGGAGGGTCCACAGATGCTACATGCAAAGTTTGGTGCAAATCTGTCAAATCGTCTAGGAGGAGTTCGAAAAAGTAGGTTTTTCATTTGTCACGATTTTGCAAATGGAAAATTACCGCAAAAGTGGGTGTGGCCTATACCGCACCATTCAGCGGAATTCAGGGAAGATGTAGATATAAGGTTTATCAATGTACTATAATGTGGGAATTATGTGCCAAAAACGCTTTGCATTGAAAATAGCGCCCCCTGCTGGTCATTTTTGGTGTGTGAGTCACAGGGGCCATTCTATAGCACCTCTATGAATTTCATTTCCATAAGTGTTATGGTGTGGGCACAGTGCCAAATATAAAGTTAAATTGGCACCACAGCGCCACCTAGAGTCAAATTGGTAAACCCTTCTTAAGCTCTCCTCAGGAGGGCACTGACAACAACTATACAAAGAATCCGATGAACGGATGTGGAGATATAAAATAGCTCATTTTAAAGAGCGCCACCTTGTGGTCATCGCCTGAAATCGGCCTCAGCGACCTATGGCGAAGTAGTAAGCTCAGCTTCATGTCATTGAGCATACCAATGTGGAGATATGCAACACTTCCTGTTTTGAACCAAATCTGCAGGAAGTTGTTATTTAATAACTTGAGTATTGTGTAGCCTATCAAAATTCTTCTACTAAGTTTTTGTCAGGACGATCCACAGATAATATGTGACGAGTTTCGTGCAAATCGATGAAATCGCCTAGGAGGAGTTCGAAAAAGTAGGTTTGCGACATTTCGCAACGTAGCGGAAAAAAAACGGCAGGTGGAAATGGGCGTGGCCTATAGCACAAGATTCATCACAGTTCACTGAACGCGTGGATATAAGGTTTTTGAATATACGACAAAGTCTCTGAGTTATTAGCCACAACGCACTTGCCTATTTAACAGTTAATAACAGCGCCACCTCGTGGTGGAAATTGACAAAGATAACAGAGGATCGCAATTTCCGCCAGATGCGACGTGTATTCCAAATTTGGTGAGTTTTCGATTATGTTAAGGCATCCAAAACTGCAGTCGAACTCGGACCGGAACAATAATAATAATAATAAGAAGAAGAAGAATTTTTCCAATTACAATAGGGACCTCACAGGTTGATGACCTGCTCGGGCCTTAATTAAAACTGCAAGCAGTGATGAACGGGCCCTCGCAGTGCACGCGCGTCGGACTGCGCGCTCATCTGTTACTTGCATGTCACAACGGGGAGAAGTCAAGCAGTAAACGGCATATCATTCGGACGATTTTTTTCTGACTTCCTGTGTCCAGTGGGTGGCGCTATGGATATGACACAGTTTTGATGCACAGATATATGCAGGGCGATTCTCTCTACATTCCTGAGATATTTGGCGCAGATAGGACATTGTATGGTGAAGTTATGCAGACTTGACGCGTCATGGCGAAGGATGTAAATGGACTGCACCACCACGGCCAGCAGTTACGTCAGGCTGGGGAGTTGTCGGATTGCGCGCTCACTTGTTATTTTCATGTCATGCTGGGGAGAAAACAGGCAGTAAACGTCATGTCAATCAGATGATGTTTGTCTGACTTCCTGTGTCCAGTGGGTGGCGCTATAGATATGACTCAATTTTGATGCAGAGATATATTCAGGCCGACTCCCTCTACATTCCTGAGAGATTTGGCGCAGATTGGTCATTGTATGGTGAAGTTACGAGGACTTGATGCTTTACGGCGAAGGATTTAAATGGACAACACCACCACAGCAAGCAGATGTGTCAGGCTGCAAAGCCGTCGGATTGCGCACTCACCTGTTACTTGCATGTCATGCATGGTAGAAAACAAGTAGTAAACGTCAAGTCAATCGGATGATGTTTGTCTGACTTCCTGTGTCCAGTGGGTGGCGCTATGGATAACACTCAGTTTTGATGCAGAAATATATTCAGGGTGACTCCCTCTCCATTCCTGAGAGATTTGGCGCAGATTGGTCATTGTATGGTGAAGTTATAAGTACTTGATGCTTTATGGCGAAGGATTTAAATGAACGGCACCACCACGGCCAGCAGATGTGTCAGGCTGCAACGCCGTTGGATTGCGCGCTCACCTGTTGCTTACATGTCATGCTGTGGGGAAAACAAGCAGTAAACGTCATGTCAATGGGATGATGTTTGTCTGACTTCCTGTGTCCAGTGGGTGGCGCTATGATTATGAAACAGTTTTGATGCACAGATATATTCAGGGCGACTCCCTCTACATTCCTGAGAGATTTGGTGCAGAAGGGGAATTGTATGTTGAAGTTACGAGGACTTGATTCTTTATGGCGAAGGATTTAAATTGACCGCCTCACCATGGCCAGCAGGTATGATGTAGGCGAAAGCTTTCAACAGGTTTTCATCTTTAAGATCTGTGGATGATACTGAGTGACTGTGAAGTCTGTTGCGTTAAATCTATAGGAGGATGTCATTACAGTGCGAGGATTGGAAATATTTCAAAATGGTGGCCACAATCAAAATGGCCGACTTAGTATTGATGCCGAGACGTATTCTGGGCATCACCGTCACCATCAACAAGCTTTGATGCTTCACGGCGAAGGAAAAAAATGGTTTACACCGCCACGCCCACCAGGTATGACGTAGCGGAAATATTTCCATAACTTTTCATCTTCAAGGCATGAAGATGATGCTCAGTGAATGTGAAGATGAATCTGATGAATCTGCGTACCTAATTTTGTTCATCTATGCGCATGCAGGAGGCGAGGCATCGCAATAGGGGGCGCTACAGAGCATGCAGGACACGACCACGCCCAATGACAACACAGATCTATTCAGGGCGACTCCCTCTACATTCCTGTGAGATTTGGCCGAGATAGGAAATTGTATGAAGAAGTTATGAGGACTTGATGCTTTACGGCGAAGGATTTGAATTGACCGCTCCACCGCGGCCAGCAGGTATGACGTAGGATAAAGATTTCCATAATTTTTCGTCTTCAAGGTCAGAGGATGATACTGAGTGACTGTGAAGTCGGTGGTGTTACGTCTGTAGGAAAAGATAATTTAAGTACGAAGATTGGCAATATTTCAAAATGGCGGCCACAAGCAAAATGGCCGACTTAGTATTGATGCGGAGATGTATTGGGGAGACAGCCTCTACACTTATGAGCAGTTTGGTGTGGATAAGAAATTGCATGTTGAAGTTATAAAGCCTTGATGCTCGACGGCAAGGGGAAAAAATGGTTTCCACCGCCCCGCCCACTAAAGTTTAGCTCAGCTGAATGATTTCCATAACTTTTGTTCCTCAAGGCATAAAAAAAATAACTGTGTTAATTTGAAAACTGTGGTGTTTAAGCTCTAGGACAAGATATTTTTCAAAGGAGGCATGAATTGGACAAAAATGCCGCCACACATCAAAATGGCTGCCTTCCTGTTGGAGTGATAGTATGGGCCCCTCAGACTTTTTTGTGCGTCTGGTCATGAGGAATCTGCGTACCGAATTTCATTTGTCTACGCGCATGTGGAAGGCAGGGAAGAACATTAGGGGGCGCTACAGAGCCTGCAGGTCATGACCACGCCCAGTGACAATGCAGGATCGTAATTTTCACCGGATGTGATGTATATTCCAAATTTGGTGAGTTTTTGGGTTTGTTCAGGCATCCAAAACTGCAGTCAAACTTGGAGAAGAAAATTTCTCTCCTTCCAATTACAATAGGGACCTCGCAGGTCTACCTGCTCCGGCCCTAATAATAATCATTACGATTACAATAGGGACCTCGCAGGTTCCCTGCTCGGGCCCTAATAATAATAATGATAATCATTTAAAAAACAATATGGACCTCGCAGGTCGAGACCTGCTCGGGCCCTAATAATTTTTTCAATTACAATAGGGACCTCACAGGTCGATGACCTGCTCGGGCCCTAGTAATTCTAAATCAGTGTTAATGTTTCTTAATAAGGAAGAAAGACATAGTCCCATAATAGATACCCCATTTATGACAACTACTGAAGGTTTCAGGTACTTGGGTGTTAAAATCACTCCTGAACTCAGTGAAATAATCTCAACAAACTATGACCCTCTGGTGGATGGTGTAACTGAAGTACTGAATCGATGGTCTAATTTGCCTATCTCCATGATGGGTCGAATAAATCTTATAAAAATGTCAATTTTACCTAAATTTTTAAACTATTTTCAAACACTTCCATTGCCATTATCAAACAAGTTCTATGATAAACTTAATAAACTATTTGGTCAATTTATTTGAAATAATAGAAAAGCTAGACTCCGCCTTAATCTACTATATTTGCCTTATGAAAGAGGGGGGCTTCAACTTCCAAATCTTAGATGGTACTATATGGCTTCCCAACTGACTGCAGCATCGTGCTATTTTTGCACAGCGGCGCCCCCATCCTGGGTAAACATTGAAGTGTGTCCGTTGAGTCCGTTCCGGATTTACCATTAAAGTTGTATCTATATTCCTCTGACATAAAAACATTAAAAAAGCACACAAAAAATCTGTTTCTCAAAAATACAATTTCAATATTGCATGCTGCACATAAGCATGTGGGTGACATGCCAGCACTGTCTCAATTCACACCTATTTGGGGTAATGCACAGTTCACACCCGGTAAGAAAGATGGAGGATTTAGGTTATGGAATATGAAAGGCATTCAGAAAATGATGGATCTTTACAAAGATGGAGTTTTGCTTTCCTTTGATCAGCTGTGTTTGAGATATCAAATTCCAAAAAAAACACTTCAAATATTTGCAGTTAAAAAGTTATATGTCAAAAAAATCCGAACAGATAATGTGTATACTGCCTTTATCAAAACTTGAGGAAGTTACACTTGTAAATTTAGGAAGGAAAGGACATGCATCTAGATATTACCACATATTAGTTGCAAATAGCCCTGAATCAGCACGCGATGAACTAAACGCTTGGAAGCTGGATATTAAGGAGGATATTGATGAGACGGATTGGAATAACGCTTGTTTAAGAGCACAAACACAGACAATTAATACAAGGTTTAAATTACTCCAATATAAGTGGCTTATGAGGATGTATATAACCCCTGTCTGGCTTCATCATATGTCTGCTAATATTCCTGATGTGTGTTCTAAATGCTTGACTGAAAAAGGGACTCTATTTCACTGTCAATGAGAATGTCTAAAGATCCAGGATTGTTGGAAGGATGTTTTAAAATGTTGTGACTTGTTTAACACCAGAGTCCCTTTAAATGCCGGGCTCTGTTTGCTTGGAATATATCTGAAGAACTTTAAACGGACCTTGAAACAGACCAAATTATTGGACTTTGGACTTCTCCAGGCCAGGAGGGCAATCGCGCTGTGTTGGAAGAGCATGGAAGCACCATCTCTACGGATGTGGATAAAGGAACTATCGCAATGTGTTGGTCTGGAAAGACTGACTTACATTGCTATGGGCAAACGGAAAGACTTTGTTAAGCTTTGGGAACCATATATGAATATAATTAAAGATGGAAAGGTGGGCTCTACTTGAAAGAAAATCGTAAATGATGATGGAAAATATTTATTTTATTTTATTTATATTTTACTTTAGATAAGTGCAAGGGTTGAGGGTGTGTGGGTGTGTGAGAATGAGTGTGTCTGGGGAATGTGAGCATGTGTAGTCCTAAATTTAATACTAATGTTATGTTTATTGTTGGGCTGTTCTAAGAAAAATGACAATAAATGAGAGGCTTTAACTCATAGCACTTTGTAGAAGGGCGCATTATAAAGTTCACTCCATTGACTTGTATTAGTTCACTGGTTCCCAACCTTTTTTCCTTGAAGCCCCCCTTGCCTGTGTCCAAGACAAGCCAGGCCCCCCCAACCCCAACCCACATACACTAAAAGAATAAAATAATGACGAGAATAGGCTATAAGAGAACAGAATAGGCCTACCTCATAGGGGTGTTGGTAATAAATAGCTTAGTGAATTTAAATGTGGACCAAAAATATGTTTCAATTTGGATTATCTAGAGTTTTGATTGGCCCTCTCCGGGAACCATCACCTTATCGCGGTGGAGAGGTTTGCATGTCCCAATGAACCTGGGAGCTAGGTTGTCAGGAGCCATGTGCTCCCGGTAGGGTCTCCCATGGCAAATTGGTCTCAGGCGAGGGGCCAGACTAAGTATGGTTCAAAGCTACCCCATGAGAAATAGAGGTGTGACGCGAGAGACCCTGCCCGGAGGAAGCCCGGGGCCCACGTCTGGAGCCAGGCCTGGACGGAGGGCCCTTGAGCGAGCGCCTGGTGGCCGGGTCTGCCACGGGGCCCGGCCGGGCACAGCCCGAAAGAGTAACGTGGCACTTCTCCCTCCCCCATCCCGTGGACCCACCATCCGCAGGAGAAACCGCTGGGGTCGGGTGCGCTGCCATATGGGTGGCAGTGGTGGTGACGGGCCTCGGCGACTCAGACCTGGGCTGCAGAGGCTGACTCTGGGGACGTGGAATGTCACCTCTCTTGGGGGGAAGGAGCCGGAGCATGTGCGGGAGGTTGAGCGTTACCGGTTGGATCTGGTGGGGCTTGCCTCCACGCATAGCATTGGCTCTGGATCCAAACTCCTGGATAGGGGCTGGACACTATTCTTCTCTGGAGTTGCCAAAGGTGTGAGGCGCCGGGCGGGTGTGGGGATACTCACAAGCCCCCGGCTGAGCGCCGCCGTGTTGGAGTTTACCCCGGTGGACGAGACGGTCGCCTCCCTACGCCTAAGGGCTGGGGGGAAAACTCTGACTGTTGTCTGTGCATATGCACTGAACAGCAGTTCAGAGTATGCGTCCTTCTTGGAGGTCCTGGCTGGGGCCCTGCAAGGGGCCCCAGTGGGGGACTCCTTGGTCTTACTGGGGGACTTCAACGCGCACGTCGGCAACGACAGAGATACCTGGAGGGGCGTGATTGGGAGGAACGGCCTCCCCGATCTGAACCCGAGCGGTGTTCTATTATTAGACTTCTGTGCTAGTCACGGTCTGTCTATAATGAACACCATGTTCGAACACAAGGATGCTCATAAGTGTACGTGGTACCAGAGCACCCTAGGTCGAAGGTCAATGATCGATTTTGTGATCGTATCATCTGATCTTCGACCGTGTGTTTTGGACACTCGGGTGAAGAGAGGGGCAGAGCTGTCAACTGATCACCACCTGGTGGTGAGTTGGGTCCGGTGGCAGGGGAAACTCCTGGACAGACCTGGTAAGCCCAAACGAGTAGTGCGGGTAAGCTGGGAACGTCTGGGGGAGGCCCCTGTCCGAGAAACCTTCAACTCCCACCTCCGAAGGAGCTTCTCTAGCATCCCTGTGGAGGCTGGGGATATCGAACCTGAATGGACGATGTTCAAAGCTTCCATTGTTGAAGCTGCAGCTGCGTCCTGTGGCCATAGGGTCTTAGGTGCCTCAAGGGGCGGCAACCCTCGGACACCGTGGTGGACACCGGTGGTCAGGGAAGCCGTCCGACTGAAGAAGGAGTTCTTCAGGGACATGTTGTCCCGGGGGACTCCTGAGGCAGTTTTGGGGTACCGACGGGCCCGAAGGGCAGCAGCCGCAGCTGTGGCAGAGGCAAAGCAGCGGGTGTGGGAGGAGTTCGGCGAGGCCATGGAGAAGGACTTTCGGACGGCGCCAAAGCGCTTTTGGAAAACTGTCCGCCACCTCAGGAGGGGGAAACGGGGAACCATCCAAACTGTGTACAGCAAGGATGGGACCTTGTTGACTTCGACTGAGGAGGTTATAGGGCGGTGGAAAGAGTACTTTGGTGATCTCCTGAATCCCACTCAGCCACCCTCTGTAATGGAGACAGAGCTGGAGGATGATGGGGTATCATCACCGATTTCCCTGGGTGAAGTCACTGTGGTAGTCAAACAACTCCACAGTGGCAAAGCCCCAGGAATCGATGAGATACCACCAGAAATGCTGAAGGCTCTGGGTGTTGAGGGGCTGTCTTGGTTGACACGCCTCTTTAACATTGCGTGGGGGTCGGGGTCGGTGCCGAAGGAGTGGCAAACAGGTGTGGTGGTCCCTCTCTTTAAGAAGGGGGACCAGAGGGTGTGTGCCAATTACAGAGGTATCACACTACTCAGCCTGCCTGGGAAAGTCTACTCCAAGGTGCTGGAAAGGAGGATCCGGCCGTCTGTCGAACCTCAGATTGAAGAGGAACAATGCGGATTCCGTCCTGGTCGTGGAACAACGGACCAGCTCTTTACTCTGGCAGGGGTCTTGGAGGGGGCCTGGGAGTACAATCTCCCTGCCCACATGTGTTTTGTGGATCTGGAGAAGGCGTACGACCAGGTCCCCCGGGATGTTCTGTGGGAGGTGCTGCGGGAGTATGGGGTGAGGGGGTACCTTCTCAGGGCCATCCAATCCCTATATTCTCAAAGCGAGAGCTGCGTGCGTATACTCGGGAGTAAGTCGGACTTGTTCCAAGTGGGTGTTGTCCTCCGCCAGGGCTGCGCCTTGTCCCCAATCCTGTTTGTGATATACATGGACAGGATTTCGAGGCGCAGTCGTGGTATGGAGGGGTTACAGTTCGGTGACCTTAAGATCTCATCACTGCTTTTTGCAGATGATGTGGTCTTGATGGCATCATCGGCTGTAGATCTACAACACTCACTGGATCAGTTCACAGCTGAGTGTGAAGCGGCAGGGATGAGGATCAGCACCTCTAAATCTGAGGCCATGGTTCTCAGTAGGAAACCGGTGGATTGCTTACTCCAGGTGGGGAATGTGTCCTTGCCCCAAGTGAAGGAGTTCAAGTACCTTGGGGTTTTGTTCACGAGTGAGGGGATGATGGGGCGTGAGATTGACCGGAGAGTCGGCGCAGCGGGTGCTGTGTTGCATGCGCTTCACCGCACAGTTGTGACGAAAAGGGAGCTGAGCCAGAAGGCAAAGCTCTCGATCTACCGGTCAATCTTCGTCCCTACCCTCACCTATGGTCATGAGCGATGGGTCATGACCGAAAGAATGAGATTGCGGGTACAAGCGGCCGAAATGGGTTTTCTTCGCAGGGTGGCTGGGGTCTCCCTCAGAGATAGGGTAAGAAGCTCAGCCATCCGGGAGGGACTCGGAGTAGAGCCGCTGCTCCTTTGCGTGGAAAGGAGCCAGTTGAGGTGGTTCGGGCATCTGATGAGGATGCCACCAGGGCGCCTTCCTAGGGAGGTGTTCCTGGCACGTCCAACTGGGAGGAGACCTAGGGGTAGACCCAGGACCAGGTGGAGGGATTATATCTCTTCTCTGGCCTGGGAGCGCCTGGGGATTCCCCAGTCAGAGTTAGCCGATGTGGCCGGGGAAAGGGAAGTCTGGGGCTCGCTACTGAAGCTGCTGCCCCCGCGACCCGATTTTGGATAAGCGGTTGACAATGGATAGAGTTTTGATTGGGTGTGTTATTGGGATTTTATGGAGTCCAGGGTATAATTGGCTGTTTTTTTTTTTGTTAACAATTTTGTATTCATTTTTCATGTCAACGTACAACAAAAAGCGAAAACCAGTACAACAACAAAAAAAAAAGAAAATAAGAACATACAGACCATTCAAGTGTATTACCTGTTGGCAAACAATACAACATTGACTGTATGTTCAAAAAGAACAAAACAAACAAAACAAATCCAAACAACAGCGACAAAAAAGAGAGCACACACACACACAAAAGGAAGAAACAAAATAAAAAGAAGAGACACACACGTTTATACAAATAAGCACACATATAGAAAAAAAACAAAACAAAACAAAACAAAACAACAAACAAACAAAACGAAAAACAAAAAAACAAGGTGCCGTACATGTTCTAACGTCTAAGAGTCAACCCCCCCCCAAATCAAACACATTCACACACTCAAGTCCAGATCCCTGCATGTCCACAAGGCCCTCCACACATACTCTTATTTCATCCAAGCTTCCAATCCCCAGACCAAAGTCCTCCACAGCCATAATCACATATTGGCACCTAATTGACTTAAGACAAAAACAAAATAACACAAAACAAAACCAAACATAACTCAAAAGAAAATCCTTCCCTCCCTGGTGAGTGATCTGCATCCCCCCCACCCATTAACCCACCCTTTCATAGGCAAGATTCTGAACAACTATAATGGCTTCTAACCAAGATTTTAGTGTTTTATCCTTTGCCCCATGAGACCGTGCAACAGAGAGCTCTAGTTGTAGAATATCTATCAGGAGGTGCCACCAATGATCTAATGATAAAGCGTGTGGAGGTTTCCACCGTACTACCAACATTTTCTTAGCAGCTGTTAAGCCAGAAATCCAAATTCTTTTTTCATGTGTTGACATAGGAAGCTGAGAATTATCATTCAGCAAACAAAGTACAGGACAGCATGGAACCTCCTTATTAAGAATTTTAGATAAGGATTTAGTGACTTGTAACCAAAACAACTGTACTCCAGGGCATTCCCAAAACATATGTGTAAAGGTGCCTAAGCAACCTTGTGTACATAATTGGCAGAAGGGGGATGATTCCAACTTCATTGTATGTCTAAGTTTAGGAGTAAAATATGCTCTGTGAACAATTTTTAGATGTATGGTTTGATGATTAGGGTTTTTTGAGGCCCGAGTGATATTATTCCATACTGTTTCCCATGATATTTCAGAGTTTATCAGAGCATACATTTTCTGCCAAAATATTTCAGTTGCCATTGGTTTATAAGATGCCTGTAAAATTAGGGCATACAATGCTGATACAGTTCCCCTGGTGTTGGTAGTATTGTACAGTTGTTTCGCCAAGTTATGTTTAGGCAGCTCTGAGTTCCATGGAACTCCATATGTCTTCATGGCAGCACAGAGCTGAAAATATAGAAAGTGAGAAAATCGACATAAGTTATACTGTTCCTTCAAATCTTCGAATGTGCGGAGACCATTAGAATTAAATAATTGTCCAAGTATATGGATCCCATTGTTTGACCATATAGGGTAGGCTGCTGGTCAACCACCTATCAATAAATTATGATTGTAAAATATTGGAGTGTGAAAATGCCATTTATTGTTTGTATTGGTGTACTCAGTCACCAGTCTCCAAGTTACCAGAACATTTTCAATAATGGGACCAAAAAGTGTTGTGGCTTGTTTAATAGGAATATCTGTAAAGATTAAATCCTGTAATCTGCATGGATGTATTAGCTTTGCTTCCAAAGGGTGCCAGGAAGTGGAATTTGATGGGACTAATCATGATTTTATAGTACGTAATACAAATGACCAATGATAAATTTTAAAATCTGGAAGGCCCCAGCCTCCAGCTGATTTCTCTCTCTGCAGCGTTGCAAATTTGATCCTTGTTTTTTTTTTATTCCATATAAATTCACTGATCAAACACTGCAGACTATCCCAAAATCCCTTTGGAGGGTTCAAAGGAAGCATGGAGCTCAGGAAGTTGATTAAAGGCAATACCATCATTTTTATGGTCGAGATCCTGCCATCGAATGATATTGGTTTTGCCATCCACTTGCTTAAGTTGGTTCTGATCTTATCTAAACATACGATGTAATTATTCTCAACAGTACTCTCCAAAGTAGTAAAGATGTCAATTCCTAAATATTTGAATTGATTTACCATCGGCACCTTAAATTGAGATAGATCGTCTCCATTATCTTTTAACGGTAAGAGTGCCGATTTTTGCCAATTTATCTTATATCCAGAGAGATTGCTAAACTCCCTGAATAAATTAAAGATATGAGGAAGCGACTGTGATAGTTCACTAATAAAGAGAAGTACATCATCTGCATAGAGAGAAATATGATGAATAGTAGACTTTATAGTCATAGGAATAATATTAGTAGACTGGCGTACTTTTTGGGCTAAGGGCTCCAGTGCTAACACAAATAATAAAGGGGACAATGGACATCCTTGACGTGAGCCTCTATGGATTGAAAAATGTGCGGAGCATACGCTACCTGATAAAACAATTGCTCCTGGATTCGCATACAGATATGAATACCATATCTTAAAAACTATTTATCTTGCCTTGTTTGGTGTCATTATTTTCAGCACAACCTCACATGTGTGACTGTACAGTTAGTTTTTCATTTTGACACACTGTATTAACACAATATACCTAAAATCACAAAAAAACATAAAATCCAAGTAGGAAAAAGTTAGATTTTTTACTGTGAAAACCACAAATATGTTTAACAAACCATTTTTTATTACTTATAATGCAAATATAACCGTGACAGTACTGGTGATCCAGGGCTTGTTGTTGGGGAAGCAGCATACAGTTCTGATGGGGACCACAACGTCCATACAGAAGTTTAGGTAGTCAGTAGTGCAGTGTGTGACCCCATCCATGTCCTCACCATGTGCTTCCTGCAGGATGCTCCAGTCAGTACATTCAAAGCAGTCCCTCAGAGCCTCAGCTGCCTCAGGGGACCATTTCCTAAGCATGTAAGCATCCCTCACGTTGGCGTACAGGATGTCTAATGTCCTGTTCTTCCTGGTGGGGCAGCTTACAAACTGGTGAAAGTCTGGCAGTGTGGAGCCAAGTGTCACGTGGTTGAAATCCCCGGAGATGGCGATGAATGCGTCAGGATGTTGTGTTTGCAGTCTCGTGATGGTGGAGTGTATGACGTCACACGCAGTCTCTGCGTTCGCACGCGGAGGGGCGTAAACAACAACAGCAATGGTGTGGAAGAACTCTCTAGGCATGTAGTACGGACTGAGACCTACCGCCAGCAACTCAATGTCTCTGTTGCCCACTTAACATGCCCCTGGTTGCACCATTTGTTGTTGATAAACAGTGCGAGTCCCCCTGCTTTGCTTTTGCCGCTGCGTCCACAGTCCCGGTGCGGTCTCACTGTAATGAATCTAGGTAGATCCACATTAGCGTCCGGGTGTTTTTGGTTAACCAGGTTTCAAAGAGGCAAAGTAAACTGCACTCCCTGAACGTCCTGTCCGTCCTCACAAGGGCAGCCAGCTTGTCCGTCTTGTTGGTCAGACAGTTCACATTTCCCATCAATATCGACGGAACCGAGGGCTTGTACTTGCACCGCGTAGCCACTAGCCTAGCCTTCACCATCGCTCCGGGTCTGCAGCCTCGGTACCTCCTCCTCAGCTCCTCAGGTATGTGGTGGAAAATGCCAGCACGTCCCATTGTTTGTGGTGAAAGCAGCTTCTCCCTTGAATAAGCAAGATGTCAACCGCTATGTTGTCCGTAAAAAGTCATTGTATCCATGGGATATATAAAATTATACACGGCTAGTGTAATCTACTAAGTTAAAAGTTAAAAAAAAACAACACGACATGTACGGAGCTACAGGATAAGCCTTTTGCTCGCGCTAGCGCCTGATGTATCACAGAATATTGTGATATTAACACCACAACTGTTAAATATGATTCCCATTTTCTCTGAGTAAGATAACTGACAACATTACAAAGTCATTGGATGCTAAAGTTGACACTGTGCTTGCTGCTATCCGTGAACAAACATCTCGGATTCAGGCTTTGGCAACGCGGGTTGGTGATGCCGAGACACGGATCTCAGGCGTGGAAGACACAATGGATGTGTTGCATGCTAAAGTGACACAACTCGAAAAACAAGTAACCAACATGGCAGACCATATAGATGATTTAGAGAACCGCAGCCGCAGATGTAGCCTTCGTCTGGTCGGGTTACCCGAGGGCACGGAGGGAAAGGATGCAGTCACTATCATTGAGACATGGCTCCCCTCCTATCTCAATCTCACAACTAAAACTGGGAAGATCAAGCTGGACTGCGCTCGCCGCTCCCTAGCACCAATGCCGGGCACTAACCAACACGCCAGACTCATCATCATGAGACTTCACAACTTTGCTGATAAACAACGAGTGATGGCCGCAGCCCGGCGCCTTGCTACGGAGCCAAACCAGCCAGCGGACCGGATCAGAGTTTCCTTCTTTAATGACTATTCGGCAGCGGTGGCCAAGAAATGCAAGGCTTTTGACGAGGTGAAGAGTTGTCTGAGGAGGAAGAATGTGGATTATACGCTTCTAAATCCTGCTACACTGAAGCTGCCTGTCAACGGCAAGGAGAAGAGATTCAACACACCGGAGGCAGCTGCGACTTACGTGGAATCGTTGCCCTAAATTTCTGTAACCACCGGACTATTCCTCTCATTTAACATTGTGCCTGGACTGTGCTTTATGAAGCAAAGTGAGTACCTGCCAAATTCAGGCGTGTGTGACTATGCCCCTTTTCTTTCCTACTGCTCATAATCAACCAGGCGAATTGTCCCACTTCATCGTGTGCTTGACAGACTGTGTTTTGTCTAGGAGTAGGCGTGAGTTAAGCACATGTTGCACCTGTCGTCTCTCACCGGCAGGCAGGAGAAGGTCGGCCTTTCCCTACATGTTCAGTAGGGTTCTTGCCAAGTTACTGTTTTGTTATACAGCTCTTTACTTTTCTTTATTTATTTGCTTTATTCTTACCCAGAGTGTGGTGAATCTTTTGGCTCAATATGCTTTGTATGATACATGAATAATACAAACATGAATGAGCTGTGAGTATGCATCTGGAATGTACGGGGTGTCCACAGCCCTATTAAGAGGAGGAAAATACTTACATGTGTAAAGAAGGACGATATAGATGTTGCTATGTTGCAAGAGACACATCTTGATGACTCAGAGTATTTAAAGTTACAACAAGGGCCATTCGGACAAGTATTCTTCTCATCCTTTACAACAAGAAGTAGGGGAGTGGCAGTGTTGATTTGGAAAAACCTTTTATGATATCTGTGTTAAAAATCTGAAGGGTCGCTATGTGATAATCAAGGGAACTTTGCATGGTCAAAATATTGTAACGATGAATGTCTACTTTCCAACTGCCCACCCAACCACCTTCCTTACCAAAATGTTTCTGGACTTAGCTCCATTCCTTTCTAACTCCACCGTTATTGTTGATGGTGATTTTAACTTATTAAATCCGCTTATTGACAAATTTCCACATAGTACTGCACCCAGTGTTGTGCCTGAATGCGTTCAATGAACAATCGTTCATGAACTCGTTCATATTTTGGGCGAACGCGAACTGAACGTACGTATTTCTGCCTGATGAACGCTATTGTGAACGCGCTCATTCTGGCGTTTGTGAACGGCGCTCTCACAGTTTAACTTCGTTCAAGACAGTGCCAGGTTTCCATTGAGCCTTCCAGGCGAAAGCCGGCTAAAAAACCGGCGTGAACAGGCCGTAATATGTAGCAGAAAAACACCTAATCTGGCTGTTGTGTATAAAAAGGACGCTGGACGAGAGGTTTGTGCATGCAAGTCTCTTTACTATCGTTCAAAACGAAACTTAACTATTTCAGACAAAAATAGCTGCATACTAAACATGCAGTGAGGCATTACCAAACGAACACAGATTAATTCGTCCTGAACCGACATAACACTGGCAACACCGGCCACCACAGAGTCGCACCGCCGTATGCGTCATGAACATGGAGGCAAAAACAAATGAAGGCAGCAGCAATACCCCAGACTCTGCCTCCACCATTAATATGGAATCTATGATTGATGATGATATGTATGCTTAATTAAAGCAATTTTATGAAACGGTCAGTGATGATCCAAGTGGGAAAAATCCGACCTTTTTATGTAAACTTTGCCTGCCGGGTTTCAAGAAGCAACTCTGTACATCAACAACATCAACAGCAAACCTGAAACGGCACATTGAGCGAAAGCACCCGGCTAGTCTTTCAAGGTATGTGCAAGTGAATAAAAAAATCAAAAGACACGGCAACAGCGAGCCAAAACAGATCCTCTATCATCCAAATCACATTAACGGTGTACAGTAGCGACTCTGCTGTCTTCATCTCTCAGCCGCAGCTGGACAACCTGGTTTAGCAGTATATTGTGGGAGAGCTGCAGTTTCAGTGTTAAAACTGATAAAATAATTGCTGTCTTTGGTTCTATATGGGCTGTGGCAATCATTTAGAAAAATAATAGCTCGCAGCAACTAATGGGGGGGGGAAAAAGAACTATGAACCAGTTCATTTTTGGAACTGTGAACTTAGTTCAAAATTTTGAATTATGAACTATGAACTGAACTAGTTCATTTTAACATTTGCAACCTGAACTTTGAACTAGTTCATGTAGAAAGTGAACTTTCCCAACACTGACTGCACCCCCCTCTCCTCAGGCCAACACGCTCCATGCTCTATGTGAGGAGTTTGGGCTTAATGATGCTTGGAGGTGTAACCACCCCTCTGATAAACAATATACATTTTTCTCTTCTCGGCTCCGCATAAGTGCCAAACCAGAATTGATTACGTTTTTCTTCCAAAAACTGATTTGTGTTCAGTTTTATCATGTGACATAACCAGCATAATTATCTCAGATCACGCTAGAGTAATTATGGACCTAATCTTAAAACAGCGCTTCATCAGTCTCGTCACTGGAGACTTAATACCATTATTCTTAAAGATGAGCAATTTACTTCCAACTTTTCTACTGAACTTAAAGCATTTCTGAAAATCAACACTTCATCAGCCAGTAATGCCTCTGTTTTATGGGAAACATGCAAAGCTTATGCGAGAGGGTTAATTATTTCGTACTCTGCAACAAAGAAGCGCCAAAGACTGGAGAAACAAAAAACTTTAGAGAGTGAATTGATGGATAAAGAAAAAGCATATATTGCCTCTCCGTCACCACCATTGTGGCAAGAAATCACTACACTCAGATCAGCGCTGAACTGCCTACTTACTAGAGATGCAGAGAAGAAAATGAAGTATACTAGACAGAGGTTTTATGAGCATGGAGATAAAGCGGGTAAATATCTGGCATGAATGTCTGCAGAATCTAACACCATCGCAGCTGTATCTGATGAAGAAAGCCACAAGGTACATGAAAATAAACTGATAGATAACTGTTTTAAGAATTTTTACAAAAACCTGTTCTCCTCCGAACACGCTCCAGAAGGGAGCAACTAATGCACAATTTCTTTGCTCGATTTGACTTACCAAATTTGTCAGAAGAGCAGATGACTGCCCTCAGAAGTCCCATAAATAAAACTGAAGTGATCAAAGCTATTAAAACATTACAAAACGGAAAGTCACCAGGACCTGATGGCTTCTGTTGTGAATTTTATAAACTGTTCCAAAATATTCTTATAGAACCTCATCTTGATATGTTCAACCACTCCTTCACTACAGGAGAATTCCCACAGACACTGAGGGAGGCCAATATTTCCTTAATTCTAAAGAAAGGGAAGTGTCCTGACTTTTGCGGATCCTACAGGCCCATAGCCCTCTTAAATGTGGATAGGAAGCTGCTTTCTAAAATCTTAGCCTCTCATTTAGAAAATCTCTTACCAGTACTGATAAAGGAGGACCAGACAGGTTTTATAAGGGGTCGGAATTCAGCCACCAATGTTAGACGTTTGTTGAACGCTGTCCTAGCTTTTAAACAAAAATCTATTAATGGTCCAGTGCTTTCTCTCGATGCAGAGAAAGCATTTGACCGAACTGAATGGTCTTACTTACCGTACACACTGGGTAAATTTGGTTTGGGGGAGAACTTTATAAAATGGGTCAAAATTATCTATACTAGTCTACAGGCAGCAGTCCTGACTAATGGGTTCAGGTCTGATTACTTCAACACTTACAGAGGGATGATGCAGGGTTGCCCTTTATTGCCCCTCCTATTCGCTTTGGCCATAGAACCACTTGCTGAGGCCATAAGGGTGACTTCATCAATACGTAGTTTAGAGATCGGACAGCTGTGTCATAAAATAACCTTATACGCAGATGACATTTTAATCCTTTTGACTGACCCTGAAACATCGGTACCAAGTCTTATTGATGTGATTGACAGATTTGGTTGTTTTTCTAGCTATAAAATCAATTTGGCTAAATCAGAGGCCATGCCTCTTGGTACTCTTTCAACAATACCAACTACTGTTCCTTCCTTTCCTTTCAAATGGTCTCCCAGTGGGTTTGTGTACTTGGGAATCTTCATCACCCCATCCTTCGATCAACTATACAAAGCCAACTTTGCACCCTTATTTTGTAAATTTAAGCAGGACCTAGAGCGATGGACATCACTTCCTGTTTCCTGGTTGAGACGCCCTGGTCAAAATGAATGTGTTGCCCAGGCTATTGTATCCTATCCAAATGATCCCTATGTTGTTTTCTAAAAGGGTATTGAAGGACATAAATGGATGGCTCAGCTCTTTTATTTGGAACGAGCGCAGACCTAGGCTTAAGATGGCAGTATTCCATCTACCAAATTCAATGGGCAGTTTGGACTTTCCTAATATTAAAATTTATAAACTTTGTGCCCATTTGAGATTCGTAAACAACTGGGTTAAGGGTAAAACTTCAATCTGGTTGAATATTGGGACAGCATTATCACAGTGCAAACTAAGTGACCTATTATTTTGTAATAATTTTAAAGAAATTAAAACCTTATGTACAAATCCTGTAACAATCAACACACAAATAATCCTGCTTTTCCCTCAGGTTCTTCAGACCCCGGTTTTCAACAATGGTCTAATAAGAATATTAAATGTCTCAGTGACCTCTTCTCAGATAATAAACTTATGTCATTTGAACGGCTTACTAACAGTTACAAATTGGCTAAACAAGATTTCTTTCGCTTTTTGCAAATAAGGCATTATATCATTCATAGCACAACCCTTATTGATAGCCCTGAAATACCTGCTGTTGAGAAAATTCTGTTTCAACAACAGCTGAAAGTGTCTCTGAGCTCATTTTACCGTGTACTTAATGGTTTTCCTACTACTGATGCGCAGGGGGTCAGAGGTGTGTGGGAGAAGGAGCTGTCTGCGATCATAGATGAAGAAAAGTGGGATACCATTTGGTCTCTTGCAAAAAAAGATTTCAATTTGCACTCGGACAAGAGCAATACAACTTAAGGTTTTACACAGATTACATATATCCCCTCACCGCAGGCACATCTTCAACCGCTCTCTCTCCACTTTGTGTCTGAAGTGTAAAACTGATGTGGGAACTTTAACTCATTAGGGTCCGGGGCAGCTAAGCTGCCAAGGACCTTATTGTATTCCTAGGAATTCTTTCTTCTTTCTTTCGAGGAAGTCATACTTCCCATGGGCGAAAACTCACCAAACTTTACTTAATTCCAAGGACATGTCAATATTCCTCCTGGGGGGGCACAATAAGCATTTAAATTTAAAAACTTTAAAAATACCTACAAAATCAACAGTACATGCTACAGTTTTGAAACGTTCACCAAACTGTAGTCCTAATACTGCTGAAACTTTAGTCCACTCAAACTCATGACAAATTATGAAGTCCATCACTCAGTTTTTTTCAAAACCTGTAAAACTTATAAAACCTATCTCCTCCCACAATTTCTGCTCAATTGTCACCAAACTTGCTAGAGAGCATCTTCAGACCGTCCTCCACAAAACTTATTTCTCGGATTTTTGATTTATCAAAAATTAAGCCTACAGTGAATCAAAATGTTTGACTGTAAACACATACTATCAAATTCTTGCTAAATACATTTTCAATCTTCCTGAAAAAAATTGAGAATATTTTGGAGTTGATTAAGTTTGGCAAATATCAGAATTTGATCTCAAAAACTGAATTTTTGAGAACATTTTGAATTCTGCTCTCATGGGAACAACTGGAGTCAATGTAAGAGTGGCATTTTAAATATCAGATTTTCTCTTATGAAGCTAAACACTTAGAGTTAAAAACAAATCACCAACATTTCCATGCTGTCAAGATGCAATTTATGTATTATCAGATTTTTGTTCAGGTAACAGAATTTCTGACATTTTGACCATTTTTGAAATCTGAAATTTGCCTTGACAACAGCTGCCCAGACAGTGACTCCCTGAGTCGACAAATGAAGCTACACAGCAGGTCTCACTTCCAGCCAATTAGCTCAGTGAGTTAGGAGCTGGTTCTTGGTGTCAGGGGTTGTGGGTTCGAGACCCAGCAAGGATGATGATGATGACAGATCAAAATGTCAGATGTCCTCAACATGAAACACAAGACATTTGTCCTGATGGTGGCATCACAGCAAGCCTCTAAATCAGTGTTTTTCAACCCTGTTCCTCGGGGAACACTGCCCTGCATGTTTTAGATGTGTCCTGCTCCAACACACCTGATTCAAATGAATGCCTCCTCGTCAGGCTTCTGCAGAGCTTGATGATTGGCCGATAATTTCAATCAGGTGTATTGGAGCAGGAAACATCTAAAACATGCAGGACAGTGTTCCACGAGGAACAGGGTTGAAAAACACTGCTCTAAATTAAATAAAAACAAATTGCTTGGACCGGATCATGGGTGAAAGCTAACCAAATTTTGCATAAAGGCCCAATCTCATGCCAGACTACCTCAGCTGTAAACCCAAGCCAATAGTCCTGATGGTGGCGCGACAGCAAGCATCTAAAGTTCAAAACATTGAAAATTCATAACAAATCAACCCACTAGAACTTCACACTTTCATCAAACTGTAGCCCCAATACTAAAGAAATTTTTGTACATTTAAACCTATTAAAAATTATGAAATCCATCACTCTGTTTTTTTTAAACTGTAAAACTTATAAAAACCTATCTCCTCCCACAATTTTTTCCTACAGTGTATGAAAATGTTTGACTGTGAACACTACTTTAAACATATACCTGCAAATTGATGAATAAATCTTCAATTTTCATGAAGAAATTGAACATTTTTAAGAGTCATGGTAGATGATGTTTGACAAATATCAGAATTCTACCTAAAAAACAGAATTGTTGAGAACATTTTCAATTCTGGCCTCATGTGAATAATTGCAGTCAATGCAAGCAGCATTTTAAACATCAGTTATTCACTTATGCACGCCCGCCGATAGGGGGGGACAAACGGGTCTGTTGTCCCGGGCCCAGCGTGGGGGGGGGCCCAGAACTGGGCCCTCATTAAATGATGGAATATTTATTTATTTTTTTTAAATAGGCCTATTTGTGGCAAAAAAAAATATGTAGTATGTGAGTTACATAAAAGCTTTTTATTTGTTTTCTTCCTAATTGTTCTTGAATTACACACAAAACACAAAAATGGTTTGTCCGGTCAGCACAAGTCTGGTGCTGAAAAGAAAAGAAAAGAGAAGAAGAGAAGAAGAAACTAGAGGACTTAGAGATTTTCTAAACAAATATCTAAAAAAAGGTGGTGACGGTGAAGCTGGGACTAGCAGAGTCAACGTAGAGCAAGGTAAGAAACAGCGCAGCCAACGTTTACCAGCTTGAAACGTAACCTAACAGGCCAACCAGCCTGACACAACACGTTATCTTTGACACAAACAGTTGAGTTTGGTAGTGCCATCAGAAAGGATGAGGCAGAGAGGAGAAAGATCCAGCTGCAGTCAGGTGACAGCGAGAGTGATGCGGGAGGGGCCTGCTTCCCCGCAACGGAGGGACAGAGTCAGGCTACCAATGAGAGAGAAGAGAGAGGGAGAGAGAGTCACAGTGGAGCGGGAGGGCCCCGCTGCCCAGGAGTGGAGGGACAGAGCCAGGCTACCGATGAGAGAGAAGAGAGAGAGAGAGAGAGAGTCACAGTGGAGCGGGAGGGCCCCGCTGCCCCGGAGCGGAGGGACAGAGCCAGGCTACCGATGAGAGAGAAGAGAGAGAGAGAGAGAGAGAGAGAGTCACAGTGGAGCGGGAGGCGCCCGCTGCCCCGTCGGAGATCTGATCCCATCTGAGCAAGATGGATCAGAGACTGATCACACACATTTCAGCGATCCTGCATTATGGCCAACTAGAATGACCGACGCTGATAGAGTGAACCTCGTAGGTGTGATGGCAAAACGAGCGCCTTTCACAGAGAGGGCAAAGGAATTGCCAGCAGATGCAGAGGGCAGGGAATTCCCAAACTATTTGACATATTCCACATCCCACAATGGAAGGGAAAAAATCGACAGAGACTGGATAGTATATAGCAGCTCAAAAATGGCCTTATATTGCCTACCATGCTTGCTGTTCTCCTTTGAAGTAGAGAAAAGGTCAACTAGTGCACTAAATTCCACAGATGGGGTGGAAATATCCAAACTAAAATACAGAAAGCATTATGAGAGATTTTCAGAACATGAAAGAAACCGTGCACACAAACATTGTTATTGGAAATGGAAGAACCTACAACATTCTGTCCTACAGACTTCTGGAATTGACAGCCAACAACAAAAACTGACGGAGACAGAAAAAAACAAAAACAAAGCACTACTGAAGCGGCTGCTGGATGTAACACTGTACGTAGCCTTCAGGAATCTGCCATTCAGGGGCAGCTCAAATACACTTGATGAGCCAGACAATGGAAATTTTCTTGGCATAATTGAGCTGTTGGCAAAGTATGACAATATCCTAAATGACCATTTACAAAACATTAGAGAGCACCGGCAACAGGGAAAGAGACTCCAAGCTCATTACCTTTCACCAGACAGCCAAAATGAATTTATTGAACTTTGTGCTCAGCATGTCCTAAACACTATTTTGAGGGAAAGGCAAGAAACAACATTCTACTCCATAATGTGTGATGCAACCCCAGATGTGTCACACTTGGAGCAAAATGTACTGTTGCTGCGGTATGTCAGTCAAACTTGTTTCCTTGAATTTAAGGACTTTTCAAAAAAGACAGGAGAAGAAATCGCCACAATGGTGGAACAATCACTAGATGAACATGGGATAGATATAAATGATTGCAGGGGTCAGTGCTATGATAATGGAGCTAACATGGCAGGAAAAGTGAGAGGAGTGCAAGCTCGCATACTGAATAAAAATCCCTTGGCCACATACTCACCATATGCATCTCACACGTTAAACCTCGTTGGTGTCCATGCAGCCCGGGCCTGCCCAGAAATAGACATATTCTTTGGCTTCATCAATCAGCTGTACAAACTATTCAGTGGCAGCCCTCATCAATGGGAAATCTTAAAAAGAGTTTGGGTTGTTCTCTGCACAGCTTATCTGACACACGATGGAGTGCACGGATAGAGGCAGTGCGCCCAGTGGCAAAACATTTGCCCGGTGTGATCCAGGCACTAGACACCATTATCACTACAGGTAACCTCACCAGTGAAGCCAAAGCTGAAGCACAGGGTCTAAAGACCTACTTTCAGTCCTTTAATGCAGATTAGCTCCTCACTTTTTGGGTCAAGGTGTTACAATGCATAGAGGATAGAAACCTTACCAGCCAGTCCTCAACCATCTCACTTGATGTGCAAGCTGTCAATATAAAGGAACTGGAGGAGGAGATTGCCTGCATGCGTGCATCATGGGACAGTTTTCTGACAGAGGCAACTGCTGTTGCCACGTCCATTGGCATCAAATCCCAGTTAGAAATGAGACAGAGAAAGAGGAAGCGTTTTTTGATGAGTCAGAAAAGGTAGGGACAGAGGAGCAAAGCCCAGAGACAGAGTGTTTCATGTTGCAATGGACAGCATAATCTCTCAACTGCATGTACGGTTCTAATCAATGCAGCAGATATGTGACGAGTTCTGCATCCTGTGGTAATTCAGAGATATGCCACAGGACAGCATCAGTGCATCATGCTCAAAGCTCTCTGAGAAATGTAAGAATGACCTCACAGAGTCCCTTGAAGACCAAATTCAGCACTTGAAGAAAATATATAGTGCAACTTTTGAAGATGGTCTTGGACACCTCTGGACCTACTTAATGCCATATACACAATGGGACTACAGAGCATTTATGGAGACCTGTGTGTCCTGCTGCGTATTTTCCTGTCTCTGCCTGTGACTGTGGCTGGAGGTGAGCGGGCCTTCAGTAAAATGAAGATAATAAAAAAACTACTTGCGCTCTAACATGTCCCATGAGAGGCTCAACGGTTTGGCAATGCTCTCCATTGAGCGTCAACTTGCCAAGAACCTGGACTTTAAAGACATCATAGAAGATTTTGCCACAAGGAAAGTTCGGCGCATGGCATTTGGAGTTCAAATCTAAACATGTCATACCAGCAGTAGTGTAAAATACAATGGTACATATTCATTTATTTCCTGCGAGTGTCAGAATTCCAGTACATATGAAGAGTGTATTTGGCAACAGCTTATGTGTAGTTTGTTAATGTTAACCATTATTGTCAATGCTTGTCACTTGTCTTTCGCAGAGAGAGAGGAGAGGAGAGGAGAGGAGAGGAGAGGAGAGGAGAGGAGAGGAGAGGAGAGGAGAGGAGAGGAAGAGCAGTGGAGAGGAGAGGAACAGGAGAGGAAGAGCAGTGGAGAGGGACAGGAGTGGAAGAGCAGTGGAGAGGGACAGGAGAGGAAGAGCAGTGGAGAGGGACAGGAGAGGAAGAGCAGTGGAGAGGTAAAAGGAGAGATCTGGGCGCGGGGGGGCCCATCTAAGATGATCTTGTCCCGGGCCCAGGCAAGACTGTCAGCTGGCCTGCACTTATGGAGCAAATCAATCATTTTTAAAAACAAATTGCCAATATCTCCATGCTGCAATATGTGTATTTTCAGATTTTTGTCTTGATAACTGAATTTTTTACAGTGGTTTCAAATCTGCCTGCACAACAGTGAATGGCTTACTCAATTTGTGAAGCCACTGTTGTATTGCCACTTGCCAATTAGCTCAGAGCGCTAGATGACAGTCTTTGGTTCCAGAAGTTGTGAGTTCAAGCCTCAAGTGGTCCAAAATGAACATTGTTGTCAACTGTCTTGTCTTCCTTTTCTCCTGTTTGTGGCTCAGAATTGCCTAAATTTGCCAAAAATAGCCCGGACCCGACCCATCGCTGCGCAGCAGCTATAATTGTTTCTAGTCTTGTCATAAACTTCAAAGATATTGGGTTGATATTATAAGTGAAATGGAGAGAATTTTTCACATTAATATAGAAATGGATCCCCTGTCCTTTATTCTAGGTCTTCCAAGAGACCGTATAAAAACAGCAGTCAACAAAAGATTGTATAATATTCTAACGTAGCTAGGAAAAAATATTCTCTTGCAGTGGGTCAGTGACAAGATTCCCTCTGTCTGTGGTTGGCGTAAAATCATTTTTGAACTGATCTCTCTAGAATATCTTACCAACGTCATACATTACAGTGTAGATCAGTTCTACAGAGTATGGCGCCCATTCTTGGACTATATCGGACCGGACCTTTCCTCCATTCTATTAAAGGGACTGTTGTGCACTTGAACGATATTCGGGTACTGTAAGACTGATCCACCACGTCTTGTATTTTTCCATATGTTCATCTCTCATGTAAGAGCTGTTGTGTATGTTTTGTGTTTGTTTTGTTGTGTGTCTAGTTCTTGTAGACAGTTTTGTCGAATGGAAACAAAAACTGCAATAAAAACAATGAAGAAAAAAACAAAACGAGCTGTTGTTTCTGGCAACCCTACCATAATTTGTCATATTGGCCTAAAATTATTCTGAAGTTTAAATTTATTTCAGTTAGTTCTGACCCATGATGATGGACCAGGTGTGGATCTACCCTGTGATCAATGGACAACCCTCTCTACCTCTTGAGCCACAGCAGCTCCATATTGTAGTTTCTATTTCACTGTATTTAAGGCTCATGCAACATAGACTCAACATCCCTGGTTTTCTTTCCTTGCACTCCTGTCTACATGGATGCTGTCTTTATTGAATAAAAAACATTATATAGAAAAGTTTCATCTTAAATATAAGAAAGGCAGACTGCATCTAGACACCATAAGATGACAGCGTTCTCTGTTAATGTGTCATATATATCTGCAGTTACTCTAGATATTAAATGATCAAATGAAAACAATGTACTCATCCCCACACGCCATTGTCTAACAGTGACTGTCTACAACCAGACCCAGTGCACCATATAATGTTTCAAATGGAAAGAAGCTTCCAAACGTATTAAACTCATCCGAGCCTGCAATTGCATTCCAAGCCTCATTTCTCCAATTTTTCACCACTGTTATACAATCGAACAGCTTGTGTAATGCAACAAAATGTAATGTGTATTGACAGCATACATATACACATACGATATACTGCAGGCATTGTTTTCCACATGCCTGCTCAAGCTGTACTCGCTATCTTTATGGTTTGTCAGTTACCATCAACAGAAAAGCAGAAGGAACACGAGCATGGTCTATAAGAACATTCTGACTGACTGACTGTGTGTGCCAGTGGGTAAAATGAATAATAGAAAAGTGCAAAAATCTGTGACGGTGTGTTTGAGTGTGCATGCCAGCATCAAAACATACTCATTCTTGACGAAGGCGTACTTGTTGATGGTCTCGATGACATCTTTAAAGAGGATCTTGGAGGTGAGGGTGTAGCCATGGTGAACGATGGGCTCACCGTCCTGACCATCCCAACAGTCCACTGTGGATGGGAAAGAAAAATAGGGGATTATATGAGCAGAACAGCCATGGGGAGGACAACTCAAAATGCAAATATGATTTAAACAGATTAAATGATTGTTGTTAAAACTATCCTGGCTTAAAACAATCCCATGTGGCAACCCAAACCATCAATTAATTCATGTACTCTACTATTGCGTGTAAAGTCAGCATTCGAAAAAATTCCAAACAAATACTTAAGTAAACTTTGCAAAAAACTTCAGTGTCCATTAGTAAAGATTTGAATCTTTATTAAGAAAGAATGTGCTTGAAACCGAGAGCCACAGGCAGAGTAGGGAGGTTTATGTTCCATATTTCCATTCTGACCTTCAACACAGCGACAGCCGGCCTGCAGCACCCAGGCATACATGTCCGCCCTGGACTGTGACATCAGCTGGTCACCCATCAGGTAGGTGTTGTGTGAGGAGGCGATGAAGTAGTTGCACAGTGGCTGGTTCATGTCCTGGTTTACGTTGTAGTGCTGTGGGTTGAAAATGTCCCCCGCTGGACTGCGCATGTAATTCGTAAAACCTGGAAGAAGGTTCAAATGAATGGATTTGTAAAATAGAGCTGATACAACTTTGTTTTTCTTTTTTCTTTTAATAGTAAATCTAGAGAACAAAAACATTCACTCCCAATCAGTGTGAATAATAAAAAACCAGCAGTGCCCACTCTCTGGTTCAGCACAAGGAATTCATCAAAGTAGGAAGAGACTTGACGTCAACAGGTGAACATGGATGGTTCCATTTATATTGTAGTCCAAGTGAATCGTGGAGAAGCAGACTAAAACCCTACGTGTCTACTTTGTATGATCTTTGATGAAGAAATAACTCTACAAAATGAAAGAACATAGAATAATGATGGATTTTTCCAAATAGGTGAATTAGTTTATTTGCTGTCTCCAAACACCATCCAGAGCCGATTATAGGGAGCCTTACAGGACTTGAGGAGAGTCAAATTAAAATGCTCGCCATACCATTTTTAAAAAATTAGTTTCTTCATGAAAAAATGTTACATAATCTGTGTTCATCACATCACATTACGGTTATTAGAAAATCTTATGACAACAAACTTCATTCTCTGTATATAATGCATCTTACCTATGAATGAAACAATCTCTGTCCTGATCAAATCAACATGTTCCAAATAGTTCATGCTAATTTACTTAGCTAACAGCCTCAGAGTTAGTTTATTTAGGGTACTATCTGATTTACAATTTTTTTGTCCATCACTTATCTCAATCAGAAGATACAGCCCGTTATAGTCTACATGTCCATGAATCTCCTAGACTACAATAGAAATGGCACCAAAGACTGGCACCAATGCTAAAATTAATGATGTCCCTTCCCTTCTTTTGTAGGAATCTTGGTCCAGCACATTTTCTGCACTTGTCATACCTGATAACCTCTATCAGGTGAAAAATAAAATTACAATATTATTCTAATAATATTGACCTTTTTAAATGGGGACGCATGCACTGAAGTTTCTGCTTTCCATCAATAAATTACAGTCTGTGTCTATTGGGGTCGCACTGCAGCCTCAAACATGCCATTTCTGTGAGTCTCTTTGGATGACAGCATCAGCCAAAAGAATTAACTAATGTAATGTAAGAGTATAATAATGAATTGAAGTGAAATAATAGAGACTGATAAAAAGCAGAACTGATTAAATCTAACTGAACTTTTGGTCAAACACACAGCAGACCAAGCATTGTGTCAGCTTCCTTTTGCTAAATTCTGACCTTACAGGGAAACATTTCCAAAACAAACCACTTATTTAGAAGGACTAATAACATTCAGTTTAGTTTCAAACAAAAGAGACATCAATGTTTGAAATACAGTGGACCCACCATCAATTCCCAGAACTCCCTGCTTCTGGTTCTCAGAGCATGGCTCAAATTTGTTGATTATCTCCAGGCAGTGGTCCTTGGTCACCTTGGTCATCTACGAATTACAGAAATGCATGTCAAAACAATAATAAATTGTATATCCCTCATAAAAAACCTTGGAAAACAACATTTAGCATTCATGAGGACAAGTAACGGATAAGAGAGAGCTCCCTACATGTCATTTCTCTATCCATCCTGGCTGCAGAACGCAACTGCTTGTATGGTTACTGCTATTTAAAGCCTCCAGATTGGTCAATCAGTTTCCATCTCTGTTGATAAATCAGGGGGTGGGGCAGTACCAAGTCTCTCTCATACTGTGTCAGTGTGTTTATAACAGTTTAAAACATGTGGGAGAAGAAGGCTTTAGCAAGCTCACCTGGTGAGACATAATTTCCACAGGCTTGTTTCTAAAATGTTTTGCATCCCACGACAAAAGTATTAAGCAGAGTGAATGTCTAAAATTGTGTTAAATGGGCAATACTTGCTACTCTTCTCATCATAATCCAGATAAGAGAGTGCTTTGTAGAGAGGAAGCACAGAGCTCTAAGAGCTTTTATGAATTTTCACAAATACGAAAGTAATAGACATCATATATCTAACCTGTTTTTCTTTGCAGTTAGGAAAACTCATGGCAACTCTACTGTATTCTTCGAAAACCAAAGAATAAAATAGATTCATGATAAATGTAAGTGTCATTGTGCAATATGAGCAGCAGATACTTCAGTATATCTTGCCAGAAATTCAATTAATAGTAATTTAAGAATTATAAATTCACCAATTCCACATTCCACTCCATGAAGTTGTTTTGTATTAATTCTCTTATGTCGAGTGAAGGAACTTCAACTACTATAAATGTCATTTAGCAACCCAGTTGTAAAATTACCAATAAATTAACCTCGAACCTAATATAGAAAGCTGATGTATAATGTACCACAGGATCATGTCTAATATAATCACTTGGTAGTTGCAAGGCTGTCATAAGTCTGTGGATGAATATTGTGTTCTCTAACCAAACCTCAAGTCTTGGGAACATTCTTTTTCTTTTCTCTTCTTTCTGCTTCATTAGATGGTAAGGGGTGCAGAGAGACAGTAAAGGCAGAAACAAAGAGAGGGGATGTCATGAAGCCAAGGGTCCAGGGAGCTGCAGCAAGGACTGAGTCTTGTTACATGGAATGCACTCTACCAGGTGAGCTTCAAGGGAGCCCTTGGGAACATCAATTAGTCTAGACTGCGTGGGAACAGATAGTAGCTATTGTTTGCCATTAACACTTTAGTCTGTCTCAGATCCAGAGGAATACAGTAAGTAACAGAAAACATTTGCACACTTGAATCAAATTCAAGTGTTCCACATCCTACATTTTCTTATTTGAGGCACAAAGAAACAGATACAAGCAAAGTCTGTAGAAAATGATACCAGCAGAGACAATTCTGGCATCACTTCAAACAAATCGCCTCACAACACCGCTTCCACCACTCTCCAATAACATGAGAAGGAGAGCCATCTTATTCACAGCGCGAGAACTAAATTCTGAGTATATCTGGCGAAAAACACAATCGGCCTGAGTGGAGGTAAAGTGTAGCTATCCAAACAGAGCCTTATGCTGTAAAACATGATTGTTTGAAAACATTTATAAAGCCAGCCAGAGTGCAAATTAGCTAAAGGAGCAACCATTGGTTGTGTTAAGAAAAATGAGCTGTTTCGCAATTAGCTTTTTGTTTCCTCTCAGGCGATGGAATCATTTGCAAGGAGATGTACTTCATCCCAAGTGCTGCGATAACATTAACGCTAATATCACTGGAGGCCCCTTGTTGTTTACATTTCCCTACATTAAGCAGCACTTCAGCCAACCAATAGCTAGTTGGTTAAGCTTTTGACCTCTCCTGCAAAAGCTGAATACAAGGAGTCTTACCGGTATTTAGTGGACAAAACTGTTAAAAGAAAAGAAAAAAAAAAGGTTCCGTAGCAACCTATGAGACACTGCTTGAAGGGGGGAGGTGGGGGATCTTATCATAAAGTTTCTTCAACTTCAACAACTCACACAAGTTAACATTTTTTGAGGAAGTCCATCTCCAAGGGAAGGAGTCTCTGTTGGTTAGTGTTTGCATTTGTAAAATTTGACCTTTACCATCAACAAATTGTTAGATTTAATGTAATTGGTGAAATCTGTTGAAACAGTATGATCAAACAGCTAGTAAGTAAAGCCACAACAAACTGACACAAAGTCTACATGGCTTCAGTAGCATTACTGTATATGCAAAAACTACGTGAGGTCTGATAAAAGGCTTTAAGTGATGTCACTTGAGTCAGCGTCTGTTGGTGCAATAAACTACACGTTTGAAAATGAAAACCATCTGCCAGTGTAGAGTTAAAAAGTTTACCAGTCCTCTGTAGCTGCTCCTCATCTCTGCTGTAGGCTTCAGGCTCCATTAGCCACTACTAGCATAACAAGCTAATCTGTGACTGAACTGTCTGTGGTCAAGCTGGATTGTGTGTAATGTAGGCACCAGGTTGGTATGTGGTATAAAAAAAGATGAGGTTTCTGGTTTTAACCGAAAATGTCCAACATGAGTCTGACAATGTTACAGAAGTGCAACACTAAATCAGTCTTTTCACTGTCAGTCTTTATAGAACTTGAACGGCTACAAAGCACAAAGCACACTCAGTGTGTACCTTTTGCTCAGTCTCGAAGAAGCGGGCTAGGTTGTCTGTGTCAAGGTGGTCCTTCAGGTTGCTGTAGGTGAGCATCAGGAGATACAGGTCCCTGCGGGTCGACATCATCTTGTAGAAGGAACAGAACTCCTCAAAGCCCAGTGTTCCCTGGTTGTCATCTGTATCTGCCTCCTACACAAGGTACGAGGAAAGATTTCAATTCACAACACAGCCTTTAGTTTTAATTGAAATTCTCAACAATAGCCTTTGTCACACAAAAGTTCCGCCGCAATGAAGGCTCGCCTTTTCTCTGCCTTTGTTTGTTCACACTGAACCACGCAGCTCCAGCGAAAAACTGCTCTAGTGGGTCATGCCATATAGCACGCCGGCACTGCGGATCCAAAAGAGGCATGATGGTACACGTCATGATGCTGAGATCTGTGGGGTTTTTTTTAAGTGTATCCCACGGTGTCGTCCTCTTAATTTGAACATATACCCGCTGACTGTTTATGATCAAATGGATGTTGTTATAATGTGTTGCGATATTGAGATCCTGACCCATCATGCATCCTGGAAAATGATAAAGTTACCTGTTTTGCTCTAAACAACATAATTACATAATCACCATCAGTAAAAAGAGGACCCTGTCTGGCTTTAACTCGTGGGGAGGGAGGCTGTTTTCTGGGGGAAAGTTCTCTGAAGTCTCAATCAGGAGGGCTGACAGTCGAGGTGATTTATTTCTACACAAGTTTCAAGAGACAGTAACAGACTGTGAACACCATCAGACCGACTGCTGGCTTTTCCATTCACATAGACACCGTCTCGCCTCTGCTGCAGCTCTGATACTACCTCTGGAGGCGGATCAGAGCCGCAGCAGAGGCAAGACAGCACTGAAAGGGCAGTGTGAATATGGCGAATGATGTGATAAATCTGTTAAGTGACATTACACTTTACTGATTGCATTTACAATGATTCATCTGTGAAATGTCCTCACTCTCCGGTAACTTGCCAAATTCCATGACATTGAATAACTTCAACCTTTCCTCCACATATAAGCAGCATCTCACCATAACTGTTGTTGTTTTTGTCAGCAAACTTGAAGCAGAACTCCATGTAAGTTTTAGTCACATTTAGTCAACTTTGACTCATGTTTTTGTGTTTTTTTGTTTGACCTAAGCTTCAGAGATTTAAGTCTTGGATAACAGCTTTTATGCTGGTCACTTTAATCGGTGTTATAGGTAATAAGTCCCTTATGAGTCATTATAGGAAGCATATTGACATTATTACGTGTTAATAAGACTATATAATGAAAAATTTATCAACCGTTATAAGGCAGAGCTCTCGTTTGGATCTGATAGCTGCAAACAGCATAGTTACAGTTATATGCTAATAATTACATAATAAAATGTCTATTAATCTTAATAAAGCAACAACAACAACAAAAAACTGGTCTTGTTTAACAGACAAAAACTTTGACAGCTAATTAGTTTTGACAAGACCAAGTGTTCAAACTTCAGTTAACAAGCTAGATTAAAATCCACCTGGTACTGAAAACTGGCAGACCTGAACAACAGCCATTTGAAAAGTCTGGATGAATGGATCGAAACAAAAACAGATCTAAAGACAACAAAAGCTAGACAAAGTCATTTTTTTCTAAAGACAAAAAAACCTAGAAAATTCTGTTTTCTGCTCATATTGGCCCTCGGGTGCAGATCTGAGCGTAGAATTGGTCTTACGACAGGACACACGTGTGATTTATGAAATGTTCATATCTGACCAATTCCAGCGTACGAATGATCGGGTCTTGATAAATGCGGCGGCTGAATTCGATCGTCATTAACATGTTATGCCCTTAAATATTCCTGGTTCAGAGGCCTCGCCCACTGAGGTCAAACATGGAGAGAAGAAACAAGCAAGAAGAGAAACTTTTCTGAGATGGAGATCGGCATCCCGGCAGCGCCGGCACATCAAAGGCACTCCATTCACTAATGCAATGTTGTGCAAAACTGAACAGGCCAAAATAAAATGGCACACTTTCTCTGGGGTATACAGCAGAGTGTCCCCTGCTGGTCTGAGACAGAGCTACCTGCCCTTCAGCACCCCGAAGCAGCTCCACTGTGACCCGTATGCGTGTGTGCGCACTACTGAATCTGCGTTCCTGCTCTGTAGCAGGTTTGCCGGCGGGGTTATTAGGTATTCCGTTAATTAGTTGTCATGTTATCATATTTTATTTTACAAAAAAGTGGTATCAGTAAAAACGTGGGCTTTTTTTAAAATATTTTTTTTTGTATTTTGTTTTATTCGTTTTAAGAATCCGTTTTGATCTGTTCTAAAATGTGACTGCTTATGCTTAATGACAGCTGAGGTTTGTTTAATAATTATTTTCAGACTCAGCCAGATTTTGCTGTACTGCACCGCAAATCCACAGACTCAGATTTGCGTACACGAGCTCAGACATGACGTGAGATCTGATCGTAGCTTCCGCTCACGTCCAATTTGATAAATGCCAAAGCTTGCTTGGAAATGGTCGTACGCACGGTTTTCTGCCGTACGTTCGTTTGATAAATGAGGGCCATTGTTTGTTTTTGGCCTTTATATGGCTTAATTGACCGGACAGATTAAGATATGACAGGCTGAGAGAGGGGGGCGTGACACGCAGCAAAAGCCCCCAGGCCCAGTTTTAAGTTATTATCACCTTTACATATTTACTCACTGAAATATTTTCAGCTGGTACTACAATGACAGAATGGGTTTTATAGCTGTACCAAGCTAAGGTACTGAGTCAGCCTAGAAAAGGCTGTGGCTGTGATTGTGTACTAGAACGAGGTCAGCGAAAGCACTGCAGTGGGTCACACCATGACCCGTGTAATCCTTTCCCCAGTTTGCTGAAGCAGTCTGTGACCGGCACCGTATGCCAAGCAACACTGGATGCAGCCACTCACTGGAGGGCGATGACATCTCTGCTAGTTGGAGTTTGGCCTTTGAACAGCTCAGTGTGCTATACACACTGGGCTTAGAACAGTATGGCAGAGTGATACAGGGATATAAAATGAGGGAGTTTCTCCTTCCACATTAAGTCTACAGGTCTGGTATTTGACTGTTTTACAAGACAAAAGATGTCAGTTGTATATTAATAAAGAAATTCAAATAGAAAATGTGTGGATTGCAAAATAATTTTGATCTATTATGGTTTTGATGTGGGAGGAGAGTTCCTGCCTCAAGTGGAGGAGTTTAAGTATCTTGGGGTCTTATTCACGAGTGAGGGAAGGATGGAGCGTGAGATTGACAGGCGGATTGGTGCAGCGGCCGCAGTAATGCGGTCGTTGTATCGGTCTGTCGTGGTGAAGAGAGAGCTGAGCCGAAAGGCGAAGCTCTCGATTTACCAGTCAATCTACGTTCCGACCCTCACCTATGGCCATGAACTTTGGGTCATGACCGAAAGAATAAGATCCCGGATACAGGCGGCCGAAATGAGTTTCCTCCGCAGGGTGGCAGGGCGCTCCCTTAGAGATAGGGTGAAGAGCTCTGTCACCCGGGAGGAGCTCAGAGTAGAGCCGCTGCTCCTCCACATCGAGAGGAGCCAGCTGAGGTGGCTCGGGCATCTGTTTCGGATGCCCCCGGGACGCCTCCCTCGGGAGGTGTTCCTGGCATGTCCCGCCGGGAGGAGACCCCGAGGAAGACCCAGGACACGCTGGCCTGACTATGTCGTCCAGCTGGCCTGGGAACGCCTTGGGATCCTCCCGGAAGAGCTGGAGGCAGTGTCCGGGGAGAGGGAACTCTGGGTGTCCCTGCTCAGGCAGCTACCCCCGCGACCCGGCCCCGGATAAGCGGACGAAAATGGATGGATGGATGGATGGTTTTGATGTATTGTAGATAATGTGTTGCACTGGGTCCCCTGCCTGAAGAGCTGCCTACACTCCCACTGCTAAAGAATATAATTTTTTATATGTTTAAAGGAAGCAACTTGGGTGTAAATACTCAATCCTAGAGGCTTCCACGCCGGATAAGGAATGACATGTGACACATTTTGTGGTCTGCAATGGCTGAATAAATGTAAACAAAAGTGGAATTTAGATATAGATGAATAAACTAGGGCTGAACAAAAGAAACGATGTGCTTAATTATTTCGTCAGGTATTTCAATTATTATATTGATTTAGATAGACTTTATTGTCATTCAGTGTGCAACAAATGAACACAGAATAACATTTTGTTTCAGGGGCTCAGCATAGAATTAAAATATGAAAGTATATTAAAAAAAATACCACAATAAGAATAAGAATAAGTAATATCAAAAACAAAAACATACTAAATGCAGATTAGTGAAAGTGACATTTTTGAGATTAGGTAGTGCAAATATTTTAAGGTGACAATTGTCACTGAGAGTTCAGCAGTCTGATGACAAAAGCTATTACAGAGCCTTGTGGTCCTGCACCGAATGCTGGAGAACCTCTTTCCAGAGACCAGCATGGGAAAAAAAGTCCATGGTGAGGGTGGGAGGAGTCTCTGATAATATTCCCAGCTCAGGAAATGCAGCACTTGGGAGCAATGTCCTGAATGGAGGGGAGAGAACTCCCAATGATCTTCTCCACTGTCCTCACCACTCTCATCACATTCCTTCATTCAGAGGCTTTGCAGCTTCCACACCACATGGAGATGCAGCTGGTCAGGATGCTCTCTATGGTGCTCCTGTAGAGTGTAGTGATGAAGGGGCGAGGGCAGGTGGACTCTCCTCATCCTTCGCAGGAAGTGCAGATGTTTCTGTGCCTTCTTGACCAGGTTGTCTGTGATGTGCACCCTCAGGAACTTGGTGCTGCTGACCACCTTCACAGCTGTATTGTTGATTAGAAGTGGAGCGTGGCTGGGCTGCTTCTTCCTGAAGTTGACAATGATCTCTTTGGTTTTGTCCACGTTCAGGATCAAGTTGTTTTTACTACGCCAACCCACCAGCTGCTTCACCTCCTTCCTGTATGCCAGGTCGTGGTCATCCCTGATGAGGCCCACCACTGTTGTGTCGTCCACAAACTTCACAATGTGGTTGGTGGTAGCCCTTGGGACGCAGTCATGAGTCATCAGAGTGAACAGCAGGGGGCTCAGGACACAGCCTTGAGGGGAGCCTGTGCTGAGGGTGATGGCACTGGAGATATTCTGACCGATCCGCACAGACTGTGGTCTCTCAGTGAGGAAGTCTAGCAGCAAGTTGCACGGGGGGTTGCTGAAGCCAAGGGGTCCCAGTTTGTCTACCAGATGCTGTGGAATGATGGTTTTAAACGCTGAACTGAAGTCCAGGAACAGCATCCGAACATGAGTGTTTTTCTCCTCCAGGTGTGCAAGGCTCAAGGTAAAGAGCGGTGGAGAGGGCATCCTCAGTGGAGCAATTTGGTGGGTAGGCAAACTAGAAGGGGTACTTTTCCAGCCTTTCAAAGCACTTCATCATAATAGGAGTGAGTGCCAGGGCCAGTAGTCATTGAGTGATGTAATTTGAGGTTTCTTTGACACTGGGATGATAGTGGCAGTTTTGAAACATGATGGGACTTTGGATTGATCTAGTGAGGTGTTAAAAATGTCTATTAGAACTAGGGGTGCAGCGATCCGATGTTAAGATCGGATATCGGCTCCGATATTGACAAAACGGCTGGATCGGGGATCGGTAAATTGAAACAGATCCACCGGCCGATCCAGTTGTTTTTTTTTTCGCCGTCGCAGCACATCCTACGTCATTCGTCAGCGTCAGTGTGTTGCATGCTGGAAGAGCGCAAGTTGTTGTTTGACTCTGACTGACCCAACTCTTTATTAGTTTATTTTCATGTTCAGCTGCTATGTTTTATTTTGTATTCCTGTTTGCACAACGTTTACACGTACTCACGTCACATTTCTCCGCTGATTAGCTAGTAGCCCCGCCATCAGTTGTTAGCCTCACCGGTCAGCTGTTAGCCTAGCAACGCTAACTTTCAAACCGACGTACTCAATACTATGTGGGCTGTCCATCGTTGCTATTAATCGTTGCTACTAATTATTATTATTATTATTATTATTATTATTATTATTATTTTTATTAATGTTACACATGTTCGGTAACTGTTTGATTATTTTGTCTTAGTTAGGAAAGTCTGGTGCCTTTAGTCCCTTTCACATGGTGGAAGGTATACAGTTTATTATTAATTTAACAACGGTATTGGATTGGTATCAGGTATCGGCCGATACGCTCAGTCCAGGTATCGGTATCGGGATTGGATTGGAAAAAACTGGATCGGTGCATCTCTAGTTAGGACACAAGCCAGCTGATTTGTATTCCTTGAGCACCCACCCAGGTATGTTGTCAGGGTCTGGAGCCTTCTGTGAGCCCTCCTCAGAGACCTTCGTACCTCAGCTATGTCAAGGCAGAGTGCCTTTTCATCCTGGTGGGGAACAGATTTCACGGCAGGAGAGTTGTTCAATGCCTCAAACCTCACAAAGAAGTTATTTAGTTCATTTAGGAAGTCTACGTCATTGCCACACGGAGGAGGGGCAATCCTGTAGTTGGTGATAGTCCGTATGCCTTGCCACTTATCCCTGGTGTTATCGGGATCATGGAAAAAGTCTTGGTTTTTTCGACTGTGAGCATGCTTTGCTAGTCTGATGGCACGGATCAAGTTTGCTCTTGCTGTTCCCAGTGCCATCTCTTCGCCAGACTTGAAGGCTGAGTTCTGTGCCTTTAGCATTTTGCGTACTTCATAAATCATCCAAGGTTTTTGGTTAGCCCGGGTGGTGATGGATTTGCTAGCACTGACGTCCTCTGTGCATTTATTGATGTAGGCTGACACAGACATGACATACTCATCTATGTTGATGTGATCGTTGTAAGTGGCAGTTGCTTTGAACATTTCCCAGTCAGTGTACTCAAAACAGTCCTGTGGTGCCTCTATAGCCCCCTCGGACCACACCCTCACCTGCCTCACAGTAGATTTTCCTGAGACCAGCAGAGGCTTATATGCTGGAATTAGCACAACAGATAGATGGTCTGAAGAGCCAAGATGGGGCGGGGGGCTGCTCTGAATGCATCTTTCATGGTGGTGTAAGCCATGTCTAATGTATTTATTCCCCTAGTTGCACAATCCACATGCTGGTGGAAATGTGGGAGAACTGATTTCATGTTGGCCTGGTTGAAATCCACAGCAACAATGAAAAAGCCCTCAGTGTGAGTAGATTACAACTTACTGATAGTCTGGTAGAGAACTTTCATGGCCTCTTTAGTGTCAGTGCTGGGGGGCACGTACACAGCAGTGATGGAAACTAAAGTAAACTCCCTGGGCAGATAGAATGGTCTGCAGTTTACATTCAAAAGCTCAATGTCCAGTCAGCAATGGCTTAAGACAAACTTAGCATTTATACACCGGTTGTTGTTGATGTAAATACATAGACCACCCCCTCAGGATTTACAACTGAGTGCGCAGCTCCTGTCAGCACGAAATGTAGCCAATCCCTCGAAGCAGACAGCATTGTCCGGGATTAATGAGTTTAGCAATGTCTCTGTCAGAATTATTGCGCAACAGTTCCTCATCTATCGTTTACTTGTTAATTCCAGCTGCAGATGACCCATTTTGTTCTCCAGGGAACGAACATTTGAGAGGAATATAGATTGTCAAGTTTTTGCCTCAGCTCCTGCCCAAACTTGAAAATAGCACAGATCACTCATGAAAGATGCAAAGGGACAACTCAATCTTCTTGTCTGTTTTATTTTTAGTGTCCATAGACTTCATAGACAGATATATAGGTTGAAAACCTAAAAAGAAACAAAAATGTACAAAAAATGCAATTATTTTCCACATAATGCAATTATGTAACAAAATCACTTCTTTTAATAAATTAAAGATTTCTTACTTCTTATTTAAATGTTTTACTTAATTCTCTCATTTAAACAAAATCACTTATTTAAATGAATCACACATTTGAAAAATGTCTACTAATTTAACTAATTCAATTCAGTTATCATTTACAAGAGTTAATGAAGTAACAAGTAAATCATATATTAAGAAATTAGACTGATGATGTGACTAAATATTTCAAATAAATCTTAACATTACATTAATAAACTCAAAATATCACATTAAAATCTAACATTCAATATCAAATTATTATATTCATTCATTCGTTCATTCATTCTCACCAGTGGCGGGCTGAGTTCTTATATTTTACCTCTGTCCTGCTGCCTTCCCTTTGTTTGGCCAAACTTTGGCCGACTTTTTCCCACAGGTGGTTATAATTGATGAATGAATGACGTTTCATCGTCTTTTTTTTCCTTTTCTGTCAGCGGTGCACCAGTTTAATTACATCGCCAGAAGCTGAAAGTGAAACCTAGCGTCGTCTCCTCCCGCTTCTTTCTGAACGTAATAAAATAAATTTTCCTGAGTTTTAACTCAACATAGATGGAAGTTGCGTTTTTGGGGTTAGCTTTTAGCTTAGCTGTTAGTTCTTCCCGACAGCTGCACTTCCGCTTTCGGTCACACCGCCTCCGCTTGCTCCTCTGTTGGCTTGTGATGCTAGCAGCGTCCATATCAACTGGGTCTTGTTGGCGTAGCACTCGGTCACACCGCCTCCACTTGCTCCTCTGTCGGCTTGTGATGCTAGGAGCCTCCACAGCAACTGGGTCTTGTCGGCGTAGCACTCGGTCACACCGCCTCCGCTTGCTCCTCTGTTGGCTTGTGATGCTAGGAGCATACATAGCAACTGGGTCTTGTTGGCGTAGAACTCCGAGGCTATGCAAACACTCCCAAGTAGTCGTGTCTATGAAGCCGAAGTCACTAGATGATCGTAATTCCAGCAAGAGATGTCGATCGATGTTTGACCAATGTGTAGAGATTTTTGCCGGTTTTTGGCATCCGAGGTGGCAGATTTTGAGATATATATTCTAACCTATCATTAGCCAGTGGAGCCACAGCCGGACAGCACGCCGCCATCTTGTGGTTAAAAATATGAGTATGAGTATAAAAATGAGTCAAGATATGAGTCAAGACTTAAAGGGATATTCCGGTGTAAGTTTAATCCATGGTCTAACACACCGTGACACAGGAGTAAGACCCCCCTCGAGAGATCAAGTTTTCGGAGCGCTAGCTTATGTAGTTTTAGGGTTAGTTTTAGGCCATCAAAAAGCCACTCATAGCCACAAATAATGCTCAACAGCACCAAACTTCAGCAACAGTACAAATAGGGTCCCAGCATCTAGTTTGAGGCATCAAACATCTGCTAGCTTAGCCGGAATTCTACTGAAAAGAGAATACAGCTCACCACTCTCCTGCAGCGGCTTGCTCGTTGTGGGAAAGCCCTGCGAGTCGATTACCGAGTGCAGTAGAGTTCCGCAGCTCAAGGATGAAAATGTATGATTATCACTCCATGGAAATACAATTGAAGTTAATATATGTCTGGTCTACCTACCAGTTATTATCGAGAGCGGACAGGGAAAAGAGCGGAAATGAGCATTTCTAACCGCACTCGGTAATCGGCTCGCAGGGCAATTTACACCGTAATATCTCTTTAAGTGGTAATGGTAAATTTTGTGTTTTACTGAAAAAACAGTCCCATTTCTTTCAATGAAGCTTATAACCGATGTTAACATCAGGACAGCCGAACAAAGACTGTCGAACAAAGATGTAGGGAGTCTCTCCGCGGGAGTCTATCGAGGAAGTCAAATTCACTTACTGTCCGCCACTGATTGTAGCCTTGAGTTCTACCCAATCCCACTCAGAACATCAAACCGGAGAAGATTCCATAGGAGACCCATTGCTCGAAGCTATAAACCAGACAATCTCAGCTATCCAACTTTCTCCACCGATACTGAACTTGACGTAATAGGGGGGCTATGGAACTGGCAGTCTGCAGTCAAGAAGGCGGAAAACACTGCCACTCCAGCTGTCCTCTCATCTGTCTCCTTTTCACACTCCCAGAGACAAACAAGTCGAAGAGGGGGAACTGGACTCCCCATCTCACCCACGGAGTCCTACCAGGTCCATCCTCTGGACCACCTACCCAGATCTGCATTTGAATTCCACGCCGTCCCTGTAACCCTTCCTTTCAAACTCAACATTGTGGTGCTCTATCTTTTAAACTAAAATTCTTTCCAAATCTTACAAAATTGCCCCTTAAAAAGGTGTTTACTGGTGACGATAAAAATTAAGTCAATTGGATTACTGCATCTCTGCATGGTAATCCATAGCTTTACACAGTTACATTGGACATGTGCAGTCCGGCAAACAGACCACACTGAAGCCATTAGTCCCTTCTAGTAATCAAGCAAAAGGGATGTTTTGAGTCTTCTAAACCCTAACTCCTCAATTAAAACTACACTAAAAAACTACACTAAAAAAATTCAGATTTCCATCTGTCACCATGTTCACTGCCTGACACTGCTGACACACAGGATGCCAAATGACTCAGAGACTCATGACAAACACTTCACATCTCTGGACTCAGTTGTTGGTTTTGCACATATGTCACTTAGTTGCCACTTAGTTGGAACCAACTGACATATGAGTGATGCATGCAGACTGTATTACTCATGTATAAAGAGAGACCACACAGAGAACTCTGCTCTCAGCAGACTGTACTGTGTTGAGGCAAGGCTGCAGTGACACACATTCTATCTTATATCTATAAGAATCTAAGGTGACCAACAATGATGGGATACAAATAAATGATAGCAGCAGTTAACCTCCATAGTTACTCATTCTGTTAAGAATGACATCCTTTTTAGAAGACTCGTCTTATTCAGGACACATCTTTTCCTCAGGAGGATAACAAAGTAGTGGAAGCACAGCATGAGAACAGTCTTTTTATTGAACGGAAAACATCAATCTAGCCTTATTCATTTCCATTCATTATGCATGAACACATGCACTTAAGTTGATAGCAGATGCATGATTTGGGTTGTAGCTTGACAGCTAATATAGATTAATTCATCAGTTAGAATTACATGTTCCTCTTCTGACCAAGCTTTCCCTCCACAAGTACATCTGCAAGTCTCTACTGTGATAAATCACTGAGCACTGAGCTCCATCCACAAACAGCACACCATGCTTCTGTTTGGGAGACATAAAACTAGAAAATAACTTTAGGCCACATTATGGATTTAATGCAAAACTCTACAGCTATGTGCTGATAAAATGGTGAGAAAATACTTCCCTGTTTTAGTCTGATTGGATGGGATAAAAGATTTTAGTGTAAATCAACATAAAAACATTCACAATAAGTTGATCCTGGTGAATATTTATTAACAGCGAAAAAGGACCTGGACAACATATGCAAGTTGTATTGAACTAAACTAAAATATTTTGGAAACACGACAAACATGAGAAACCACATTAAACGTTTCCACCCAGAGGAGGAAGAAAAACAGTCAGTTGTAGTTGCTTCCAACCAGAGGACCATCAAGCAAGCAATATCAAATTTTCCACCCAACTTGGAAAGAGCAAAGCGACTTACAAACTCTATTGAAACTTTGATTGCCAAGGACTTGCGTCCATATTCTGTTGCACTTAGTTGTGCACTGCTTGCATTTCAACACATTGTGCAACAACTTTTTGCACAACATGTTGAAATGCAAGCGGTATAAAGTAGCATAGCATTGGGATATGCTGCCTATTACCCATAGCAGGAGGATTTTGACTGACAGCAGCTTTTTCTTTAAATGACACATACACAGATTAATTTTCTTCTCTACCTTTTTATTATCAATGACCAAAAGTAGCCATGTTTTAGTATGAGAGCTGATACATAGGTCCATAATGTGCTGAAATGCAAGCTGCATTGATTATTGCAATGAAAGCTTTTTTTATTTTTATATAGGCTACAGTATACAGTTTTTCTCTCTCAGCATCGAGATGCATCGATAATCGGTTTAGAATTGAATCATTGACCTCTGAATCGGAATCGAATCGGAATCGAATCGGATCGTGAGGTGCCAAGAGATTCTGCCCCTAGAAGTTAGTGAGGGACGAGGCACTGCAGGGTTTTTCAACAAAGATCCCAGTGTTGCTCTTTTCTTGCAGTAGGTTTAACTTTGTTTATCCTTCAGACAGTAGTCAGCAGTGTTCTACTGACTGATTCATGTCAAATGCTTTATTTGGTTTTTGGTGGAATTTAACTGATAATTGTTTGTCATGTTCACAGCATGTCTATATTTGCCTAATGTACACACAGTGATGCCAGTAACTCTAGTTACTCTAATCTGACCACTTTTTTCAGTAACAAGTAATCTAACACATTAATATTTCCAAACCAGTAATGAGATTAAAGTTACTTATTCAAGTCACTGTGCGTTACTCATATTTTTGTCATTTTCCTTCGTAAGAAAATATATTTTTGCTTTCTTCTTGCGTCTCAGGGAGTGATGTCACTTACGCGACAAGATACGTTTTCAGCACGAGGACAACTCAGGTGTTACACCACGCAGGTACACAAACACAACAAGGAGAGAGATGCGTGTTTTCGAGTTGGAAATACAGTCATTATTTTGAGACCCTGTCAGCTAAAGATGAGAATGTTAAGGTTCGTTGTACACTCTGTGCTGGTGACAAAGTACTATCAAGCTTAAAAAACACAACGTCAAATTTGAAGTCACAGCAAAGTTTTCGGAGCAAGTCCCACCAGGTGGTGTTAAGCAGAGAACTGCTGGCAAAGCCACGGCCTCGACTTCCGCTGGAGGACCCCCAGCACCCAAACAACAAAAGGTGGACTTTTTACCAACTACACTTTTAAAAGTTGAAAAAGGTGAAGAAGATGAATGATAAAACAAATTAAAGTGAAGAAGGATGCTCCATGCAGCCTCTGCAGAAATACATACATATATACATATGTATTTTATAGTTAAAGGGTAATGGTCCTACTTTAAATTCCAGTTCTAAGCTTTTGTTTCTATCTCATTTTTCTATTTTCTCTCTCCTACCTCGTTTGTTTTTATGATTTATGTGACTTGGCTGCTGTGACTCAGCAATTTCCCTTTGGGATTAATAACTACTCCATCTTCCTGTCTGTCCAAGATGCTCATCTCTTGCCATGTTTGCTCATTATTTTTCTATTCCTATGTAAGAAATCTTAACTGAAATCTTGCTGCAGCATTCTTGAGTGTGGCTAGTTAGTAACTGATCAGCTTGCAAAACCATTAACTAATTCATTTTCTTCATGGTTAAAAAAAATAAATAAAAAAAAAAATCCAAATTTTTTTGCATTCAACACTGTAAACAAAATAAGGCTTGAAGTGATGTGATGTGTTTTATCATTCATCGTTGGCACCTTTTTCAACTTTTTAAAGTGGATAGTAATTGCACTTGCACTAAGTTTGTGGTAAAATACCTATTTGTCTTACTCATTGGAATTGTACAGTCATTTTAGGTTAAATATTATAAATATTCAGTGTTGTCACATACAATCAGTTGTTTGTTTATAAGGTCCACCTAGCTCAGTGGTTCTTAAACCTTTACTGGCATGCCCTTTCTTCAGAAGACTCCCACACATCAAATTCTGACCGTGACTAATGATGGCAAGGGACACAACTGACAAAAATCCATGTGAGTTGAATAGTGAATTGAATTGAACTGAATTGGCAAAATAACGATCAGCACAATAGCATCAGCACACTCATAATGGTTTATTTCCCTGCATAGATAATATTCATTCAACTTTGCTTGAATCCATATTGTTCCCTGGTCATTAAAGTACCTCCTGCTGGGGCTCTATGGTCCTCAGGACATTGACCAGTGCTGGTACAAACTCATCAGTTAACATCTTCAAGCTGCGAAACAGGTCAAGCTAACAGGTTCTCCCTCTCCACTGTAAGTAGGTTAAGCCAATAAACTAGCCAAGAGATTGTCAACACATACAGGGCCAGATCGGTCCCTGGTGTGTTTACCCTGCATTACACCAGAGGCCATCTGTGTCCCAGCAGCACCATATGGGTCACTGCCAACAGGCCACTGGTAACAGAGATAGGAAGCTCTGTAGGAGGAAGACTAAACCAACACACTTAACATGGCAACACACTAATCCTCTAATGAGGAGGAGAGTTAGTGGCTAAGCTGTGTGTTGGCCAACATCTGCAGTCGGTCAGACTGTCTTTACTGCTCATTTGCAGTCTGCCAGGAAATAATTACACAAGCCTAGTAAAGTTTCAAGTTTCATTAGGAATTTCATTGCCTGGTGCAAACTATGTGTATATGACAACAAAACATCTTGAATATTGAATCTTTCAGGTGACCTGACGAGCCTATTTATTGTGTTAATGAGCTGGCCTGCACTGTGTACTGGTCATTACTAAAGTTTAATAGTAATGTTTAATATTTACATCTTTACCTATATGATTGAATACACATGATTGCAAGACAACATGTTTTCTTTTGCTACAGGAAATGTAGGACAAAGTAGACTCACAATATAGAAAGACATTAAAACGCTGCACCATAATAGTTTGGATTTTAAATGCTACTTCAAACCAATGAGTGCTCACTGTTGATACTGTACCTTGAACATCTGTTTGACTTTCTGTCGTGGCAGGTTGACATTGAGCTTGTGCAAGAGCTGGAGGACCTCACTGATGCTTAAGCTGCCATCACCATTCTTATCAGCCTCAGTGAAGGTCTGCTTCAGCCATGTGATGACACAGTGTACTAAGGAATGTTGGCATGAAGATTTGGGACAGTTACTCTTTATTGTTTTTGCTGCTTTTGATGAACAGTCATTTAAGGCACAACGTGTCAATGTATAAGACAAAGCCTGTCAGACTTTAAAATAACTTCTCCATAGATTTTAGCCCAGTCCTCACAGCCAAAACCTTAAAACCACTCACAAGTGACATTGATCGTCTTGTTACAATGCAATGTCCTGTGTGACACCTTAAGTTCTTGCATTTCTTTGGATGCCACTTGACACACACCACCCACCTAAACACATTTCAGACCAAGTACACCCCCTCATGTCTGATCAACTGTGGGTCTTCCATGGATCAGACTTCTGGACTCCGGGACATCCCATGCTTAATCAGTTTGGGATCTGGGGATTTTCAAGTCAAGTTGATGCCTTGAGCTCTTCGTCATGTTCCCTCGGACATTCTCCTGAAATTTTGTTGTATGGAGGGCGCATTGTCTTGCTGGGGGGTGCAACTGCTATGAGAGGGTGTACTTAGTCTGAGACGGTGCTTGGGTGGTATGTGTCAAGAGGCATTCAGATTAATGCCAGGACCCAAGTGATGATCAATGTTATTCACTTAGCCTGTCGGGGGGTTTAAGTGTTTTGGCTGATCTGTGTCGATGTTGAAGATGAAACACTACATCACATGATTTTTTAAAAATTGTTGTCACTAGTCTTCAGATCACCAGCCCAATCAAACAAGTACAAGTACAAGTAAAGGATATTGGTCTCGGGTACGCTGCCTCTTGGCCAGGCTGTCCTCATCACTGATGCCAGCCATTAGATATTTGAGGCCTGTGATCCAGGTCCGTGCTTCCTCTCCAGTGCTGGACACTAGGTCCAGGGACTCCATGTGCTCTCCATAGTACAGACTGAAGCAGCAGTTGGGGTTGAAGCTGCCCTCTGAGTAGCGCTGGAAGATCTCAGACTGCTTACCCTCGCACACCTCCCGGATGGAGTCGATAGAGACTGTGAAGCAAACAAGAAGGTAGCAAGTCAGTGGCTGAAAATAGCGGAGTACATTTACCTAAAACACAGTTTGGAGGCAAGTTTGCTTTTTGTGAGTTTTTTAATGTCATGATATGTTCTACTTTTATTGCACTACATTTTTGAGGGACAAATAGCTCTTTTTAATGCACTGCATTCATGTGACAGTCACAGTAAGTAGTTACATTGCAGATTAAGATTTGAAATACAAAACATTTGATTAAGTTATGAAATATAATACACATATGTTGTAGAATCAATCAAGACAGTATAATGCTGCCTAAACAGTAAGACTTACTATTACATTTTGATAACACAACTCTCTGACAGGGGCTATGCTGCAACATTTGTGCTCTGTAAATAAAACTTTGACTACAGGTGTTTAAAAGATAAGTTCATCCAAAAATTAAGATTGAGTCATTATCTACTGAGCCTCATACTGATGGAAGATCAAGTGAAGTTGTATAGCACACAAAACACTAGAAAAATTGCAGTGTACAGTGCGAATGCTAAAGGCTGAAGTGATTTCGTAAATCTGCTGAATCTACTGCCGAAAATGCATAGAACTATAGGTTGAATGGTCGGGAATTTGCAGAAAAAGCTCAATTTTTCAAAAGCTGAAATGGCAGAAAGGCTTATAAGTAATAGGTTAAATGGGCTAACAAAGTTGAACATTTTGATGGCTGAACAGTTTCTCTAGCTGAACATGAAGCTGAGTGTTCGAAAATGCTGAAAAGACTTGAAAGCTGAAAATCGATAGGCTGAATGAGCTTTAAAAGGTGAACGGTTTGATAGCTGAACAATTTCTTTTAAAAAGTTGAAAAGGCTGAAAAGCTGTAGAGTAAGAGGGCTGGAAGAGCTTAAAATGTGAAAAAAGGCTGAAAACTGTAGAGAGAGGGCTGGAAGAGCTTAAAATGATGAAAAAAGGCTGAAAAGGTGACAAGGTAAAGGCTGAAAGAGATTAAAATACCTGAACAGTTTCTCTAGCTGGTCATAAAGCTGAATGTATGGAAAAATTTGAAAAGGCAGAAGGATGAATATTTGAAAGAGCTGAAAAAGCTGAAAAGTAAGAGGGCTGAAAGAGTTTAAAAAGGTGAACGGTTGGATAGCTGAACAGTTTCTCCAGCTGGTCATGAAGCTGAATGAGTGAAGACTGAAAAGCTGTAGAATAACAGCCAATTTCCACTGGATATGTGTCTGCTGCGTTACGTCTCCGCCATGCCAGCGGAGCTGATAGGTTTCACTTTAGTCTATGTGTTAATTTCCATCAGGTCCGGTGCGCTGCGTATCTGCTCCGTCCCAGCTCCGGCTGGGATATATATATATATACATGTGTATATATATATATATATATATATATATATATATATACACATGTGTATATATATATATATATATATATATATATATATATATAAATATATATATATATATATATATATATATATATATACATGTGTATATATATATATATATATATATATATATATATATATATATATATATATATATATATATATATATATATATATACATGTGTATATATATATATATATATATATATATACACACACACATACACACACACATATATACACACACACATACACACACACATATATATATATATATATATATATATATATATATATATATATATATATATATATATATATATAGACATATACATATATATACATATATACTTATATATACATATATACATATATATACATATATACTTATATATACATATATACATATATATATATATACATATATATATATATACATATATTAATTTAGGTTAATTTGAAGCAGCTTTTAGAAGAGTGACGGAAAAAGAAAGTTGCAGCAGTGTGTACACCTACAGAACATACACAAAAAGATGCTTGGGATGATTTACAATTAATAAATTCCCCGTGAAGTTTAAAGTTAAAGTGTATAATACCCTGCCTCTGTTAGTTAAGTGTTTGATAACCTAATTTGATTCATTACAAACTATGTGTGTATATCAGCCGATATATGGCTATCAGATTTTTTCACCCTGATATCAGCATCAGCCCAAAAAATCAAGTATGGGTGGCACTCTACTATCAAGTTATTAGATAAGGGGATGCAGGGACACACACAAGATGAGACTGTGTGGGTTACTGAAAGCTGGCAATATGCAGTGTGTGTGTGTGTGTGTGTGTGTGTGTGTGTGTGTGTGTGTGTGTGTGTGTGTGTGTGTGTGTGTGTGTGTGTGTGTGTGTGTTCAGTCCAGGTGGGGTTACTTGGATAGGAGGGGGAAGGGGGAGTCCAGACTGGGAGAAGCTTCCCCAGGTTGATGATTTCCTGGCTCTCCAATTCCTCAACACTGGGATAACATGGTTTCAGGTTGCACTCATTTACAGTTCTTACATCCTCACCAGTCTCTTCCATTACGACCTGGTAATTAAGGTGTCCTAGTTGAGTAACAACCCTGTATGGTCCTTTCCACTTTGGAGCTAACTTTGCTGTGACCATGTCATTTGCACTGGACTGTGGAAAGTGTCTGACCCACACTCGATCCTTACTTTTGAACTCAACATCCCTTAGATGTTTATTGTAGCTCCTCAACCGGCGTTTATGTGCCTTTTCACTGCTTTCCTTGGCCCTCACATGGAGCTGCTTCAACTGATAAACAACATCATGTGGAGGAGAGTCTGGAGTTGCAGCACCACTTTGTAGAAGCTTATCCATGGGGCTTTTCAACTTCCTTCCCAGTTGCAACTCAGCTGGGGAGACCCCTGTTTTTTCCTGATCTGCAGAATTTAGAGCAAAGCGGAATTCCAGTAAATACTTGTCCCAGTTTTTATGGTTATCTTCCACATATGAAGCGATCATGCATTTCAATGTACAATTAATTCGCTCAGTAATGTTGGTCTGGGGATGATAGGCAGTGGTAACCTTAGGTGTTACTGTCCATTGCTCACAGATCTCTTTGAAAACAGAAGAAACAAACTGTGATCCTCTGTCAGACAGGATGAACACCCCATCTTGTGAAAACTTCTTTTCTGAGGATACGAGTGATGACCTGAGAATTTGCTACTCTGATAGGGAAAGTTCTATCCATCGAGTGTAGTAATCCACAAAGACCAAGAGATACTTGTTTCTTTCTGGGCTCCGTGGTAGAGAACCCATTAAGTCTTCGCCCAACAATGAGTTGGGTTTTGTAACTTTTGTTTTTTGGAGTTTCCCAGCTGGTTTTCGGTTATCTGCTTTCAGAGTCGGACATTTCAAATAGCACTTCACAAACTCTTTAACGTCTCTCCACATCCCAGGCCAAAAAGCTGCTTCTTGAAGTCTTTTGTACATTTTGAAGATTCTCAGATGACCACTTAAGGGACTATTATGATAAGCTCTTAGCATAGTGTGAACTAAACTCTGCGGAATGTAGAGGTGGTAGTGGCATTGATTGTCTGTCATCTGTTTTCTGAAGTACAGTTTGTCTTCCAAAATGATGTAATTGTCTTCACCAGTGTCATCATTTTCTGCCAGAGTTTTGAAGATGTTCTCCAATTTCGGGTCTTTGTGTTGTTCTTCCCAGACCAACTGGAGTGTCATTGGAAGTGCATCTGCATCCTTTTTGCTTGAACAAAGATTACATTCACTGCAGGTAGGTATCCTGAAAAGAGCATCAGGCACGACATTCAATTTTCCTTTCCGATACTCCACTGTAAAGTCAAATTTCTGCAGTCACAGAGCCCATCTGATAAGACGACTTGTGGTTTTTGTGGAACTCAAAACCCATTGGAGAGCGAAATGGTCAGTGACATTGGTGAACAGTTTAGGCTCCAGATAATGCTGCCATTTTTCCAAATCCCAAACCACGGCAAGACATTCTTTTTCTGTGGCAGAATAGTTTCGTTCAGCTTGAATCAGTGTACAGCCGGCATAGGCAAGTACTTCCTCCGTATTTCCATCCGTTTTCTGTTTAAGAACAGCTCCTAGCCCTGTCTCACTTGCATCTGTATAGACGGTGAATAGTTAATTGAGATTGGAATGACCCAGAATGGGAGGAAGAAGCAGGTTTGTCTTCAACTGGTGGAAAGCATTTTGGCACTCTGGACTCCAGATGAATTGGTTCAGCTGTTTTGGAGAAAGCAGGCACAAATCGATGGTACCATCCATCAAGTCCAAGAAACCGCTGAATTTCTTTAAGATTAGTTGGTACTGGATAAGACTGGATGGCATTGACTTTGTCAGGATCAGATGAAATTCCCTGTCCAGTGACAATTTGGCCCAGGAATTTTATTTCCTGTAGACAGAACCGGGACTTCTTCAGGTTGACGGTCAGCCTTGCTTCATGGAGTTTATCCCAAACTCTCTGGAGGTCCTTGAAATGTTGTGACACAGAGTATGAATAGATAATGATGTCATCCAAGTAGACCAGACAAACTTGACCTCTCAGATCTCCTAAGACAGTTTCCATCAACCTTTGAAAGGTAGCGGGAGCATTTTTCAGCCCAAAAGGCATAACATTAAAGTGATAGAGGCCAAATGGGGTAATGAAAGCTGTCTTCTCTTTGCATCAGCGTTCCATAGGTACTTGCCAGTACCACTATTCAGATCTATAGCCGAAAAGATAGCAGCGCCTGAGAGGGATTCAAGAATTTCACTTATATTTAGGAGGGGATATGCATCAGTTTCAGTGATGGCGTTGACTTTTCTGAAATCAACACAAAATCGGTGGTAAAACAACAGGGGATGCCCATCCTGAATGTGATGGCTCCACTATACCAGCTGTCAACATCTTCTGCATCTGTTCCTTAACAATGATTTGCTTGGTAGGGTTAGGATTAGGACTCGAGTAACTCTTGTAGCCATTGCTTGTCTTTATCTACTAGATGGGCATTAGTAACAGCAAGATGGATATAGTCTGTAACATCCATGCGTACAGGTTCCAAACAGAGGGCAGGAGGTGGAATGGAACTTATTAAGGCCATAACTTCTGGTTTGGGGCCTTTCCCAACTTGATTTTGCCTCTGTAGATGGTGGACCACTTCAGGTATACAGGCACTGCCAGGCTGAAATGGATAGACAACTGAGGGATTTGACTTGAAGCTGTACACTCTATCTGTCACATTAATCTGCATGGTGCTGAGGAATATGTAGTCCAGTCCAAGGACAATACCATAAGCCAGGGCTTTAGGAGAGAGCATGGCTGCTGGTAGGTTAACTATACTCCCTTGAATGTCAGTCTCCAAATCTTTCCATCCAAGTGGTATTGTTTCCTCACCATTAGCCAAATACAGTGGCCCTTGTAGCCAAGGCTTCAGGTCAGCCCTGGACCCTCCAAGTTCCGTTCAGAGGTATTCATGTATGAGAGTATAGCTGGCTCCAGTATCCACAATAGCTTTTCCTCGCCATGCTATTATAGCAATGGGGACCAGTAGTTGTTCTGGTTTAGGCAACTGACTAGTAGACTGGGTTTGGTTACTTTGAACAGGGATAGGGGTGATTTCTCCTGGGTGGACTCTGTTCTGTTTGGGTTTCTTAGATGTTACCGTTGACACAGAATTGCAGTGAGAAAAACCAGCGGTGTTACCTGGATGAGAGGGTTTTCTGCTCTGCTGAGCACTTGATAGATTTTTTGAAGGGTTGGATGTGGCTATCCTATAATTAGGACACTGACCAGGTGGATGCTGACCATTACATCTCCAGCACAACACAGGGGTTTCAGCTAATCTATTGGGGACCTATTTCTGATTTCTTGGAGCATTAACACTTTTGACATTTGTTCTGTGTTCAAATTCCTGTTGATGTTCAAAATCCTTTTCCAGTTGATGACCCAAGCGCACCAACTCGTCCACACTGTTTACTCTACCCCTGAGTTGGCTTGCAAGATGTGGGTTGATATTCTTGAAAATCATCTTGACAATCGTAGACTCAGGGAGAGAAGAATTCCATTTTTTACAGAGGGCTCTATATGAGAAAGCAAAATCTCTTCTTCTTTCTCCCTTTCCTTGTCTCCTATTTCTCACTCGTTCCAACAACTCATCCTCGTAGTCCTCAGCAAGAAATGCTGCCTGAAAAGCAGATTCAAAATCTTTCCATGTGGACACACTGGATTTGGCTATGTCCCACCAGTCCCGGGCTATACCATAAAGCACTGCTCTGAAAGTTGCCAGAAGATCTGGATCAGCTAATGGTTGCAGGGCCAGAAAATCCCTACATTTGGATTGATAATTCAGGGAATCTGGATCATCATTAGGTTTTCCAAAAGTTGGGAATATCAGTTTGATATGATCACCTTTTACAAAGCAGGAAGGGATTGATGATGCAGAAGGGGCTTGAGGTGACTCTCTTCGATGTGAAGCTGAACTTGAAGGTTGAAAACAAGGTTCAGGCTTACTTTTCCTTCCCAAAGCGGCCATTTTCTCTTCCACATCCTCTCTTTGTTCCTTTATATTGTTTTCCATTTTGTCCACTTTCATGGAAAGCTTGTGGATCTGGGTCGCACAGTAGTCAACCGCTTTGTATAAATTGCCATTACTGTCTAGGACATGTTTATATAAGGCCTGTACCTCTTGTTGCAGTTCGACTTGAAGCTGTTCCATCGTGAAATGAATCTCAGAGAGAGAGAGAGAGAGCTTTCAGAGTTTTTAATTTCCTCTGAAGTCACAGTTTGTACTCCTTTCACGATTTGATCCAGTTCCATTTCCATCCTGTCGGTGGTGGATGATACTGCTACTTTGAGTTGAGAAAAATTGACATAATTGTGGTCAACAAAGGTTTGGTATTGGTCTTTAGAGTGAGTTTGATTTTCCTTGACACATTTCATCAGTTCTTTGATTTCTTTATCTTGGTCCTCCATTTTCTTAACCATTGTCAGCCAGAGGGGTGTACTGCGAAGCCAGTTTAGTGGGTTAGCGAGCTATGTTGAGTCTAAAGCCAGGCTTCCCTGTACTACAAAGGTGGCTCTCTTTTAACCTGGATAGATCACCATGGTAAGTTATGCTTAGCTCATAACCTGGTCCCGACCAGGTTATGTTCAGAGTTTCAGCTTAAAAGCGCTGCTGTTTCACTGTATAACTCATTCGGAGATGGTGTAACTATTCATTAAGAACCCGGTGGACCTGGGAGCAAGAATAATTCGGGCAGCACTACGACGTGAGCAGCTTCTTCGAGATCGTGCTGATCCGCTGGCATTTCCTGGTGAATTTCTCTATGACTGATATAGATTTTCAGCCGAGGGAATACGGTACATTTGCTCACTTACTGAGCCGAGTGTCAGGATGCCACTAGGAAAGCTGTGTGCTCACTGTTGGGCAAACTACTTACATTCAGTTGGTGATGCAGAAAATCTGAGCAAGAACACTGTGTGTTGCGCCATCCGCAAAGTGGTTCTTGCTCTTACTGAGAATCTGCAATCTTAAGATAGTGATGATATTAAAATAAAATGGGATACAGTATATTATCCACACACTTGCTGCCATGTCCGACTGCTGCTTCCACATCTTAATAAAATGCAATATGAAATATTAATTAGGCCAACCTAGTATTTATTTGTCACAGATAATGAGTAAAGTTAATTATTTCTTTGATGTGGCCATGAATAAACTGATGAACTGATCAATGTTTCACAGTGTACGCCCAAACACACATCTTACAGGCTTAAGCTATTTTCACTGTCAAAAAGGTCTTTGTTGTCATTGTACAGGGACAGTAGCTACATTTGCTTGTTCATCCCGACACAGTAATACAAAAACACTGAACATTTATAGCCTATGCACACTCAGCCTTGCTTTCAATAAAACACACACACGCATTCTATGATTAAGATCAGTAAAATGTGAAAACAATATAGACATCATTCAAATATGAAAAAGATAGTTGTTGCTTCAGTTTATTTATTTTTTAATGGATGAGGGTTAATGTGTAAAAGTTGCACAATGTTGAGCTTTCAGAAATTAAAACACTCAGGGCTTAATATAATATTGATCATAATATAATCATTGTTAACATACGCATTTACACGGTCAGCAGTTTTCTGCCAGCAGCCCTCCCTCGCTCTATTGGCGGCGACAGTGTTACTTTTTGCGATGTTTGCGATTTTTGTGATGGTTGCTTTGAATTCTTCATAGCTTTGCATAATAAGAATCTGCTCATCTTGAGTAAAATATGTGGCCCGGGATCGATCCATTTTCGCACGGAAGTAGAATAATATGATGTCAAAAGCCTCCTTTTATGTGAACACGCACAGAGCACAAAGCAGAGAGCCGGACTTGACAAATAAAGTTGATAACCACCGTCGCAGAACCGTTTAACTCTGTTTGGGGACTTGGGGCTTTGTTGAGCTGCATCATGAGCACAAAGCCTGGCTATGTTGAGCCCCCTTCGCAGTACAGGCCTCAGGTGTATTGAGTTGTTGCTGCAATTTGACCCAGTTCTTCTGCAGGTGTTTCAAGTTCTCCAGGAAAAGCTCGGCAAGACACTGAGCCAGAAGATAAAGATGGTTAGTCTTCCCTAGCGACCTCTGCTGGAGCGGTCCAGTATGGTGGATTTTGAAGGGTTATTGCTTCATTCTCCCAAGCCAAAGATTGAAGGGATGAATTGAATTGTTCAGTTTGTGGAAAAGGAGAAAACTGCACACATTGGGCATTTCTTCTGAGAGAAAGCTGGGCTGGAGTCTGGAAATATGATTGAAGAGGGGCTTGTATGGGTAAGGGGGGGGTGAATGTGTGATGGAGTGTGTATGTTTGGTAGTTCAGGTGCCTCTATATCCAGAGAGACAGACCTGGAGTTGAGTTGGACTTGGTCAGAACTAGACATCATTAGTTTTTTTTTTTAGTTGAATCATGTAGGAAAATACACCTTTTCATCAGTCACGTTATTCACACAACACATTTCATAACACCATATGCCAAAAACTGCAAACATTTGAAAACATTTAAACCTGGAAACAATTGAAAACATACAAGTAGGCTCTAGCCATTTAGAAATGTTTACAATTACTTTTGGTGGTTGCTCGGCCCCATGTTGGGCGCCATTTCTGTGTGTGTGTCACTTTCATTCAGTGGCATGTGCATATAAGACACTGTTTGGGCAGATTACAGCTGATGAATAATTAAGTCAATTTAAGAAGCTTATTAAATCCCGGGCTACAGAGGAGGGAGAGCAACAGGAAACTGAGCCCCTAAGCCCCCATGAGATGCAAAGCCTTACTGGAAGCTACTGCTAATAGGTCCCTTTTGGCTTCTTTTAATCTGTAACACTGCAGGAAATGCTTTTGTTTGCTTGTTGTAGCTACTGTGCAGTGAAAATAAACGTCCACTTTTGTTTGACAGAAACACTTCCAGCCCTGAGGGAGTGTATAAGGGGAAGCTTAAAGCCTGTAGTATGTAAACAAATGAACAGGACAGTTGGGAGGTAGACACTGAACCATGATGGTAGCAAAATGCAAAAAAAGTATGGTGAAACCTGAGTGCCGGACACCCTGGAACATCCAATAGCCAGTGTTTGTATTTATCTCAGTCTTGGACAGTGTCTTCCCTCATAATGTCCCACCTCAGCATCCTCTAATAGCAGCAGTAACTATTATTTGCATGTTGTGGATGTATTTGACCACTGTAAAGCAGTGTCCAAAATATTTTGATTTCTTGCCTTTAACCAAGTCATTACACTTCATAAAGATATTTGGTATACTAATTAGTTAGGGTCAGTAACATGAAATGCACTAGTCCAGTATTCATGGTCTTTCTAGCACACTAAAATTACTAAAGGTCCACTAGTTTGAGTCTCTTGGAAGGATGATAGAGATTCAGAGTGAAATTACACTAATGTGATATGCCTAGTAACAATCAATGAGTCCATTCCTGTCACATGCAATATGGCAAAAATTGAGCTTTGGGCAAGCTTTGAGACGCTGTTCCCATGTGACTGTAAGAAGGAAGGAGACACTCACTTTTGGCCTTTTCATTCTTGCGCGAGGGCCTCCAGCGGATGCAGGACTTGTGTTCATCCAGATAGAAGAACCGCACCAGACCCTTGGAACCACCGCGGAGCTTCACCATTTGGGTCCCCATCTGCATGGAGCTCATACATTTCTCCACTGAAGGAGAAGCCAGACAGAAGAGAAAACAAGGTTGGAAAGTGGTCAAAAGAGAAAATGAGTGTACACTGCAACAGAGGTAAGTGTGTAACAGTCAAAAATTTGCATGAATCATTTTAGTCAAGAGATAATCAAGTGAGCATGCATGCATCGGTGCATTATTACAAAAACCCACCTGGGCTCTCAAGCAAAAAACTATTATCAATCAATTCACTCCCATGGACGCACAGCAATGCAAAGGAAACACATTTGATATGCCTGTCATTGATGACAGGGATTTGCTTGTCTTGTGGGAGAAGGAGAAAAGGAGAGAAGATGGAAGACAGCAAGAGGCAATTTCTCCACAAGTAGTCTTTAGTAAGATCTCTACTTTACACTGTAGACTAAAACAGAACTACAAAAGGAATAATCAATAAAACAAGAAGCCCTGACAAGATGTGAGGATTTGTATTGTCGCCTGGAACCATTGTACACCTTCTAGGAGTATATACATATACACACACACACACAGACACACACACACACATGTATGTATGTATGTATGTATGTATGTATGTATGTATGTATAATTATATATATACAGTGATGTTGATAGGTTTTCAATGTAGTGAGTCCCCCGGAACCACAGGTGGTGAGTTGAGTGGGTCCCTGGGAAATTCAATGGGTCCCGACTCCCCAGTTAAAATAATGTATTTCTTTCTTATATTATTCTATTTCTTAAATTTTATTGAGTGTTAAACTCCTTTGATGGTGGTATGATATGGTTATAGTAAATGGATACATTCATGTATGTTCGAAATGTATCTGAAATTAAACAAATACAATTCCAAATCTGAAAAGTTTATTGAAAAACAACTGTCACGGTGGCATGACATATGACATTGAAATCAAACAGGATTTTTTTAGCAACATAAATAGCACCAAAATAAATTACTGAAATTCAAATCAAAACAAAATGGTGTCTCTATGGTCTGTAGTACCAAAGTAAAATTTCAATAAAAGTTCCGTTTTCTGATTCCGCTTATCCGTTAGGGTTGCGGGGATGTTGCCGCTTTATCGCCCCTTATCAAGGGGGTTGCGGGGTTACTGGGGCCAAATCCAGTTGCTCGATGGGCGTAGGCCAGGGTACATCCTGGATGAGCCGCCAGCTCATCGCAGGACCCTTACTGATGGCAGAGGCTGCCCCTCAGGGTGCCAACTGCACATCAGGAGCAATTTTGGGGTTCAGTATCTTGCTCAAGGATACTTCGACATGTAGCTCAGTTCCGCCCCGGGGAGCCGGGATTCGAACCAGCGACCTTCCAATCACTGGTCCACCAGCTCTACCCACTGAGCTACAGCCGCCCCAATATTTTCTTTCAATAAAAGTGCTGATTTTAACAAATGAACAAAACATTCTCATCACCATGACAGTCAATAAATGAATTGTCACCAAAATCTTCTCATCTGAACATCAACTAAATCAAATGAACTGAGTCAATCACTGTGAAACTTTTAGTGTATTTAGCTACTCTATTAGCACAAAAATGAAACATAACTAACA
>OZ023165.1:295000-315000 GCA_963678695.2 Diplodus puntazzo | reverse complement strand
ACGACTACCGGTCGGCCTCGAAGAAATTCTGGCAAACCATCCGGCGCCTCAGGAGGGGGAAGCAGTCCTCCACCAACACTGTTTACAGTGGAGGTGGGGAGCTGTTGACCTCGACTGAGGACAGTGTCGGGTGGTGGAAGGAATACTTCGAGGATCTCCTCAATCCCACTGACACGCCTTCCATAGAGGAAGCAGAGACTGGGGTCTCAGAGGTGGATTAATTAATCACCCAAGCCGAAGTCACTGAGGTAGTTGGGAAGCTCCTCAGTGGCAGTGTCTTGGTTGACACGTCTCTGCAGCATCGCGTGGCAGTCGGGGACAGTGCCTCTGGATTGGCAGACCGGGGTGGTGGTCCCCCTATTCAAAAAGGGGGACCAGTGGGTGTGTTCGAACTATAGGGGGATCACACTCCTCAGCCTCCCTGGGAAAGTCTATCCCAGAGTACTGGAGAGGAGAATTCGGCTGATAGTCGAACCTCGGATTCAGGAGGAACAATGCGGTTTTCGTCCGGGCCGCAGAACACTGGACCAGCTCTATACCCTCCGCAGGGGGCTCGAGGGTTCATGGGAGTTTGGCCAATCAGTCCACATGTGTTTTGTGGATTTGGAGAAAGCATTGGACCGTGTCCCTCGTGGCATTCTGTGGGAGATGCTCCGGGAGTACGGGCTATACATACATACATACATACATACATACAGTATGTATATATATATGTATTTTTATTTTAGACATTTCTACTCTAGTGGTTTAAATAAAAGAATGAAATAAATTATTTATACTGCTGGGGAAAGAGCAAATGTCTTCATGGCTATGCCCCTCCTTTATTTGATTAATATGCATTTTTTGGTTGTCCTTTTTTTGCAGCATGTTGTTCAGGTCAAACTGTATAAGGACACGACATGTTCACCTGAGAGGGACAGTTGTTGAATTTCAAAAAGTCTGTAGTTCCGTCGCACGGATGGATACGTCTGCACAGAGGTGTGACGGTGACGTCATGATGATGACGTTGGTGTATTTTCAAGGTGTTTCCCAGGTGTCCCCCCCCCCCCCCAGTCTCGAGGGGACAGAGGCTGTTTTCTGGGGGAAATTGTGCATTCTGTTATTTAAGCAGTATTAGACAAGAGGGTGTGCTTTTAAAAGTCATTTAAGCACCACAGTGATGCTTCAGGACCGAGACAGTGCTGAGGTCTGCTGGTATTAGTTTGCTGTAGCAAAGGAGAGAGAAATGCCACTGGGGGTTAGCTGCTGTGATGCATTGGGACCACTAAGCAACCGAAGTGGTCATCAGAAGAGCTGCTGCTGATCACCTAAAGCATGCACCAGGAGGAGGGGGAAGAGGGGGTATAAGTAATGTGTGTTTGTGTTTGTGTGTGTGTGTGTGTGTGCGTGTGTGTGTGTGTGTGTGTGTGTGTGTGTGTGTGTGAGTGAGAGTGTGTGTATGAGAGTGTGTGAGAGAGTTGCCGTGGTTACCGATAACAACAGCAGCAACAACATGAGCTCCTGAAAATTATCTCTTTTTTTTTTATTTTAGGATGAGATAAACTTTCAATTCTATCAAATTTTGAAGAAGAAACACTTTTAGAAGAATGCACAAAGAAGAAAAACAGAAAAGAAAACAGAAGAACTGAGAGAGAGAGAGAGAGAGAGAGAGAGAGAGAGAGAGAGAGAGAGAGAAAGACAGAGAGAGAAAGCAACAGCATCATCATAAGCTCCTCAAGATCCTCGCTTTTTTTTGTCTGAAAATGAGATAAACTCTCACTTTTTTGACAAAATAAAAAGAAGAAAAGAAGAAGACACAATTGCTGAAGGTAATTACCACCCCGGAAGAAAAAAGCCCAGCAAAAAATACCACTCAACAGGAAAGCCAAAGAGAGAAGCTAACCAACTGCTGACCAACTGCTAACCAACTGCCAGACGAACTCAGTTAACTTCTCTGCCCTGATGGCTAACTGACACCAAACTAAGAGGAGGAAATCAAAAGGAAAAAAAAATCAAGTGAGTGAGAACATCAAGAAGACAATGCAACCTATGAAAGTATTTGTAAAAAAGATTTTAACAATAACTGTTAAAAACTAAATAAACCAAAACTAGCTTGGAGTTGTTTGGTCAGCTAGCTCACAACAAACCAAGCCCTAGCAACCGTTACCGAGGAGTATCAACAGCAGCAGTCCAGCAGCAGCAGCAGCAGCAGAGGCCCATGGCTCCTCCCACAGTCTGTACAGAGGCAATTCCTCTCCTCTACCCCCAAGAGGTTAAAAATGAAAGTACCAGGAAGGCCTACAAACAAAAAGTGTTGAAGGAAAAACCCAAAACACTCTTTTCTGACCTTTATAAGAGTGGAGATATCAGCAATCTGATCTTCTTAACAGACCAGCCACTAGCATGGCACTCCTCCATCAGTGCCCACTACCCCTCTGTGAAGAAAGAGGAGATATGTAACGGCTGGAAACAAAAAATCAGAGAGGTAGAAGATCCAGACTCTGTCATGACAACAGTCAACCTGTATAAGAACGGGACTGTCATGGTGCAGGGGAACCTCAAACAATTTGAGCTGGACTTTCCCCTTATAAAGGAAAGGGCCCAACAGGAGAAGTCCACCCCCACCGACGACACCCATACTCTGCCAGCAACAGACACCATCCCCACCACTGACCAGCCCCCTGAGGAGAGCGAGTCCACCAACCCAGAACAGGCCCAGGACCCCCAGCTGAACCACACCATCACTGATATGAAGGTGAAGTTCACAGAGTTGAAGAGAGAGCTGGTACAATTAAGAGAGCTGATCAGCCAACAGCCGACCCAGAACACCACAGGACATGAAGACTCCAGTATCATCAACACAGAGCTGACCAAGCTTAGAGAGGACAGAGACAGCTTCAAGGGAGAGCTGACCACCCTGAGGACCAAGGTAAGAGAGCTGCAGCAAGATCGAGAGAACCACATGGTACTGCTGACAGCTCTGACAGAGGAGGTGAGGGAGCTGAGAGGAGAGAGAGAGAGCTACAGGAGAGAGCTGACTGCTCTGTCAGAGGAGCTTCAGGAGAGAGAGAGTGCTACACAGGCCCTGAAAGAGCAGCTGGACTCATACCCAGACCACAACCAGGACCCTGTGAGCCCCACTGACAACAACCAGGACCCACCAACTCAACACCCTCCCTCTACCCACAGCCCCATCTCTAGCTCACAGTCTAATGCCACATCAAGACCTCCTACCAGCCCACAGACCATCACCACCCCCCAACCCTCCAGACCAGCACAGCAGAGGGAGAAGCCAGACATTGTTATCCTCATTGACTCCAATGGCAAATTCATAAATGAAAGGAAACTCTTCCCCAACCACACAGTGGCTAAAATCTGGTGTCCAAACACCCAACATGCCATGGACCTGCTGTCAGAGGAGCGGCTGGGATCTCCAAGCCACATCATCATTCACACTGGCTCCAACGACCTGAGGAGCCAGCAGGAGAGAGTGTCAGGGTCACTCAGAAGAGTGATAGAGAAAGCCTCCACCACCTTCCCCAACAGCAGAATAGTCATGTCAACCCTGCTACCAAGGAAAGACTTCCACCCTGACACCATCCACAGGATCAACAGCAGCATGTCCAGAGACTGTGTCCTAAGGCCCAACGTCCACCTGGCCCACCACCCCACCCTGGATGTCAACTGTCTCTACGACCATGTGCACCTGTTTAAAAACACAGTCCCCCTCTTCGCCCAGACACTGAAAGACGTCACTCTCAACAGAGACCAATCAACACCCCACAGAAGGAGCAGCTCGGCCCACAACCCCCTCAGACCAACAAGGCCCCCCACTGGACCACCAACCAGACAACCCCAATGGAGAACAGATCATCCTCACCTTCCTTCACGCCATGTCCCACCAAGACCCTACCAGAGCAGCTATGTATTTATTTATTTATCTTTTTATACATTTCTTTATTTATCTATTTATTCTTAAAAAGAAAAAAAAAATGTTATTTCATATTAATGGATTGAAACTGAAATTTTAAATTGATATTGATATAGTTAATGTGTTTTTGGAAGTTTATCTCATCTTGACATTGAATGATTTTGAGGTTTTTTTCTTTTCTTTGTTTAGATAAATGAAATCTAGATCACTTATTATTTCATGCTGGAACATCCAGGGTCTGAGGTCCTCTGCTTTTGGCCTTAAGAGTAGGACCCCAGACTTTAAGAGAGAGTTAAAAGATATAGATGTGTTAGTTTTGCAGGAGACTTGGAGTAGAGGAGACATGCCCACTGGTTGTCCCTTAGGCTACAGAGAAATAGTGTTCCCATCCACCAAACTGAAAGGAGTAACCCAGGGCAGGGATTCAGGAGGAATGCGGATTTGGTATAAGGCAGAACTTGTACACTCAATACAATTAATCAGAATAGCTGAATTTTCAATTTGGATCAAAATAAAAAGAGAAATAATCGCCACTGATAAAGACATATTCATGTGTGCAGCATATATCCCCCCATCAGAATCCCCTTACCGCAATGAAAACAGTTTCTCCATTCTGGAAGATGAGATCAGTCACTACCAGGCCCAGGGAAGTGTTCTGATCTGTGGGGACCTTAATGCCAGGACTGGTACAGAACCAGATTCTATTACCCCACAGGGAGACAAACATATACCTGGCCAAATCAGCATTCCCCTCTCTTCTTACCCCGGGTGGGGGGGGGGTGGTTGATGTGGGGAGGGGGGAAAGAGGGGGGGGGGGCAATAAAAATAATAAGGGGGGGTAAAATAAGGGGGGGGGGGGGGGGGGGGGGGGGGGGGGGGGATTTGGGGGGGGGGGTGGGTTTTTTTTTTTTTGGTGTGGGGGGGGGGGGGGGGGGGGGGGGGGGGGGGGGGGGGGGGGGGGGGGGGGGGGGGGGGGGGGGGGGGGGGGGGGGGTTGTTGGTGTGTTTGGTTTGTGGGGTTGTTTATTAGGGGGTGTTTAGGAATATTTTGAGATAATTAGAGGATGAGGGGGGGGGAGTTATAGGGATGGGGTAGGGGGTTAGGGGAGAGGATGGGTGGGTAGAAAGTGGGAGAGTATAGATATGAGAGTAAAGGGGGATATGATAAGGTTAGTGTGATGTATGTAAGGTAAAAGAGGGGAAGGGTGGTGGATGGATATGGATGAACAAGATATAAATGTTAGTAATGTGGTATTGTTATATATGTTGTTGTTTGTATGTTTATGTAAAATAGATGATGTTAAATAATTAGGTAATTGTATTTTATTAAGTTTGTAGGGAAGAAATAATATAGGAAGTAGTCAATTAATTTGATATATGATATAAATGGGATTGAGATGGGGTGGTATTTAGTGATTTAATAAGAAGTGAAAATATGGGTAGTTGGAATGTTTATATGGTAATGTATTATGATATGAATTTTTGTGTATTAATAAAATGGGTAATTAAGTTTTTTGGATTATAATATGTGATATTAGGTCAACCAGTGAAGAGTGGTTTGATACAGACTGCAGACATCTGAGAAAAACACTCAGGAATTTATCAAACCAAAAACACAGACAACCTGACAACCCTGAGCTCCGCCTCCATTATTGGGAAACACTAAAATTATACAGAAGAACACTTCGAACTTAAAAACAGCAGCATGAACAGCATCAACTTGATGTAATTGAAGAGTCCATTGACTCAAATGATTTCTGGAAAAAATGGCACTCTTTCAGCAAACCACAGAAAGAAGAATTGGCTATTCAAAATGGTGAAATATGGAAACAACACTTTGAAAACTTGTATAGCTCTATTACACTAAATTCGGCCCAAAATGATCTCCTCAACAAACTACGAACTCTAGAATCAGTCGTTAAAGACAATCAAAACCCTTTAGACTACCAAATTACCGAAGAGGAGCTGCTGGCTAAAATCCAGGCTCTACAACCAAGGAAGGCCAGCGGTCCTGATGGCATTTTAAATGAAATGCTGAAAGTTAGTGACCATAAATTCAACATCGCCATATTAAAATTATTCAACCAGGTTCTGAACATTGGACATTTCCCTGACATCTGGTGCAAAGGAATCATCACACCAATCTTTAAAAATGGAAATAAATTTGATCCAAACAATTACAGAGGCATATGTGTCAGCAGCAACCTGGGGAAGTTATACTGCAGTATATTAAACAGCCGACTGCAAAACTTCCTCAGTGAGCACAATGTCCTGAGCAAGAGTCAGATTGGATTTACACCACAACATCGAACTACAGACCACATCTACACCCTCCACACCCTCATTAACGAACATGTCCAGAAAAACAACAACAAAATTCACTCTTGTTTTGTAGACTTCAAAAAAGCATTTGACTCCATTTGGCATAATGGTCTGTTCCTGAAATTGATTGAGAAAGGTGTCGGGTGGAAAACCTACGATATCATTAAAAGAATGTACACTAATAATAAATGTGCTGTGAAAATTGGCAACATGGAAACTGACTTCTTCCCCCAAAGCAGAGGAGTGAAGCAGGGCTGCAGTCTGAGCCCCACTGTCATGATTTCATCATGGCAGCCCTGCGTTTTCTGTTTGTATGTTTTGTGTCCCTGTCTGTATTTCTCCTGTGTCTCTTCCCCTGTCTGTGCTATGTGTGTGCATGTGGGCGGGGCTTCTTCTCCACAGGCAGCGCCAGGTGAACTCTATCTACAATCAAGTCTCCCATAAAGTCACTGGTTTCTCTCCTGCTCATCGCCAGATCGTTTCGTCAGTCTACGTGGTTGTTCTGAATCCTGGCTTCTTTGTATTTTTTGCCCCCCCGTGCTCTGTGCTTAGCTTGTGAAGCTAACTGTCTTGTGTTTTTTGCTACCTCGCTCTAGATACTGTGCTTGCTGTGCAGTCTCGAGCGTGCTTCCTCCCGGCCTGCCTGCGGACCTGCCTGCCTGCCGACCTGCCTGCCTGCCTGCTATCAGCTCTCCAGAGCTCTTCCACTGCTCCGCCATTGCCCAACAGCGGTCTTCACGTCACGACACCTCCTTCTACGCACTCACCGGTGACTTCGCCTACCACGTCAGGAACCTGGGACCTTGCACCACCCCTCCACCTCGCACCTATTCTTGCACCCTTTGAAACATTAAAACTGTTTGTTACACTGTGAACCAGAGTCGAGTCGTTGCATTTGGGTCCTGATCAAACACAAGCCTTAACACCCACCCTCTTTAACATTTATATTGATGAACTGGCCAAGTCCCTGGAGGACTCAGAGATCCCTGGTGTCACCCTGTCTGACACAGAAATTAAATGCCTACTTTTTGCAGATGATGTAATACTGCTCGCTCCATCTAAAGAGGCATTACAACAACAACTGGATCATCTGCAGACCTTCTGTCAGACCTGGGCACTGACAGTCAATCTGGAAAAGACTCGAATTATGATCTTCCAAAAATGACTCAGGGAAACCCACACAGGTTCTTACTGGGCTCCACTGACATAGAACACACACACAGCTACACATATTTAGGACTAAAAATTACTTCTACAGGGAATTTCAATCTGGCCATTAATGAACTCAGGGACAGAGGAAGAAGGGCTTTCTACGCTATAAAGAAGTCTTCAAACATAGATATACCTGTTAGAATCTGGTTGAAAATGTTTAAATCTATAATCGAACCAATCCTACTTTATGGTAGTGAAGTGTGGGGTCCTCTGGTAAACCAGGACTTTGAAAAATGGGACAAACACCCAATGGAAACCCTGCACACTGAGATCTGTAAGAGCATCCTCAGAGTCCACAGGAACACCCCTAATAATGGATGCAGAGCTGAACTGGGCCAATTTCCCCTTTTAATTAGGATCCAAAAAAAGCAATCAAATTCTACAAACACCTCAAAGCAAGTGACCCAAACTCCTACCATTACAAAGCTCTCCATCTCCAAGAGGAGCAGATAGAGAGGAGTCCCCTCAGCCAGCTGGTCCTGAGGCTCACCTCCTCTGACAGCACCAGGCCTCAGGACCGCCCAACAATCTGGACCAACCAAATTATAGCTAAAGAAAAAGAAAATTACATTAACTATTGGACATCCACCACAAAAACTCAAAGCAAACTTCAATGTTATTTGGCTCCAAACAGACAGTACACGCTGGCAGAGTACCTGACCACCGTGACTGATGGGAAACTGAGAAAGACTTTAACCATGTACAGACTCAGTGACCACAGCCTGGCCATAGAGACGGGCCGACACCGGCAGACCTGGCTGCCCAGAGAGGACCGGCTGTGTCGGCTCTGTCCACACAGACAGGTGGAGACCGAGACACATTTCCTGCTACAGTGTAGTGCATATCAAGAAATTAGAACAAAGTTCTTCACACAAATTGAATACAAACTCCAAGATTTTGAATCACTTTCTGACCAGATAAAAATGCAACATGTACTTGGAGAAAACAGTGTCAGTGCCGTAGAAGCAGTCCGATATGTGAGAGCCTGTCACAGCCTCAGAGACCAGCAGCACAGCAACACATGACAGCAGTTTGTCTCCTCACTCACCGATCACCTCCTCTACTCCATGTGGGCTTTTTGTTTGTTTGTTTGTTTGGGTTTTTGTTTTTTGTTTTTTGTTTTTTTTATTTTTTTTGTGTTTTTTCTTGATCTGTTTCTTTGTTGCTGTTTTTATTTTTTTTATTTAATTTATTTATTTATTTATCAACATTTGACTCGTACCATATTGTAATGATATAATGTTGTTACTTGTTTCCTTTCTTTATTGATTCTGAACAAATGTTAATTACTTCTAATTACTTTTTTTCTCTTTATTTATCAATCTATGTTACTCTATTTAATGAATTGTATGATCCTTGAAGCTTTGGCAACATTGTTCACCTGACAGTCATGCCAATAAAGCACATTGAAATTGAAATTGAAATTGAAATTGAGAGAGAGAGAGAGAGAGAGAGAGAGAGAGAGAGAGAGAGAGAGAGAGAGAGAGAGAGAGAGAGAGAGAGAGAGAATGTGTGTTCGTTACAGTGGGGGTTACCATTCTGTTGTCCTTGATTGTTTGTTTCAGCTATAATAAAAAAAAAATGAGCACTGCTTGTCATGTCTAAAATAATCTGTCATGGGAAATCCATGTAGTATGTTGCATAGTCAGATACTGTCCACCTGTTCAAGGTTCCTACATTGTATAATAGCTTCTTTACCCTGCTCATTGCATTCTATAGTGAAGTGTACTACTTTTATAAGCTGTTCTCACTAGTAAACCCAGTTTTGATTTTTAAGATTTAAGATCCAGAAAAGATGTGGGCTATGTTGACCTTATTCAGGATGTCTTCTGGATGTCCAATAATTGTCTCGAAAACATATTTTGATGACTAAAGAATATACAAACAACAACAACTAAGACGTATTAATAACGTTCATTCTGGTTCCTCTGAGGACGTCTTCTGGATGTTAAATAATTATGTCTTGACAACGTCTTTTAATGACGTGTATATAACATCCAAAATAAGATAACTTTCATTCTGGCTAATCTGAGGACGTCTTCTGGATGCACGGAGAACACATCTTTTGGACGTATTTTGGACCACTTTTTGCTCATTGGGTGTTCACAGTCTTGTGCAGACATAATTTTGGGAAAAAATGAAATAGTTGCTTTTAGGTGCAGAAGACTGTGTAGAACTCATTTTTTTGCCCCCCAATTAACTACTCAGGAATCGATATGAGAATTGATAAGGAATTGGATTGATAGGCAGAATCGACAATGGCATTGATATTGATAAAAACTTATCAATTTCCACCCCTAAGTCTGGGGGGGGGGGGGGGAACTACCACATCATGTACCTTTTTATCTTTTTTTGGAAGAAAATGAATTGACAAACTGTAACTTTTACAGTGAAGCAATAGAAAGCGACCTGACTGGAAACACCTCAAACTGGCATGGGTCATCACGGCCCAGGACCGATTTAAATCACCAGAACATCACTGGTACCATCTACAGAGCACCAGTGACATCAATGGAGTGAGATGTCTGCACAGAGCCCAAAGATACTAAAAGAAAACACCCACCCAGACACACTCTGTTCACCCTGCTGCCATCTGACAACAGATACAGAAGTATCTGCTGCCCTCTGACAACAGATAAAGAAGTATCCGCTGCCATAACACCAGACTACAGAACAGCTTCTTCCCTCAGGTTGTGATTCTCCTGAACTCATCCTCAACACTCATCAATGCATAATAGTTTTTCTTGTGCAGCATAAAGAGACAGCTCACATTTTGTTGTACAGCCCCTTGTTGTAGAAATAATTAAATTAATTTTGCAAACCTTGTAATAACTGTGGTCAGTCCAGTCCAAAGATGTTCAAAAATCACAGAAATTTAGCAACATTGTTCTCAGCGAGAGATGTAAGGAGGACAGCTAACATGGTATTAAGGCAGAATCTTGAGCAGTTAATACATCTAAGAGCCATTAAAAACTGAAGAAAATGAAATGTAATGACAAGCACACAGACTACTGAATGTGATGTTTACACTGCATTCGTCTCTGCATATGGACCAATGTAACAACAGTTACAAATACAGTCAATAAAACTACATCACACAGCATTAATAACCAAAGTTAGGGTTGCAAGCAATTTTGGTATTCACAGATCGACCATTATTGGGTTATTTGTGACCTGACTCAACATGTCAACATAAAATGAGTACATGCCAACTATGTTTGATGAGGTTGATTAGCAACAAAATTCACGATTCACAGATAATATCAGCCATCAAATCTTGATGGTTTCAGATTACAGGATCACATTTTGTCCCCTTTGACCGGAATGCAGCAGACATCAAAAATATCTCCTGTGCAAGGAAATAATGTAAACCAGCAGTGATGGATTGCTCTAATTGAGCATGGATTTGTGGTCTTACTGCAGAGAGCCCACCCCCAGGGAATTGTTAATGTAGTTCAGTCCTGTTCTCCTAACATCTGCGCATATGGTCCTGAGCAGGAATTTGATAGCAGAGTGCACCGCTGGAAGTACAATGTTAGGCTGATCATAAACAGCATGCCAAAACAAGACTGGTTTATTAAAGTTTTTTTTTTCACCAGACCAATCAGAGCACCTATGAAGTCTTGGTATAAACAAACATTGTGTTGAAGGCATTACAACTAAATCACTACAGTTGTATCACTACTGTTAAAGTTTTGCCTGGCAAGGCACGTTTATTCGAGTGAAAATTGTAAAAGGCAATTCAAATGCTTTATGCATATAAAAATTAGGAAACACAGCCTACAGCACCACATAAATAAATTAAAAAATATACCGTGGTAAATGAAGACTAAATAGGTAATTGATGCAACTGCAGAGTAGATAACGATGAGTGCTAAAATTACGATCAAAGACAATTAAGCCTGCAAATTGGAGCATGACTAATTATTAAGAACATTATCTGGTAATTGGTTGATTATCTTATGGTCTCAATAGTCCTAATAGTGTCTTATGTTTACATGTAAACTCATGTAGTGAATAAGCTGGAAACCAAAGTGGCTGAACCAGTGAACAGTACTGTTCACCCTTCCAGTACTCTCCTAGTCCAGCACACACAGAAATGACAATCATGCTGTTTGGAAGAATCGATACTGCAGCCACCACAGCGCAGATCCCCTCTTATCAAAGGGTGCATATTGATCCCACAGTATGCATTGTGAACCTAATTATTTCTGCAGAATTTGCCTAAAACAGGAGTTGTCAAAGTCAGGGCTGGCCCCTGAGACAAAATCTGAACATCACGTAACATTGACAGTTTTAGAAATAATTGTATTCAGACAAGGTTCTTGTCTAACTAGGCCTCTAATAAGCCCATCCAAACATGTCATTCAGCTCGTATGAAAAGACTGAACACTCTTCCACAAGGCTAGTCTATATTGCTATAGCTATTAGCAAGCAAGTGGCACAAGAACAGGAGAGAAAGTGCAGCCAAGACTTCCAAACACTAATATGCTAGCTTGACAGCAGTACTGAGTACTAACAAAAGCCATGTTCATATACATGCATCATAATAATGCTAGGTGTTTTCTTACATGTGTGAGACACAAGGTAGTTGGATAGGGTTAGCAATGATCATAATGTGCCTGGCTAACAGTAAACTGAGCCACAGATCAGAGCAGCTGTGGCAGTGATTAAGTACTAATTTAAAACAGCTAAGAAAGCTAGTGGAATGTAGCAAACTAGCCGCTGATACGTATCCCTGAGGGGCTCTGGAGGCAGGCCTGGAGGAAAGAGGTGGACTTTTTCACCTGGATACTCCAAAAATGTAGGTGCATCTTGTTGATTACTCCATCTTACCAACCCTAAAATTAAGACTTACAAAAAATTTAAAAAAATCTTGAAAATGTGTTTATATTGCAATAAGTAAATGATCAAAGAAAGTATAACTTTAGTTTTTAAACTTCAGGTATGGTGTGTGCACTACTACTCATCTTAAAGTATCTTAAACAAAACCAAGCACTACATGCAACCAGCACTAATTAGGCATGTAGGGCAATTCATATTGTTGTACCAAATCTAAAACATCATTAATTACTGTAAATTGAATATGTGTGGCATAATTACTTACTGAATTTTGTACACAACACATTTGATCAAACACATAACCAATGCTATTAGTGAGTGATATTTCATGTACTATTGAAGAACAAAGGAACATATTAAGAATCACCAATTGACCCTTAATGATTTCACAGCTCGGAGTTCTCATGCAACATAAATGCAACATGGCTGCGCAGCAGCTTTTTATTGATTTTAAGGGAAGAGTAATTTCTGTATAGCTGTTGGTTGACTGCAGTCCCATATGCCCAGTGGCTGAACAGAGCTAAGGATCTGCACTCTCTCAGCTGGAGAGGGGGCAGTAACCCATGAAATGAGCTACTGTCAAAGCTTGGTTGAAAGGAGAGCATCCTGACTGCAGGCTCCCAGATCAGGATGCCACACAGCGAAAATATTTCTCCTGACACTGATCTAAGTGGCTCATCCTCCTCTTCCTGCCAAGCTGCACCCTCTCTAATAGCCATCCCAGTCCCTTGGCCAACATTTACATCTGATGATATCACTGCCTGCACCCAGTGCCCTGATGTCACCCAATGATGTGTGGATGCTTTCCTGACATTAAAAGGAAACAGTTGTGATATTGTGGATGAAGATTCTCAGTCATCCAGGTCATGTTAATTCTCAGTGGTGTATCGTTCTGAACTGAAGAACCCTCTTGGATGAGAGGTGAAACGTCTTCAAGAAAAAGAAAGTACAGTTGCTTATGATACAGCACTTGGAAAGTTGTCATAGTGGGTCCTGTACACTGAGTGGGGAAAAGTTGAAGAGAAACAGCCAGGTAGTTACACCTCCCTTTTTGCTCTGTTGTCACATTGCACACGTACTTTTGATTTCATCTGTGCACTGAGAGGCAAATCTAATCAAACTGCAACCAAAGAGTATAGGTCAGCATGGAACACATGCCATTTTGTGGTTGCCTTGAACAGAATCTACTCATGGATGAGGAGGCAGTGAAGGAGGCCATGTTGTGCTCAGACTCTCCTGGCAGTGAGCTGAAAAGGAATGTGTTTGCACTTTGCTTTTGAAGTCAAACCTGTCACAAAAGGGCTTAGCCTGGTGACCTGTCACAGGACACCAGGCTAAGCCCCAAGGGATTGTGTGGGTGCCATATGTTAAACACACACACACACACACACACACACACACACACACACACACACACACACACACACACACACACAGTGCAGATGGTCTTTTTGCTGACATTGATCTACAAACCTAACAAAGACTGACGTGGTGTTAGTGTAAAGGTTAAACACCCACTACAGATTGCTTAGATGGCCTAAATTAACATGATCCTCTGACTTCTTAAGTGAGCCCATACTGAGTGCAGGACAGGAATGTAAGGACACAACGTGGAGATCTGTTTGCACTCCTAAATAAAGTTTATAGAATAGAAATCATGAATAAATGGAAAAATAACATATAGTTCAACTTTGGTTAGTAGTTACATGACTGCTGACCAACAAAATGCTTTACAAACCATTTAATAAGCAATAATAAAACTGCAGCTGATGTTTACAGTACTTGAAGATGTAAATACAGTTTATAAGCAGTATTTTACAACTGCTAAATAAATGGTTTTCATTATTTGTTAACAGTTAAATAACTACCAACTTAAGTTTAATTAACTTAATTTACCATTTATTAATGGTGGTTATCAAAAAGTGTTACCAAAGGGTAAAAATGTTTTTAAAGTTGTCAGCCATATTGTGACCTGCAATGCCCAACACAATTTAGAGTCTTACTACAAACAACAGGGGTAACAGTCTGGCCAGTTCTCTTTTACAGTTCAGTGCTCTACACTAATAATAATTATGGTGTTTTTGAGGATAAAGTTAAATATCTTTGCATGTCTATACAAAGAAGGTGTCAGGGGTGACTGTACACAGGTGTAGACTGAGCAACTCCGCGTCAACAACTCAGCACTCAAACCTGTGCATCAAGCAGAGTGATTGGCTGACCCAAGTTTTGTCGGGAGTAGTCTACCATCTGTTGCCAATTAACACATCAACACAGCCATTGTGGAGCAACACTGTGTTAATTGGATTAAGACTGACCTAATAGGAAAACTACTTCTTAGATACTTTACATGATTCAGGCAATGAAGATGTGTTCAGAGAAAACTCACAACAATCTTCATAAGAATTAACTCTGGCTAGCATGAATTGAGGTCAAGTTGTTTCACAATAATTTTCACTTACAGTTTAGACAAAGAGAAACATAGAGGATGCTGAAGGGAAATGCAGAACAGAACAGAACTGGTCAGTTCTGAGATGAGAGTCTGGATTGCTACACAGATGCACACAGGGATGGTGACCTTCATTGCTATCCAGCTACAGCCTTACATCTTTAAGGTTTCATAGATATACTGCTTCAGAATAGCAATAGGGTTCTATGTTTTTCTGAGGCTGAATTGAGTGCAACAAATCTGCACAAAAGCAAGCAGGTACTTCAGTACTTTGTTGTATGATGCTTCTTGTGCAACAAAGACATTTAGTTTGTGCAGGGGTCGACAATATAAATGGCCCGGATGTACTTTTAAAACTGTATTTATTAAATAAAGTAGCCTAATGAATTTGTTTATTTTTTTTTCTTTTTTTCTTTTTCTTTTCATGGTATCGAATAAGTATCGAAAATCATGGAAATTTACTAGTATTGGTACTGTAGAAAGTTCCAGCCTTGATGGCTCGACCGCAGGAATTGCCTGGAATATGTTCTTTTTCGTTTTTATGGGGATCGATACCTGACATTGTCCTGGGCCAGTGGTTAGAATGGTGGGGCCAGTGATCTTCAAATTCCCCAAATTTCCCTTATTGTCTACCCCCGTTTGTGGAATGTGAAAAAAAAAAAGGTTTTGATCCATGCAGATTCTTCCAAACTTCAGCAGCTAGAGGCGAGGGTCGGTGTAACGACAACAACATCAACTTCAACTAACACATACAAAAGGCTCATGTTCTGATATCCAACCAGGCTAAATGTACTCAAGGTATCTGACGAAGCTCACCCATGTAGCCAAGCCTCCACTTGGAAAAGGCGACAATGCTGTTGCCTATCCAGAAGAAATCCTCCACGACACCGGGCACATGGGCCAGCTGCTGGCTCTTACACAGAGAGAACTCCTTCGGTTTCTCCTTATCCCCTTCTGAGGAGAAAGCCCCTTTAGCTGGAGGTCCAGGCATGTCTCCGGTGGCAGCCACAGTAGTGGTACGCATCAGGGCTGAAGACACTGGGCCAATGGGGAAAAAGCTGTTCTTCTTTGATGTGTTCATTTTGAATATCTAAGACTGAAGATAGAGGTTGCTGTCTAAAATCAAAGGGTAAGTTCCTGTGAAAATGTAATTTGAGGATAAATACAGCTTTGGGTAAATTAGGTGCACAACATTTACCTCAAGTAGTTGGGAGTAAATGTTCCTTTTGGGTAATGTCCTATATTCTCTGGTAGTCCACCTTTGCTATTAATTGTATTAATTGCTGGTAGAGTCCTTCCAAGGTTCAAGCAGAATCAGAAGAAAAAGAGCCAACAGAAAAAATGTTCTCAATATCCGAATGATATCAACAGTTGGTCAATAATCTTGGGATGTTATTTCCCCAGCAAAACTGCTTATTGCACCGCCATCTCTTCAATATTCTTCCATCTAAAAGACCAAAAAGATGCTGTAGTATTTCTTCAAAGCTACAATTTGTCTTCATGCTGTGCCATCATTTCTTTATTTCTTCTCTCAGTTACCATTCATCAGCAGCACTGAGAAAGGCTGGCTTCTTATGAAAGAAAAACTGCGGCTATAACGATGGAAGGCAGAAAATACGTGGAAGCACAACACACAAGTAGTAATTGTGCAACATGTGTTGGGCGGGGAGAAATCCTAAATCCCTTGGAAGCAGTAATCCTGGTCTAGGAGATTTGCTAAATGTGTGGAGTGAAACACACTGACCCACAGAAATAGACAGAGGAAGGAGTGGGGACCATATTACACACCGAAAAAAAGATCTAGCTACTTTTTAAGTGCCAGGACCAATTAAGGTGTTCGTGTAAATTATTAGTGTTTGAGGTCAGAAGGTGTTTCCTCTGGGGGCTCTGGAAAGACTAAATTCTGATATTCCCACACGTGTGCAGATGTGACACAGTCCCAGCTGAGCTCCACATGAAACACTCCTTTTATCAGTTACCTTGCACTCACTACATCTGTATGGTTGCCTGACTGAAGCTCTGCATTTTCATCAGAATAAATTAAAAATTACAATTTATTCTTTCAGTGTACACACAAATCTTTAACCACACATATGAGCAAATACAGCAGTTCTCATTAATTCAATGTGTGTCTACATGTCCATATTAAACTATGCCAGTTTTCTTAAGTCTTTGATACTTCCCTAAGAATTAGAGTTGTTCCGATTCCGATACCAGTATTGGAAATGCCTCCGATACTGCCGAAAATGCTGGCATCGGTATCGGCGAGTACTGGAGTTCAGGCACCGACCCGATACCACGTAATTTAGAATTAGGAATTTATTTACCGGTTATGAGTGTTGGCCTCCACCAGAGGGTGCTCTAAAACAGGTCGAGTAAATGCCACCTGACTGACATACAGGACGGCCAGTCTGAGATCTCTTCTTGTACGCGTCACGGGTTTGGAGGTCACAGGTCACGGGTCATCATACATGCGCAAATGCGCTAGTTATTCAAAACACAAGCGAGCTAAGTGTTATGTATGAAAGAGATGCTGGATGAGAAGTTTATGCGCGCAACTCTGTTTACTTTCTATCAAAACGAAGCTTAACAGTTTCAGACAAAAACAGCTGCACACTGCAGCTAGGCGTTACCAAACGAACACAGATTAATTCCACGAACATTTGGAACTCCAAACAATAAAACTGAAATGGCCAACACAGGAAAAATACACCAGTTAAAACAGACTCAAGGACAAACAAGGAACACTCTCATATTGAATTACAAGCCAAAGAATAAAAATACGTATTAAGGCGAGATTTTAAAAAAGGCAGTGTGGGGGCCAGTCTAACATCTAGAAGCAGCTTGTTCCAGAGTTTGGGGGCCAGAACTGCAAAAGCCCGATCTACCCTGTGCTTCAGCTTTGACCAAGGGACAACCAGGTTCAGCTGGTCGGCAGACCTGAGTGACTTTGATGGGACGAATAGTGGTAAAAGGTCAGTAAGCTAGGCTGGAGCTAGCCCATTTAGTGATTTGGAGGCAAACAATAAAATCTTTGAATTAGTCCTAAAACGTACACGGAGCCATTAAAGGGAGACCAGTATGGGTGAGATGTGCTCTCGCTTGTGTGTTCCAGTTAAAAGATAAGCTGCAGCATTTTGCACCAATTGCAAGCGAGAGAGGGAAGCCTGGCGAACACCAACATAAAGGGCCTTACAGTAGTCAAGTCGGGAAAAGAGGTTAAAGCATTTATAACCCTTTCCAAGTCATGGAATGATAAAAATGGCTTGACCTTAGAAGCCTTCGCTGGAAAAAGCTAGATTTTACCACTGAGTTCATCTGTCTGCCCAGCTTAAAATCACATATCCAAAGATTAACAATCTGCTTGTTACCATTGACCGCTGCCCCGCTCCATGAACATTAACATCTTGTGACAGCATAAAAATAGATCACAAACATGTGGCCGGCTTAATGTTCATCTTGCAAAGTTAATTATTCAGAAGAAATGCTTTGAACTGCCGCCTCATTTGAAAATTAACTTCTAAATATCTATAGCGAGTGCTGTAAATTGACCTCAACGTTAGGTTTTTTTTTTTTTTACAATAGCAAGCTATTAAGACTTAGAAAAATTATTTGACAATTATCAATTGATTCTGAATCATGGAAGACAGGAATTGAGATTCTTATATAAATGTATTATTTTTGGCCACTCCTACAACACATCACTTTTTCATCAAACACTAAAGAGTGTCTCAGGAATGAGTCCTAAAACCCTGAAATAAGTAAGTACTTTTGCACCTTTTGTTCTTTCGTGAATGGGATAAGGGCTGACACCTTAAATAAGGTTTGTGGTTAACAGATTTTCAAGTTTTGATATATGCACCGATCAGTAGGGATGGGAATCGAGAACCGGTTCCGGCTCAGAACCGGTTCCAACTGAGCAATTCCATCGGAATTGTATGCCTCTGGCGTTATCAATTCTTCTTAACGATCCTATAATTACGCTGCCTGCTCAAGGAAATTTTGCGTCGCGGTACATTTGCGTCACACTTTCTGACGGCTCAGACCTTCAACAGCGAGGCAGCATCATGGAGACGAAGAAGCGATCTATTCTGCCGTGTGTCATCAGTGCAATCAACCTGGATGCGAGAGGAAGCTAGCGTAAATATCGCCGCTTCTCAGCTAGCTATGAGACTGTGCTACTAACCGTGAAGGCTGCACACCTGAACATTGGCTCCATGGACTCACCTTTCCCCCGATCAGCTGTTAGCCCCGCCATCAGCTGTTAGCCCCGTCGGTCAGCTGTTAGCCCCGCAATCAGCTGTTAGCCTAGCAACGCTAACTTTCAAACCGATATACTCAATACTGTGTGGACTGTCCATCCTTGCTCTGCTGGTCCTCCCTCCACCACAACCTCGGGGTTATTCACCGCTGGGCTCCTTTGTCGCTCTCCTCTGCTGCTGTGGTCTCCCCCGGCTGCGGCGATGCTGGACGGGACCTCCAGACGCAAGTCTGTTTACCAGAACGGTGCTATTCCCTCCGTGAGGACTGGCAGGCGCTCCATTTGTTATTTGTTTTGTTTGTTTCATTTTGTTAAATGTCCTTGGGTACCCTGAAAGGCGCTATATAAATTAAATATATTATTAATAATGCTGTAATATCGGTTAGGGCTGAGACCTCCGTTGACAACGGTAATGTTGACATTAAATATCCTGCATTAGCTCTCTGTCGCCTTGCAACTGCAAGCAGGATGCAGTTTTTTATTCTATGTTTAAATTGAATATGTTTATGTTCGCAGTCTTGTGCAGACATAATTTTGGGAAAAAATAAAATGGTTGCTTTTGGTGCAGAAGATGGTGTAGAACTCCTTTTTTGCCACTCAATTAACTACTCAGGAATCGATATGAGAATTGATAAGGAATCGAATCGATAGACAGAATCAACAATGGCATTGATATTGATAAAAACGTATCAATTCCCACCCCTACCGATCAGGCATAACATTATGACCACCTGCCTAATATTATGTTGATCTCGATGGATCAGGGCTGTTTTTGTAGCAAAAGGGGTTGCTGCCAAAACAGCCCTGACCCGTGGAGGCATGGACTCCACTAGACCCCTGAAGGTGTGCTTTGGTATCTGGCACCAAGATGTTAGCAGCAGATCCTTTAAGTGTTGCAAGTTACAAGGTGGAGCTTCCGTGGATCAGACTTGTTTGTCCAGCACATCCCACATATTCGCGATTGGACTGAGATCTGGGGAATATGGAGGCTAAGTCAACACCTCAAAC
>OZ023165.1:250000-292500 GCA_963678695.2 Diplodus puntazzo | reverse complement strand
CCAAACTTATGGGCAGCAGTGTAGGGAGAAGGATAAAGCCATGCAAGCCAATCAGAATCCTCACGGGATGTTTTTAACTTCGAGTTGAATGGGTCAGGGAGCTGTGTCGGGCGTGTGTGTGTGCGCGCGCTGCTTGCAGCCAGACAAACTGTAAACACAGGGCGCTCACATGACATTAAGCATTTTCTGGCGCATAATGTGATGTTTGAGAACCTAAAACCCCGTTTCTCCCAGTTGACACGGCAACACATAACAGGCATTTTCAGAAATCTCCACTTTTGCCGGAGTTTTTAGAAATAATCATTTTCTGTGATAAAAACGGGTTTTTCGTGTAAATGAGAGGCCAAACCGCAGGGAAACATCTGTGTCTTCCCTTGGTGTAAACGGGGCCTAAATTTGGCATCAATTGCATTCCCTAATATTCCGTTCCGTTCCATTTTCTTCCGCTTTTCCGTGGGGGTTGCGGAGATGTTTTATCCCCCCTTTTTCAGGGGTTTCACAGGGTACACCCTGGATGAGTCGCCAGCTCATCGCAGGACCCTTACTGATGGCAGAGGCTGACACACAAGGTGCCAACTGCACATCAGGAGCACTTTTTGGGGTTTAGTATCTTGCTCAAGGATACTTCGACATGTAGCTCAGTTCCACCCCAGGGGTGCTAATATTTACTGGGCTGTGCTCGCCAGCCCACCATAGACACCTCTATAGCAAAGCTATAGGTGTCCATAGTGGGCTGTGCTCGCCAGCCAACTATTGATATTCCTCGGGCCTCTTTTTATTATTATTCATCCTCCTTCCTTTTTTTGGCAGTTAACTTGCCCCGCACCGTTGAGCGCACACAAACAAAAATATAGCAAAACGTGCGCCTCGATTTGACTCGGTATTAGGGATGCACCGATTGTGAAATTCTGGGCCGATACCGATACCGATGTTTAACATAACAACTTGGCCGATGGCCGATGTTCTTTCTTTTTGTTATTTATTCCTTTTTTTTGTGCCACAGCAACATACAAGTCTTTCAGCTCCTATAACACTATCCTTGAATGAGCACAAATCCAATGAGACCAATTTATGAAACAAAAACAACCTTTAATGTCACTTTCTGGTTGACATTTAAGATCACCTTAGTTCACATGACAAGATTTCAGGGAGACAGACCATGGCAAAGTGACATCGACTCGGCGGCGTGAAGCGTGGCTCCATAAACTTTATTAGACTCTGAAACCCCACGTCCTCCACTACAGAGAAAGGCTGGTCATCTAAAGCAATGAACTCCATCACCTTGTCTGTTATTTGTTTTGCTTTGGCGCTGTCTGGAGGCAGCTGTTTGGCTTTCCTTAAAGAGACACTTCACCGATTTGCATTGAGCTTTGTATCTTCAGGAAAACAGTCATGTTTTTGAATGGTCGTGCATCATTCCCTCAGTTTGCCCTGAGACAGGAGAACTAGAGATTTCAGTGTTGGACTTCCTGCTTTCAATGATGTAAAAATCGTCATTTTACGTCATTGAAAGCAGGAAGTCCTATATCTGTGTTGAGAGGGAAGACTACAAACGCTTCGCTCATTTTTCCAAGGGTGGGGGCTAGAGGTGGGACCCACTCACGCTACAGACCTATCACAGACCAATGGGCGGGACTTCACTTGCAGAACGAAAATACATAGCTGCCATCTTTGTTGGCCGCTAAGCGAACAGACGCTGTGGAGCCAGGTTTGACCCACGATGGCCGATGATATGCAATATGATATTTCAGACAACGAAGAGAGTGATTTCAAGAGCGTGATGCTCGAGTCAAATGTTCGCGGCTACCTGTACGAGCCACAATACAGCGACGAGCAGCTGAGGGAGATGGAGGCGGCAGGTCTTCTGCCTCGGCTGCAGCCGCGGCAGAAGACCTGCCTGTCCCGGACGAGGAGCCCGGACTGGCTCGAGCAGGGGCGGACTGGCGGTGCCACCGGTGCTCTCGCTGTGCGCCTATGGACACCGAACTGGACTCTGTCTGCTGCAGTGAATCCCAGAGATGCCAGTTTCTTCACGACGAATTATTTACAGCGGACGGAGATATGTGTGGTGTGCCGGATTAGTGGGAGTGGCTTGCAGAGCTGTGCATTGTGGTGCATTGTGGGAGTTGTTGTCTTTCATACAAATGCGCCCTTAAATCACTTTCTGCCTTTTCTCAGTCAAATAAGCACAAAATTCAAAAATGATGTTACATTTTGACTACAAATATGACCCTCTTTCAATAAAGATCAATGTTCCCACCGGTGAAATGCTTCTTTAAATGCTGTGTCAATTGAAGTCTGAGGGGCCGTCCAGACGGGCAAAAACAATCTTTTTTATCTCCATCTTCCTCGTCATCGTTTTAAGAATATTTGCGTCCACACGGACCCACTGAAAATGAGCGAAAACGCTGTAGTTCATATTCCAGGCCTCTAGGTGGCGCTGACACGAGCATGCGGTCCGCCATTGTTGTTGTTATGGGACGTTGCGAGATGTGACGATGGCGTCATTGTTTTGGAAAGTATGCGGATTCGCTGTCCACATGAAGACGGGAGGGCTGCGTTTCCGGATTTCTCCAAAAAAAAAGAGGGAAAAAAGAGTTTCTCCATGAGCACAGCGTTCATGCCGCAAATCAAGATATAATCATCGGCCACGGCCATTGGCGAATGTCATTTTTATTTGCCGATGGCCAATGGCAGTTAACGAGGCAAACATCGGCCGATACCGATGTTCAGCCGATGCATCGTTGCATCCCTACTCGGTATGCTATCATTCAGATTTCCAGAATATGAATTTTTCGCGACGTAAGTCGCGAAAAACTGTGAAAAATTTCCCATAAGGAATGAATGGGACGAGGTCAGTAAAGTCGCAAATCTTCGATGTTTTTCAAACATCTCCTGCTCTGGCATACATTGACCTAGAAACACCATTCAAACTTTAAAATGTAGGCACGGGTCTTGGCTATTTGAGTTGTATTTGAACTTTTTTGCTACGATGTATAGTTTTTGAAACCTGACCCCTTAAAGATGGTGAGTGATTTTGGAAAAATTCAGGGTTTTCAATGAGTGTGTATGGCGGAATGATCATGCAGCAGAGTGGGGGAGCCAACTGACAGAGTGAGAGAGACTCAAATTTTTTCTCAGAAATTTTCTCTTTCCGTTATGATCCCGGCCACAAATGTCACTCAGAAACAGTGATATTTACCATAGTTGTAGCCACACTTGCCTTCTTTCTGTGTCTACTTTATCGGTAGGATTTACAGTTTTTGAATTATTTACCTCCAACCGACAAGAGTAGCTCTCAACCATCCCATTTACCCCAATGTAAATCGGGAAGAGGATTTTCAAAACTGCACCCTTTTTTAAACTCGCTCTTATTTCCACATTTCTGTAACTAAGACCACAAAACTTCATGAGTGTCTTCTTTAAGGCCTTTCTGGCTCGATCGTGAAAAAAATTTGCCGATATCATGTATGATTTTGACTAAATAGCACTAGTTTGACGTCCTAGATTTGAGGCAGAAATCACTCTCAAATCAGCCTGGGACGGCCGTTGCTACGGGCCCTCACCAACCGTCACTTAGCAACCGAGATCAGCTGGGCCAACAGAGAGAGTGACAGACACACACACTCACATGCACACACACACACACACACACGTAGACACACACACACACACACACACACACAGACAGACAAGGAATATTCATGTTTTCGTGACGTAAGTCGCGAAAACCTTCATAAACTTTCCCATGAGGAATGAATGGGACGAGGTCAAAAAAGTCGCAGACACACAAATACACACACACACAGGCACACACACACAGGCACACACACACACACGGACACACACAGATTATTAATCAGTTTTCTAGAACGTTCATGTTTTCGCGATGTAAGTCGCGAAAACGACGTAAGTCGCGAAAACCTGCGTAAACTTTCCCATAAGGAATGAATGGGACGAGGTCAAAAAAGTCGCAGACACACAAACACACACACAGATTTATTAATCAGTTTTCTAGAACGTTCATGTAAGTCGCGAAAACCTGCGTAAACTTTCCCATAAGGAATGTATGGGACGAGGTCAAAAAATCGCAGACACAGAGACAGAGAGACACACACACACAAACACACTCACATGCACACAAACACACACACACACAAAGTGAATGAGACCAGGTGAAAAGATTGAAAGAAAGATTTCAAACATCGACATCTCTGGCATACTGTGACCAAGACACACCATTCAAACTTTAAAATGTAGATAAAGTCCAAGTTATCAACGTGGGATTCAACTTTTGCTTTAGCTTTCATAGTTATTGTTCGTCACGGGGCAAAGCGCACAGGCCACTCTCGCGATTCCCCGGCGGGGAATTGTCTAGTATTAATATATAATCCACATTTTGTTCTACATCACACACAAGGAAAAATATTTAACTATCATTCATTTATTTCCATTCTAGCGGTGGTGGCCATTGATTTCCGTAAAGTGCACCAGGGGTTGCCCTGTATGGAGTAGGGGTGGTGAAAAAAATCGATTATTGATTAATCGCTTAAAAAATATAATAATAATAATTTTATTTTATTTTATTTTATTTTATTTTTTTAAATTGTAGTACAAATTGGAGTCCTCCTCTTACTGGCTTCCACTACATGGTCCACAGTCTGGAGCCAAGATATGTTATTCCATCCGAGATCTTTTTCACGCTTAAATTGATTCCAAATCTTTACAAGGAGACAAAGCTTTCCGTGCAAGAGTCCCTCAACTCTGCTCACAGGGTAGCAATAACCTGCGATGCCTGGACATCCACAGCTACATTCTCATACATGACCGTTACAGCTCATTATGTCAGCAGTTAATGGAAGCTAATGTCCTACGTACTTCAGACGAGAGCTATGGATGATAGCCACACAAGCGCAAATATGCGTGAGTTTCTTAAAGCAATGGCAGACGAGTGGGGAATAGAGAAACACGACCCGGTTCTCGTCACCCACAATGCTTCTAACATGAGTCTGGCTGCTGAGCATGGCAACTTTCTTTTAACAGTGAAGAGTGACAGCCGTGCTCCGGTCTGCTCCCTGAGCTCTGTACCGCCATACCGCATTTACAGTAAGACAACATTTATCTTTTTTTCTTTTACTAATGTTTTCTTTTATTGGTGCTTTTCCTGTAGCACTTTGAGATTTATTTAAATGTAAAAGTGCTTTACAAATTAAATATATTATTATTATTATTATTATTATTATTATTATTATTATTATTATTAATCTACTCTTGATGCGCCACTGTGTGACCGTTTTGAAGTGAAGCAATTATAAAAAAAATTACATGTTTGGGTTGACTACTATTTTGAACATTTCAGATTGAATAATTTCCGAAGGGGACTAACATGAGAAAAAGGCCTGCAAAGTTCCCATAGCATCAGGTAAGAAAACTGATCGCAGTCGTTGCTGATTTTCCTCAAACATTAATGGAATTTCAATTTCCTCCCCCTCTTCCCAGACGAAGAAGGCAAACACTGCAAGCTCAGCCAAGTCACGTCACATCTACAGGAAGAGAGAGTGTCCGACTTCATAGCAGCGTTTGTAGCCCCGCCCCTGCAGTCGCCCGCAGATCTCGCTGATGCAGTCAGTCAGCAGTAGAGTTCTCAACGGGTCGGGCCGGCCCGACAAACCCGACCGGACCCGCAGGTTCGGGCCGAAAAGATGCGCAAATGAGCCGGGTCGGGTCGGGCCTCGGGCTTCCTCTTTTATAAAACACATTTCATAAATCACATGATTTGCAGGTTGTAAATTATATAGCCTGTTGTGAATCATCGCTGTTCAGGTGTGGTGCAGAGTGAGTCTGGCTGCTGCTTCATGGGGAGGGGCAGACACAGAACTGATGCCGCTGCGTGACGTATACTCGCGCCTATAGCCTGGCTGGAGAAGATGGAATTGGCTAAAAGTAAACTTGCCACAGGTGAATTCACCCTTGCTTTTCGAGGAGTGAGGAAATCGTCTGTTTCTGTCTCTCCGAATATATTTTCCCACTGGTCGAAGCGCGGTGTCTTCTTTGCAGCGGGAGCGGGTGCTGCTGCTGACGGTGACGCAGCACCTGTCTCCTGGCTCGCGTCACCTTTCTGTCTGCTGTCAGTCTGATCATGATAACAAGTGTATGAGGAAAACAATGCAGGCGCGCGGGGGGTCGGGTTCGGGCCGGGTTCGGGCAGACAATTCATGCTGGCGTGTCGGGCTGCGTCGGGTTCGGACTTAAAACCGGCGCGCCGGGTCGGGTCGGGTTGTAATTTTCAGGCCCGTTGAGAACTCTAGTCAGCAGGAGTTCAACTTGAACGGGCCTGTTACCTTCTCAAATAATATGCAAACCACGCTCTACTTGCCCCTCCCTCTCGACGCCAAAACAGTGACAGAAAATTGAAACTGAAAATCAGTGACACTGAAAAAAACTGACATTGTAAAAAAATCTGTCACTGAAAAAAAATGACATGAAGAAAAAATCTGAAGATTGTCATTGAAAAATACAAAAAATCCCAATAAAATAAGATTTTCAGATTTTAATTATTTTAATGTGTTTCTTTTTTCAGTGCCAATACTTGTTTCAATGCCAATACAACTGTTTTCAATACAAATGTTTCCATGCCAATATTTCCTTTTTCAGTACTGATTTTGTTTTCAATGCCAATTTTTTTTTTGGATGCCAAGTTTTAAAGTCACCGTTCTGGCTCCATAGCCCTGTATTAGCAATCAGATACAACAGTAACCCCACACTTTACAGCCTTTCACATAAATGATCCCAAAGTGTCCTTTAAGTTGAACTTCCTCTCACATCACCACAATTACAACTGACCAGCAGCAGGCTGACTGGGAGCAATTGAAAGGTAGGATGTTAAACCATTAAATCTGGCTTCACCTTCGTTTTATCTATGATGAAAGGATTGTGTGGATCGCATGGGCCACGTCGGTGTCTACAAACCAGCAGGTTAGCTGAGAAATGTAACATGCTTACTAAAGGACATGGAACTGAGCAGGGGAACACAAACTGACAGGAGTTTGGTCAAACGGCGGCAGAGGACAGAACATATCGGGCGTAAACGTGTTGGGACCTTTGCAGTAGCATGTCCACATGTCAATGAGAACCATAACGAACAGTTTCACGAAAAGAAAAAGCAATGACAACAGTTGCTAGCTTACCATGACCCAGGGGCTTGGCCTTTTTCCTATTTTTGCCAAGCGGACATCTTGAAACGCTGTTTTCAAACAGTAAGTTTGGTTTACTGTGTCGTTTCAGCACCTTCGACCAAGTGGCATAGATGTGAATTTTCGAAGACTTGTCACTGAGATACCAAAAATGAGCCGAGTCGTGGAAACCCGCAATCTGCTGCATATCAACTCAACTCTCAGGTGTCTCATTAGAAAAGTAAAAAGCAGGAGAAAGTCCGCCTCAGGAGGGAAAGTTCCTATTAACTCTGATTGCAGCATTCAAAATAACACTTACGACAGTGACGTTATAATTCTCTCAAAACTATCCATAAGTCAGGAAATAAGTCGATTCACAGGGGCACATTTTGCGGATCTCAGTGTTCAGGTAGCCCACGCAGACGCACACACCTGTGTTGCATTCGGGCACATGTTGGAAAATTGGAAATGTGCCAACTGCAAAATTAAGCCGTATTGAAATGGTGAATACTACTACAAACAAACACATCTAAGATGAGCTGTTAAAAGATAGACAAACGAGTAAAAAGTTACAAATCCTCTAATTTAATTGCAATCTACAGCTCTGAGGAGACATTGACAGCACACCTGTGGCTAAGACTCATGGGATATGTTGTCATGTTTAGTTCTTTTTTTTTTCTCTCAAAAAAAGCCAACATGAGGTTCATGTCCCAGGGCCATTGGGATTTAAGATATGCAACACTGTCCTTTCAGATCAACACAAAAGCATTGAAATGTTCATTTATTTGGATATGGATTATTTTCCTTATTAAGACAACCGTAGACAGTTGTGTTGTTAAACTGCTTGAACACACTGTGTTGCCGTACCTGGCGAGAGTCTCAGGAGAGTTAAAAAATGAGACTTGATGTTTAAGTTGTTCTACACAAGATGGCTGTAACTATGTCTCCTGGCGGGCTCATAACGTTCCTGTAAATAAACGCTGTTCAACATTTCATATGACTCACAGTCATTACACAACAATAAAATAACTTTATATTACTAGTTGGTGGCACATTTCAAAATGCCTATTATGCTTTTCTGGGAGGGGCTTTGGAATTTAAGCAACTTTTGTCAAGAAACACCTCAGTGTCCTAAATTGTAATTGCAGACCTGTCATGTAATTCTGGTAATACACTCTGTTTATTTAACAGCTCAAACAAAAGGTCTTTTTATACTGCACTCATCCCAGGAATAAAAGCATTCTGGGAACCGTCTTAGCCCCAGGCTAAGACAATGTTCACACTGTCATAATCGTGGCACATTCCAAAGTGGGCTAACCCTGACTTTAGCCTGGGGGTTGCTGGCTCTGCTCTGCAGCGGGGTTATCCCCTGAAAATTGACTTAACACAGGCTTAAAAGTTGAAGGTTTGAAACAGGGCTAAAGTAAAGAGAGTGGTAACACAACATTAAAGAATATAAACATTTGCTGCTTCTACAGGCATTTAACCCAGGCCTAGTACAAATGCAGTGTGAATCGTAGGGGTTATGTTAAACCTGGTTATGAATTTGTGTCTGAAAAGCACCAAAGGCCCTCTTTTAACCCTGGGCTACGAACAGTGGCAGACTCAGCATGTTTGAGGGGCAGGGTCGAAGAAGTTAAAAAGGGCATCAGTTGTACGTTTTGTCAAGTGGATAGATGCCATAGAAGACACTTTATCATGATTTATTTGCCAGGGGCATCCAAAAGGGCAATGTTGCTGCATCTGTTGAAACACGACTGCCGCCCCCCAAAGAGAAAAGTAAAAAACCCTATAGACACAGCATTTCCTAAAGACACATCATTTCCACAGCCAAGATTAGTTGGATTTACACATCAAGAGTGTAAATCCAATTTATCTTGGCTGTTGAAACACTTGAGTGTATCTAAGCTACAGAGAGTAGATGTCTATTTCAATTATCTTTTTCTGTATTTTTAAAATCTATAATCTCAACATTCCAACAACTTCTTTTTTTACAGTTAAGACTGTGACTAGGCCTAATGCTTTTTAGTTTATTTGTTCTTCTGTTTTGTTGATCCATTACATGTACACAACAGTACTTAAACCTACACAATACATACATATAAGTATAATATGATTCCTTTTTTTAATTGTTACTTTTGTTGGACCTCAAGACACTAAAAAATGTTCATGACTTTGCACAACAAAGTAGAATGTTTTCCCTTTAGGTAACAGTAGGTCAGTGGAAAGTAGGCCAAACCCCTGGTGGCTAATTTTGCAGTGAGAAATGTCTCCTTATATCGTGTTGTCCATTTGTGATAGTAATAACTGCCTCTGGAGTCAGGCAGTCGGTGAGAGGGCACAAGCACTTGAACATTAAAGTGGACACACGGGTGACCTGCAAGACTGATTACTGTTGACAAGCAATGGGAATGCTCCCTGAGAAATTCTGGGATCCCAGCATTTTGCCGCTTTATCAATTCCCTTACAGAAAGCAACCTGCTTGCTGCTGTGCCTGAGCTCAAGGCTTAGTGGAGGTGCACTGTCCATGGTACTGAAATGCTCCAGCAAGCTTGTCTGCTGCCAGACTCAGCCCCATAAGCTGCTTTCAGTTCTTTATAGTGCGGCTTGGTTTGGGAAAGTACCTTGAGCCATGAGCAAATTAGTGAGGTGCGCCACTGTGGAAAAGTGTGAAGTAATAGAATAAAGTAATTCTATTTTTATCAACTTAACATATGAAAGATACAGTTTTTCTTGTATTTTTCTTTAGGTTTTGAAAAATATAAGTGAGTAAAACATGTTTGTTATTACTGGCTTAAATAAGTAAATACAAAAATAATTAAAGCTCCAAGCAGCGATGAAAGGGCCCTTGCAGTCCACGTGTGTCGTGGCATGCTGCCGTCGGGGCATGTTCATGCAAAACCTTCCGTTGAGGAAGCCGTTACATTTATAATTTGGTGGCTTGCTCCCACTGGAATAAAGTAATGTATGCATGTTCAGGCAGTGAAGCTGAAAACTAAGAGGGCTGAAAGAGCTTAAAAAGGTGAACAGTTTGATAGCTGAACAGTTTCTCCAACTAAACATATAGCTGAATGTATGAAGACGTTGAAAAGGCAGAAAGATGAATATTTGAAAAAGCTGAAGAGGCTGAAAAGCTGTAAAGTAAGACGGCCAAAAGAGCTTAAAAAGGTGAACAGTTTCTCTGGCTGCACATGTGCTGGAGCAGTGGGAGAGCCAGAGTTGAAAATGTCCCCTAAGAAGAATGAATGGGAAAACGCCTCCCAAGCTCCTGCGATCGTTGAAAAAAATGTAATGGGTATCGGTAAAATATTTGTATATTGAGTAGCAGGAGACATTGCTGAACTCTGTGATGTGTTATTTTTATTTCTGTAGAGTGAAAAATGAGGGCACCAGAGCGAGAAACAAAACAGGTATCATCTGCTATAATTGTGTTTTCAACACAATGTGCAGGAAATTGTTGTTTTATATTTTTGCGTTTTTTGGACTATCAAAATTATTTTGATAACTTTATGGCAGGAGGGTCCACAGATGCTTCATGAAAAGTTTGGTGCAAATCAGTCAAATCGCCTAGGAGGAGTTAGAAAAAGTTTTTCAAGTTTTGTGATTTTGCAAATGGAAAGTGAAAGCAAAAGTGGGCGTGGCTTGCATCACACAATTCAGCTGAATTCTCGGAACATGCAGATATAAGGTTTAAAAATGTGTGACATATTATGATGGAGTTTTGGGCCAAAACGCTTTTAAATTGAAAATAGTGCCACCTGCTGGTCATTTTTGGTGTGTGAGTTACAGGGGCCAGTCTATACCACCCCCATGAATTTTATTGCCATAAGTGTTATGGGGTGGGCACAGTGCCAAATATGAAATTAGACTGCCACCAGAGCTCCACCTAGTGGCGGATTGGTAAGTCCTTTGTCAGATGTCCTCAGGAGAGCATTGGCAATAATTATACCAAGTTTCATGTCAATCCGAACAACCAATGTTGAGATATAAAACACTTAAATTTAAAGAGCGCCACCTTGTGGTCATCAGCCAAAATTTTGCACAGATTTTCGTGTCATTCGACCATACCAATGTGGAGATATGCAACACTTTCTGTTTTAAAACAAATCTGCAGGAAGTTGTTATTTGATAACTTGAGTATTCTTTGGACTATCGAAATTCTTTTGACAAATTTTTGTCACTCCTCCTTGAACCGGCACCTTATCGTAGTGGAGGGGTTTGAGCACCTGAATGATCCTAGGAGCTATGTTGTCTGGGGCTTAATGCCCCTGGTAGGGTCTCCCAAGGCAAACAGGTCCTAGGTGACGGGTGAGACTAAGATCGGTTTAAAAGCCCCTAATGAAAGATAGAACACCGAGGAAGTTTACATCGCCCGGATAGGCGTCACCGGGGCGCCACCCTGGAGCCAGGCCTGGGGTTGGGGCTCGCAGGCGAGCGCCTGGTGGCCGGGTCTTTGCCCACAGGACCCGGCTGGGCGCAGCCCAAACGAGCAACGAGGGCCCGCCCTCCAGTGGGCTCACTACTCGCAGGAGGGTTCAGAAGGGGCCGGTGCAGTGGGATTTGGGTGGCAATCGTGGGCAGGGGCCCCTGCGACCCAATCCCCGGACGGTGACTCTGGCCATGGGGACATGGAATGTCACCTCGCTCGGGGGTAGGGAGCCTGAGCTGGTGCGGGAGGTTGAGCGGTACCGGCTAGAGATAGTCGGGCTCACCTCCACGCACAGTCTGGGCTCTGGAACACAACTCCTTGAGAGAGGCTGGACTCTCTTCTACGCTGGAGTTGCCCGCGGTGAGAGGCGGCGAGCCGGTGGGGGCTTGCTTATAGCTCCTCAGCTCAGTCGCCATGTGTTGGAGTTTACCCCGGTGAACGAGAGGGTTGCTTCCCTGCGCCTTCGGGTCAGGGATATGTGTCTCACTGTTGTCTCGGCTTATGGGCCGAACTGCAGTGCAGAGGACCCGGCCTTCTTGGAGTCCCTGGGAGTGGTACTGGAGAGTGCTCCAACCGGGGACTCCGTTGTTCTCCTGGGAGACTTCAACGCTCATGTGGGCAGCGACAGTGTTACCTGGAGGGGTGTGATTGGGAGGAACAGCCTCCCCGATCTGAACCCGAGTGGTGCTTTGTTACTGGACTTCTGTGCTAGTCACAGTTTCTCCATAACGAACACCATGTTCAAGCATAAGGGTGTCCATATGTGCACGTGGCACCAGGACACCCTAGGCCGGAGGTAAATGATTGACTTTGTGGTTGTGTCATCTGACCTCCCGCCATATGTCTTGGACACTCAGGTGAAGTGAGGGGCTGAGCTGTCAACTGATCTCCACCTGGTGGTGAGTCGGATTCGCTGCCAGGGGAGGAAGCTGGACAGACCTGGCAGACCCAAACGTATTGTGAGGGTCTGCTGGGAACGTCTGGCGGAACCCTCTGTCAGGGAGGTCTTTAACTCCCACCTCCGGGAGAGCTTTGATCAGATCCCGAGGGAGGCTGGAGACATTGAGTCTGAATGGTCCATGTTCTCCACTTCCATTGTTGATGTGGCTGCCCGGAGCTGTGGCCGTAAGGTCTCCAGTGCCTGTAGTGGCGGCAATCCCCGAACCCGCGTGGTGGACTCCGGAAGTAAGGGATGCTGTCAAGCTGAAGAAGGAGTCCTATCAAGCATTGTTGGCGGGTACCGGCAGGCCAGGCGTGCGGCAGCACAGGCAGTCGCGGAAGCAAAAACTCGGGTCTGGGAAAAGTTCGGGGAGGCCATGGAGGACGGCAGACCGGGGTGGTGGTCCCCCTTTTCAAAAAGGGGGACCGGAGGGTGTGTTCCAACTATCGGGGGATCACACTGCTCAGCCTCCCTGGGAAAGTCTATTCCAGGGTATTGGAGAGGACAATTCGGCTGATAGCCGAACCTCGGATTCAGGAGGAACAAGGCGGTTTTCATCCGGGCCACGGAACACTGGACCAGCTCTATACCCTCCGCAGGGTGCTCGAGGGTTCATGGGAGTTTGCCCAATCAGTCCACATGTGCTTTGTGGACTTGGAGAAAGCATTCGACCGTGTCCCTCGTGGCATTCTGTGGGAGGTGCTCTGGGAGTACGGGGTCGGAGGCCCTCTGTTAAGGGCTGTACGGTCCCTGTACGACCGGAGCAGGAGCTTGGTTCGCATTGCCGGCGGTAAGTCAGACCTGTTCCCAGTGCATGTTGGACTCCAGCAGGGCTGCCCTTTGTCACTGATTTTGTTCATTATTTTTATGGACAGAATTTCTAGGCGCAGTCACGGGCCGGAGGGGGTCTGGTTCGGGAGCTACTGGATTTCATCTCTGCTTTTCGCGGATGATGTGGTCTTGTTGGCTCCTTCAAGCCAGGACCTCCATCATGTCCTGGGGCGGTTTCCAGCCGAGTGTGAAGCAGCTGGGATGAGAATCAGCACCTCCAAGTCCAAGGCCATGGTTCTCGACCGGAAAAAGGTGGCTTGCTCCCTCCGTGGGGGACAGTTCCTGCCTCAAGTGGAGGAGTTTAAGTATCCTGGGGTCTTGTTCACGAGTGAGGGAAGGATGGAACATGAGATTGACCGGCGGATAGGTGCAGCTGCCGCATTAATGCGGTCGTTGTATCAGTCTGTTGTGGTGAAGAGAGAGCTGAGTCGAAAGGCGAAGCTCTCGATTTACCAGTCAATCTACGTTCCTACCCTCACCTATGGTCATGAACTTTGGGTCATGACTGAAAGAATAAGATCCCGGATACAAGCGGCTGAAATGAGTTTTCTCCGCAGGGTGGCGGGGCGCTCCCTTAGAGATAGGGTGAGGAGCTCTGTCACCCGGGAGGAGCTCGGACTAAGAGCCGCTGCTCCTCCACATCGAGAGGAGCCAGCTGAGGTGGCTTGGGCGTCTGTTTCGGATGCCCCTGGGACGCCTCCCTCGGGAGGTGTTCCTGGCATGTCCTGCCGGGAGGAGACCCCGAGGAAGACTCAGGACACGCTGGAGTGACTATGTCACCCAGCTGGCCTGCGAACGCCTTGGGATCCTCCCGAAGTGCTGGAGGAAGTGTCCGGGAGAGGGAAGTCTGGGTGTCCCTGCTCAGGCAGCTGCCCCCGCGACCCGGCCACGGATAAGCGGACGAAAATGGATGGATGGAGGGAAATTTTTGTCACGAGAGTCCACAGATGCTGTGTGCAAAGTTTTGTGCAAATCGGTGAAATCGCCTTGGAGGTGTTTGAAAAAGTAGGTTTACAACATTTCACCTCGCAGGGTGAGACCTGCTCGGGCCCTGATAACGTCCATCCATCCATCCATCCATCCATTGTCACTCAGCCGCGAACTGATCCAGTGAGCGTTGTAGATCTACAGCCGATGATGCCATCAAGACCACATCCTCTGCAAAAAGCAGTGATGCGATCTTTAGGTCACCGACCTGTAACCCCTCCACACCACGACTGCGCCTTGAAATCCTGTCCATGTATATCACAAACAGGATTGGGGACAAAGCACAGCCCTGGTGGAGGCCAACACCCACTTGGAACAAGTCCGACTTACTTCCAAGTACACGCACGCAGCTCTCGCTTTGAGAATATAGGGATTGGACTGCCCTAAGAAGGGACCCCCTCACCCCATACTCCCGCAGCACATCCCACAGAACATTCCGGGGGACCCGGTCGTACGCCTTCTCCAGATCCACAAAACACATGTGGACTGGGAGATACTCCCACGCCCCCTCCAAGACCCCTGCCAGAGTAAAGAGCTGGTCCGTTGTTCCACGGCCAGGACGGAATCCGCATTGTTCTTCTTCAATCTGAGGTTCGACAATTGGCCGGACCCTCCTTTCCAGCACCTTGGAGTAAACTTTCCGAGGCAGGCTGAGTAGTGTGATACCTCTGTAATTGGCACACACCCTCTGGTCCCCCTTCTTAAAGAGAGGGACCACCACACCTGTTTGCCACTCCTTTGGCATCGACCCCGGCCCCAATAGCATATAATATATAATCATTAGAAACCTTGCAGGTTCCCTGCTCGGGCCCTAAACTTGATTGCTTTATCATGGGTGAGAACATCAAATGATGCAAGCAGCAAGAACAAGAACAGACATATCCGCTAGCTATAACTAAGACACTGTGTGTACATAAATGTCTGTGCAGGTCTGCAAAATAGGATTTTTAACAGGCGACAAGACTATAAATGAAATTATGATGAGAACGATGTGGTTTGTTTTCTTCAAGGGATGGAAATGCTGCATTCATGAACCAACCCTTAGGGAGTACTGTGCAGTATATCCACTTAATGGTGCTTCACATTATACCTCTGCTTTCACCTGCTTTGTTCTTTCATTAGGGCCCGAGCAGGTCTTGACCTGCGAGGTCACTATTGTTTTTCGAATGATTATTTTTCTTTTTCTAAAATTACATTCATTACACCAGTTTTAGAATCACTGCATTGGCGCCCTGTGCGCTTCAGGATCGATTTTAAGGTTAATTTATTAGTTTTAAAGTGTCTTAACGGCCTTGGGCCTTCTTATCTGTCTGGCCTGCTTTTACCGTATCGGCCCTCACGGACCCTGAGGTCCTCCGGTTCTTGTCTTTTATCTGTTCCCAATGTTAGAACCAAAACCTTTGGCGAAGCCTCATTTTATCATTACGGCCCTCGCCTGTGGAACAGCCTGCCGGAGGACCTGAGGGCCACTGAGTCTGTTGATGCTTTTAAACGCAGGCTCAAGACTCACCCTTTTTAATTTAGCTTTTAACTGAGTCACCTTTTACTCATTTAGTATTACTTACTTTATGCTGTCTGTCACTTTTCTTTGTCCTTTAATTTTCTCTAATAGGTTTTATTATTCATTCACTTACTTACTTATTTATTTATTTATTTATTTATTTATTTCTAATGCCGCTTTTATAGGTTTAGTGCTTAAAAGTTATGTTTTGCTCTTAGTAATTTTTATTAACATTCATTTCTGTTGTTTTAGGAGGTTTTTCATTTCTTTTACTACTTATTTCATTTATTGTTTCTTAGTTTCCAGCTCCAGTGTTCTCCTCATGGGGGCCCTCCAACCCGGGAGCTCTGTCTGGCCTGCCTGCGGGGGTGCCGTCCTGGGGGTTGGCCGGGCCTCGACAGCTGGGGAGTCCTGCTCCAGGGCTTATGGCCATGGTATGGGCCCCTATCTGTCTGGGCTGGGGTGGTCTCTGTGGCGGCGTCCCCTGTAATCGAAGGCTTGGACGGCTCTCGGTGGGGGTGGCTCCCATAAGATGGTGTTTCCTCACTTCACGTCTATCAGTGCTCAGCCATATTCCACTTTATCTTGTGGGGGGGGTGGGGTTTACGTATAGAGTGTAGTATGCTCAAGGTTGTGTGTGCATGTGTGTACGTGTGTGTGTGTGTGTTTGTGTGTGTTACATGAATAAGGATGTGGGGAGTGGGGATGTTAAGGGGGTTTGTTTCATTTTCTTTTCTTTTAATGTAAAGCACGTTGGGTTGCATTTTTTATGTATGAAAGGTGCTATATAAATAAAGTTGATTTGATTTGATTTGATTTGATTTGATTTGATAAAATGATTGCATTTTTCATTGCCTGAACATACCCCAAAACTCACCAAACTTGGTATATAAATCACACCTTGCAAAAAATGCTATAATCTATTGTCGTCCTGAATTTCCACCACTAGGTGGCGCTATAATCAAGAAAAATGCCTTTTGGCTCATAACTCCCATATATTTTGTCACACATACAAAATGTTATATCCCCATATTCACTGAGTTCTGATGAATCTCTTGAAATAGGCCACGCCCATTTCTGCCTCCGATTTTTCGCAAATTCATGAAATGTTGAAAACTTACTTTTTCAAACTCCTCCCAGGCAATTTCACCGATTTGCACGAAACGTGTCACACATCACCCGTGGACCCTCCTGACAAAAATGTATTAAAAGAATTTTGATAGGCCAAACAATACTCAAGTTATTAAATAACAACTTCCTGCAGATGTGGTTCAAAACAGGAAGTGTTGCATATCTCCACATTGGTGTGGTCTAATGACATGAAACTCAGGTTACTACTTCCCCATGAGCCCTTAAGGCCCTGTGCAAACTTTTAGGCGATGATCACAAGGTGGCGCTCTTTAAATTGAAGTATTTTATATCTCCACAATGGTTCATGGGATTAACACGAAACTTAGTACATGTATTGTCAGTGCCCTCCCGAAGACAGCTGACGAAGGGTTTACTGATCCGCCACTAGATGGCGCTCTGGTGCCAGTTTAATTTTAGATTTGGCACTGTGCCCACACCATAACACTTATGGCCCTGAAATTTATAGGGGTGGTAAAGACTGCCCCCAGTAGCTAACTCACCAAAAATGACCAACAGGTGGCGCTATTTTTATTATAAAACCGTTTTTGGCCCATAAATCCCACATAATATGTCGCACATTGTTAAACTTTATATCTATGTGTTCCCTGATTTCAGTTGAATTGTGTGGTGTAGGCCACTTCCACTTCCGCAGTAATTTCCATTCGCAAAATCGCGACAAAGGAAAAGCGTACTTTTTCAAACTCCTCCTAGACGATTTGACCGATTTGCACCAAACTTTGCATGTAGAATGTGTGGACCCTCCTGACAAAAAGTTATCAAAAGAATTTTGATAGTCCCTCAAACGCCCGAAATATACAACAACAATTTCCTGCACATTGTGTTGAAAATCTACAAAATATTGTCTGATTATCACATAAATGTTCATAATTGTGTGGTATGGCCTGATGAGGGTTTGTGTAAAATTTGGTACAAATCGGCCAATAGGTGGTGCTCTGGTCGCAGTCTACTTAGTGTGAATGGAAAGTAAATGGGAAAATCGTCAAATCCTCTTCAAAACTCAATCGACTTTCAACCTCTCCTTGTACCTTATAGTTTGAGCTACAGACACCATTCCACCTTTAAAAGAGTCACAAGAAATTAAACTATGAGGCACGTATTCAGTTTTTAAAAATCTTTTACGCTTTTCAAATCATCACAGTTTTAGTTTTAAGGACTTTTAGCTCGTCTTCTGATTTTATCATCGGTGTGTATTGCGTGAGCTACAGTGCGTGACATCATTGCTAGAGTGGAGAGCAGCTGGAAGAACTGGAAAAATTCTCTTCAGCTTGATTTGGATCCCACATCTTTTACTTCACATGGACAATATATGCATAGAAATGTAGGAAATCTTGCTGGCTTTCAGATGATGGTCTTATTTCAGATGTAGGACTTACAGTTTTGGATGTGGAAGCCCCAGAGCAACAAGCACTCCAACAACTCCCCCATAAGCCGCAATGTTAATTTTGAGCCTAAATGTCTGGAGGAGAGCAGACAGTGCCTGTTTTGTCTCTCGCTCTGACCATTACATTTTTTCAAAAATGGCAGGAGTTTGGGAAGCGTTTTCCTATTCATTCTTATGCTGACATTTTCAACTTTGGTTCTGCTACTGCTCCAGCATATGTGCAGCCAGAGAAACTGTTCACCTTTTTAAGCTCTTTCAGCCCTCTTACTTTTCAGCTTTTATGCCTTTTCAGCTTTTTAAATATTCATCTTTCTTTCTCTTCAGCTTTCATCATGCAGCATCTGACATCTCACATCCCATTAGTTGATCAGTTCTTCTCTGACCTTGCTGGAATCTCTGGATTTTTTTCAAGATCTCCCAAGAGAACCAGTGTGCTTGATAGAGTGGTGGAACACAGACTCCCAAGAGCAAACACAGTAAGATGGAACTTCCATATCTGTGCTGTGAACACTGTGTTTGAGCACAAAGGTGATATCATCCAGTGTTTTGAAACCATCAGGGGAGTTTGAGTCTACCACTGTGCGGGGAAGCTGGAGGGTTTGTGAGGCTACTGGAGGATGATACTTTCAGCTTCTTCCTGAAGCTATTTCATTGCATCATGCCTCGTGTGGACATTCTCTTCAGTCAGCTCCAGAAGCGGACCATCGACTCAGTCTTTGTCCGGGGAATCATGCAGCAGTTCACACAGTTTTTCTGACTTCAGCGTACATTATTTCATATCGGCAGTAGCAGGCAACCGACGGCAGCATGCCCCAACACACGCGGCCTGCGAGGGCCCGTTCATCACTGCTTGCAGCTTTAATTTGGTCTTACTTTGGGATCCTGGTGGCTAAATAACTCAAGAAATCCCTCCTGATGGACTGGAAAGTTACATATAAAACCCGACAGGGAGAAGAAATAATGAAATGTAGTGTGGGAAACCATTTGTGGGAGGCACAGAACCCCTACTTTGATTCCTAAGTGGAGCGGTACAGACAGAAATCCAATTTTTTTTTTTTACATTTGTTGTGAGGGATAACTTCAGAAAATACTGTCCTAAATATAATGAGGGTGGATTCAGGTGAGAATCTCTTTTCACACTGAGAATCAAATTCAAGGTGAAAGCCTTCCCAGAGAAAGATGCACCCAATAGTCAAATGAGATTTAACTCTAAGAAATAAAAAAAAAAAAATCTCAGTCGTTAATGTTCCTGGAGCAGAAAGAGAAGATTTTATGTGTGTGTTTGTGTGTGTGTGTATGTGTGTGTGTGTGTGTGTGTGTGTGTGTGTGTGCTGAGAGAGAGAGAGAGAGAGAGAGAGAGAGAGAGAGAGAGAGAGAGAGAGAGAGAGAGAGAGAGAGAGAGATCAACTCCCTCTTGTCATTTATAAATAACAGGAACAGGATGTTACATCAACCCCTGCGCAGGACATATTAAGGCCAGACTGCTCTGTCTGTTGAGTTTATAATGCCCTTGTGCTCTTAGCATTATTACTGTTCATTGCATGAAAGGTTTGTGCAGTCAGAGTGTGGATCTGCTTCTGAATGCATGCATACTGTCCACCATTCACAGTCTTATAATGATGATCCAACCAACAATCCAACAATAAAATGCAAAATTTGGCAAATCAGGTTTACAAGTGTGGTACTTTAGATTTGAATGATGCTGTAAAAATACAGGTTTAAGTTAGATCCTGTAGTTTTAATGGCAATACATCTCTACTTCCCTTCCCAAGAGGATACTTTTTACACCCTCAAGTATGAAAGTTATGACAGTCAAACATTTGAAGACTGTGAGAGGAGAGGTTAGGGGGAGATCAGAGTCATCATGACTCATCCTCTGGGAACCAGAACCAATTTCATGCCAATATAGCTGGTAGATTTCAAAGTATTTTTCAAGTTCATCTCAAGATGAAAATGTCTGGTGGTCAACCAACCAAGGACCTGAGATTTTCCTATGAGAAAAATACCAAATACCAATACCATGAAGAATATAAAATGCAACCAACAAAGCCAACTAACTCACCTATGTTAGATAGTTTTAGAAGAATGCGGTTTATCCATCCAATAGAATTGTATGCCCTTTATATGTCTATGTCAAGAAGCACTTAAGCTGATCTCAAGTCAGCATCACTGATGCAATGTTTTGCTAGGTCTTACTTTCATTTGTTTCATATGTCTGCTTGTTGTACACTATGTGAAACATTACAAACTGAAGGCACCAGTTAGTTATTGATGCACTATTTCATTAGAAATAAAAATAGAAACACATCATTTTATCAACACTTCTTAATAGTTCAGAGTGACACATTCCATGTTAATTCAAAGCACACACATACATTCACACTCCACAATGTCCCAGCAATCATATTCACTTGGAATAAATGATCAGCAGTTCCATTGGTTCATCACAGCATTTCATTGTGACCAAGTGTTAAAATCTCTCTAGGGCAAGAAACCAGGAATGAACAGGGGGGAAAAAACGAGGATTTAAGTTGGTTTTTAACAAAATGCAAATGCATCTTTCATATTTATGTACACGAACAGGTATCTTATAACAATCCAAAACTATAACACCTATAACAATCATGAACTTGTCATGCAAAAGCCTATATGTCTGTATCTCGCATTGGATCGATTGCACCATCTACTGGATGAAAATGGAACACAGAACAACTACGCCACACGTTCATGTGCGGACTGCTGCGCACGGTGCAGATCAACTTCCGGCCGCGAAGCATCAGAATCTGCGGCCGCACGCACGTGTGAATGCCTAACAACATTTGTCAAACAGTGACAGACAGACGTGCACACGCTGCTTCATACGTACGCAGCTTCTTGTGACGTGTGACAGAATTTGCACACGTCATTTCCGCGTACGCGTAAGCGCGTGACAAAAATGTTCAATCATCTTCATGCGAGCGTTAACACGTGCGTTTGCATAAAGACGCATGAATGTTACGCGTAGTCACTACGCCGTCGTGTGATTACCGGCGTGCAGCAGTCATCACGCGTGAACGTGCGCGTAAACGGGGGGCCATTATAAGTCAATGAGGAAACTACATTACACGTCAGGCGCGGCTTGCTGCACAGGCGTCAAAGCAGGCGCGAGTGACACGCTCAGTTGATATGTGCGCACGCTTTTTGAAACGATTCTAACGCCATAGTGTGTGTGTGTGTGTGTGTGTGTGTGTGTGTGTGTGTGTGTGTGTGAGTACACTCCACCCACATTCCCTCTTTGTGGATTGGGACTTCTTCTAGCCAACATGTATTATACAAAAACAAGAGGGGACACTTCTTCACTTCTTCTGCTGCCCACACTTTAGCACACTTTAGCTCTGTCTCCACCATTATTTCTTCTCTGCTTTGCCAGGTTCAAATAAGGAACAATCATATTTACCATCTATTTATAGAGGGAGAAATAGGGAGAAAAGAAATGGCCAAGTAAACGCTGCAAAGCAAAAGTGCTCTTCATTTTCTTTTCCACTTTGCTGTCATTTGCACTGTCAGAAAAGTTCAAAATACAAGCAGATTTTAAAATAGAAACTGTTACCTCGATATTATTGTACACAAATCTGATATATTGTGTGTATATGGTGATAAGCTGATATATAATATACAAATACACTGTAGAATATACAGCATGTCTATGTCAAAACAAAGTAAATAAATGTAAATACAGTAAATATGTACAGTATGGATGTTACATTTGGGCATATTTGTCAAATGTATAATTTATTGTTCCAATAAGTCCATAACCGTTGCTTAAAATGTACAATTTAAAGGAAATTTAGTAATGCATATAAATATTGTAATTATAAAGAATGAACATTTTAAAATCAAGTTTGTCAATATACAGTGAAAGTGAAAAATGGATATGCCCAACTTAGTCTCCTTTATCAGGAAATAATGGACAACATGTCGTCCATTAATTAATAACTATGGACTCCATGAATGATATTATCCTGCTAATACCATGATGATGAAAATAAACAGCATTTTACAAGCAATGACTTTGCTGGCAACACCTGAGAGTTCGACTAATACCTGGAACAGTAAAATCCTGTAAGGTTCATATGTAATGGAAACTTTGTTCCGAGAGGTAATGTAGGTGCTATCTACAAACAAACTCATTACGTCATAACAATGCTGTGTCTTGAAAACTTGTACTATCAATCCTGATTATGTTCTCACAAGACCTGCCCTGCCCCTGCCTCTGATTGGTTGGCTTTTTAGGTTACATTTTCTGTTAACGCACACAGTAGTTCTGGTAATGGTAATGTGGGTTTTACGCGGTGTCTGAGTTGTAGTTTTAAGGAGATACACACCTATATTTTCAGCCTCTCTCCTGGTCTGCTGCTTCTGCTGTCTGGGTCACTCATCCTCTTGAGGACCTCTTCACTGTCTCTGAGTGGGCAGAGACACTCCCACTGCTCCGCCACCGGACCTGGACACTCTACAGAATGAGTTTACTGGGGCAACTACGGCTCACAGCCCACTGCATCAGCTCCACTCTTGGAAGTTTCTTTAAAACAACTGCTAGAAATACACCAGCGGGGCCCATTTACACCAGAGAGCCTCTGGACTGGCAAGGTGGTACCCAACGAGCCCAGAGATGCTCTGAAAGTGAAGAGCGGCTTCAGGGATGAGTGATGCCATCTGTTCTGTAAGTGATGACAGTTTGAGTCAAGCAAAGAGTTCACAACTAGTGTTGCCTACCAATCTGAGAAATGGGGTCTTGCCAGAACACAAATAGTGTCCATAATAAAGCGTAACGCTGTAATCCTACCCACTGAAGTTACAAAGGGCAAAGACAAGTGACAGGAGGCAAGGTGGCTATGACAGGGACACCATTCAACTTATAACAACACACTGTATCATCAAAATGATCCTGAAGCAGTTATTTTAGTTTTAAAAAATGTTTAACATTCTTAACATTTTGCATGTAGTGTTTTTTTGTTGTTGTGTTTATTCTTTAGGTTAGATAGATAGTTGTTTGCAGCGTTAGCTAGTTGCTATGAAAATGTAAGGTTTGGCATGTAAGGTTTTTGGTAAGCCAGCTTGGCTTACCAAAATTACCAAGTATTTGATTAAGTTATTATGGATGAAAAAACACTGAGATAACTATAGATGTGTAATATAAATTTGGCACTAGAAAGTAAAAAGACGTTAGTAAAGAGGATATCGTCACACTGCATTGTGTGAGTGAAAAGTACAACCTTGCAACGGTAGACAAACTAGTTCGCTCAGCTCATTGAACACTTTGGCTCAGCTATTAGCCATGATTCATCATGCTAGCATAGCATGTACATAGTAAATAAATAATATATAGTCATAGTAAATACCTTTGCATACAGTTGAAAAATATCATTTGAAGATATGTCATGTCATCGTCCGTAACCGCTTTATCCCTTTTTCAAGGGGTTGCAGGGTTTGTTGCTGGAGCCAATCCGAGCTGTCTCCGGGTGAAGGTCGCCAGCTCATCGCAGGGCCCTCAGGAGCAATTTGGGGTTCAGTATCTTTGACAGCCAGATCAGCCAAGGGGAGCTGGGATTTGAACCAGCAACCTTTTGATCACTAGCCAACCTGCTCTACCCGCTGAGCTACAGCCGCCCCTGTTTGAAGAGATGTTTGATGACAAAACTAGCTCACTGTCCAGTCATTTCATTGCCCCCAAGATATTTGATTTGACTTGTGTCACAGTCCTTCTCTCTGTCGATTCAGTTCCTCGTCACTGCGGACCTACTTAACCGGTCCATTCTCACTCATGCTCTGTAAGTTCATCCAAATTGCTGTGTTTGTGTTTGTTGCTTTGTTCTTCTGTGGTTTGCTTTGGTTTCCTGCCTGTTATCTGCCCACCGGTTACCTGTACCTGCCTGTGAACTCTTTTTATTAATCAAAGAAATCATCCTGCTGTCTCTATGGTCTACATTTGGGTCCTTCGCCTGTTGCCACCTTCCTGTGTCCCCGTGACCACGTGGTCCTGCTGGATGAAAAGCAGGACCCTGGTGTGGAGTTACGGAATTATCTGAAGCTGCCAGATGGTATGGTGGCACAGAGAAGGCTGAGTCCTGCTGCTTAGCTCTGCAGGAACACCACAACCATCGCAGCATGTGTGTGAATGTGTGTGTTAGTGGAGTTGATTTGGAAGATTATCTGCAGCAGTATCCCTTGAAACCTTTTTGTGTTCACTTAAACACACATTAACTTCATCTGCATGGATGACTGGTAAATAAGGGTGAACAGACGTCCCCATTTTCTGGGGACAGTCCCTGTTTTTGATGTCCTGTACCGCAAGGTAAATAATACTTTTTGTGGCACTAACCAGGTAGCAGAGCCTATGGTTAATGTCTCAATCATGTTGTGCATGTTTTGGCCACCAAAGGGGGCTGCTTATTACAGCACAGTCATATCACTATCATTCATCCTTACTATTTGCTTGAGCTATTTTATAAAGAAAACATTTTAGAGTGAAGAAGGAGGAAGACTGGATGAGAAGAAGATTGAAAGAGATAGATGATTAAAAGTAAAGGTTTGATTACAGAGCCTTCAAATTAATTATTCCAAACAATGTTTTTGAGCTAAAATGCAAAACTGAGGCAAGCATGGCAATCTGCCATAGCATTTATCAAAATACTGTATTATTTATTCTTATGGACTAGAAAAGGAAGAAGAGGAGAGTGAGAAGGAAAAATAAAACAGCAATGTTTTTCATTTCATAGATAATACAGTGAATATGTACAGCCGAAGTGGTAATGTCCCCCCAAGTTTTATTTCATAAATCAAGGAGTTAACTGTAAAACTGTAACTGTAACTGTACTGTAAAACCAGGGATCATATTCTCAGAAAGGAAGCTCGTGGACAGAGCTGAGAGAGAAGCAAACCGGCACCGATGAAGAGAGTAATATGCCATATACAGCTCTGTTGTTCCACAGATTTCCATTTGAACTTTTTGAACTTTTTGAACTTTTTGTTTGGACTTTCTCTGACATTTATTTTCAGAGCTTTCCCTCCCAGCTCAAAACTGTAAAAGCTGTCACCACTGTACTTAAATCAAATCTACCCTGAGAACTCAGCAGCACTTTTTCCAGTGGCCAATTATAGCTGTAGTCTGTACGCGCTGAATAAATCACCAAGTTGCTCTCAAAGAGAAGGAGAGATTGTTCATTTTCTGGTGTCTTCAGGCTCCATTCATCCTTTAATTCAAACAAAATCACTCCTAATGCCCAGAGGCATTTCACTTCTACAGTTCACTGTCTCATTACTAACATTACAATGACACACCCAGGAGAAACTGACTTAATAACAGTTCCATATTTTTAGCCTGACAGATGGTGTTTTGGCTACGATTTGCAGAACAGGAGTGGGAATTTTTTAATGCCTGCATTCCAACAGGCAACATTTTTCACTCACCTATGCTGTGACTCCAAATTGAACCCAGGGCATTTGCATCATTGTACACTGCCACAAATCACAGAGGCAACATGATGATAAAAATGTTACCTATGTGCCACTCAGGGTTTAGCTCCCTAAATGCATGACATCCACTAGGCTGATTTGATGATCAGCTAAGGTTTACACAATAAATACTGATGTGTAGATACCAAGGCTAGGCATAAAGTGACGCAAAAGACATCATGTGAAGACCAAAACATTTCATCTCTGAGTACAAAATGCAATCTTTGGATACAAATAAAGGAGAAGAATAGGTTGAACGAAGGTTTGACTCATATACATTCACAAAAAAAGCTGCATTTTGCAAGTTGCATTTTGGCGAGAGTTTCACTCTGATATACTCTCTGTATCTAGTTGTGCTCTTAGGTAGAAATGTACAGTATGTACACCCCAGAAGTAAATGCATTCTGAACACATCACGTTGGCTGGACCACATTATAGCCTGACTTCATTCTTCAAAAAAAAGGAAGTTTAAAGGTCACCAAGTTCAATTTCTGAATCTTGCTGGTAGTTTATCCACCACCCTCATCTCCTCCATATATGTAGATACAATATATTGCAATGGCAAATATGTATAATTGAATACAAAAAATAAATAATATATACCAATTATTTATTTTTTATATATACTTTATTTTCAGAAATATGATTTTATTTTTTAAACATATTACATATTAACATATACACAATATATATTACATATTTTTTTAAATACACATCAGGCTTTTATTATGGATGTATTATCAAAAAGTACATTCATTATATCTCGTAATACATTGGTATGTATTGTTGAATATATGTGGACCACTTCCATATATTTAAATTGATTTTTAATATATTTCATAATATTTTCTATTATGTTAATAAAATTTATGCTTGTTCCGTAAAGGCAGACGTATGTATACCAGGTGTGGCACAAAGGAAATCAAGAAGCCAACCTCAATAATAACACATCATCTTAGAGTCTAAATTCTAACATTTGGACAAAATAATGATCATAATGATATCACATGGTTAACATTGAGGTTAACCAGTGTTACAGCTTAATGCCAGGATCACTACTTTAGGACTTTTGGACTGCAATTGCAAGCCAGAGGAAACGTCAGCCTCAGTGCAAGGGATCAGCAAGCCTTTCTCCATTTGTGTGCTGTGAGATGAGCTAAACTGCTGGATCTAATAATAGGTCCATTAGCAACAGACTCACTAAGAGCTATGGATAGCTGTTGCGTAAACACTGAGTAGAGAAAAGACTGACTGAGTCTGTATAATAATATTTTCTGTGATGCAGGTGAAGTTTGCCTGAAGGCAATGACACAATAAAGTTTGTCTTATTATTTTTGTTTTTGTAAAAGGAGCAAAACAAGACTGAAGCTTGTAGAGATGGTTTGTTGAAACAACATTTATCATTGTCAAACAGTAAAACCTAGGGACTGAAGAGTAATTCTTCTGTCAGAGAGTAACAAGGAGCCAAAAACAACCTCAGCAGCTGACACAACCTCCAGTGTCTGCAGACAGTACCAAGCAAATACACACTTCTTTTATAGTGTCACAGTCTCTTTTTACAGCTGTAGCACATTGGTAGAATCCTGCAGAAAGTGACTTTTATTTCTCCTCAACCAGGAAGTTGCTGATACAAGGGTCTACAGAATGAACTTTTTAATTTAATAACATCAGGTCTACAGAGGTCAACAGTTATCTAGAAACAGGATGTGTCACTCATTTAAATTCTACAAAGTTCAACTTCTAAAAATCAAGAGAGCCTTAGCAGTCAAAAAGGTTTATTTTAGCTTGTTCCAAAACAAGAGGCAGCCCACTATACACCGATCAGCAGCAACATTACAACCACTGACAGGTGAAGTGAATAATATTGATCATCTCCTAACATGCATGTTCTTCTGGAAAACCCGAGGTTCTAGCATTCATGTGGATGATAATTGAGGCATAGCACACATCTTCACTCTGCTGCAGACCAAGTACATCTCCCATGGCTCCCCCAGCTGGACAGTGTGCCCTGACAGGCAACAAAAACTATTCAGGAACATGCCACAGAGCTTAAGGTTCTGACCTGGCCTCCAAATTCTACAGATCCATATAAGATTATGGATCCACGTTACGTGCCCAGCTTAGTCACCACAACAAAATGCTGACAGTAAATCTGTCTGTGATCCATGGATGCCTTCACATTTGTACCTGTCATACAAACCATGGTGACGTTTTTACAATATGTGTCATATCACATTGCCTGTATATGACCTGACTTTCGTAACAGGAGGTGGATTGCTGGTGGAGCACCAAAGGAGCCAAGCCAGTTTGAGACAGCCGTTCAACATTTGTAAATGTGAAACCACTGGATACGGACAATTGGGATCACAGTGTTTCAACATTTTTAAACGCAACAATGGAGGAGACCTCAGTATATCTCTAGCCATGTTTGTGCCAAGAAAAGGAAGCATTCAATACAAAAACATGATCTTTTCCCACAGAACTCAAATCAGTCCCAACATTAAACATTATTATGGCTGTTTTGAGTGCTGTGGGTTGCAAAGGGATGCTTCCTTGGATTTCTGCTGAGAGGGCCACTACCGTCAGGGGATGCCGTAGCCATGGGGATGTAAATCCATCGGCTGCGGTGTTTAGATGAGTGCGACATGTCAAGAAGATCAACCTGAATTAATTTTAAAGAGATGATTAATGTTATTCACTTCACCTGTTACATATTCACATCCCGTACATAGAGAAATGCCATGGCTGTAGGAAAGTGAAAAAGAGCTGTGTGATCTGAGAAGTGTCCCTGTGGTCTGATTTTCATCACAGGGCTAATGACGTGCATTAGAAATTTCAATTCACCAATGCATCTATCAGTTTGCACTTCTTTACCAGGAATACATGCGTTGACTTTATCTTTCACAGGGGCCTTGTGATGTTTAAAAGTAGAGGCAGGGAATTGTGTTTATTCTGAAGAAATCAAAAATGATAACACCCACTAGCTGACACTTCTTTGTCCCTGATGCAGCTGCATCTATTAAAAGACACTGAAAAAGCACCTTTTTTCCATTCACAGTGATGTCCTGCATACACGCATTTCAATAACCCATGCAGCATCTTGCATTATGGGTATTGTTAGGAACTCCCACTAGTGCTTGACAACTTGTATTGACTCCAAAGCTAAACAAAGAAAACCCATGTGGTAGATTTGGAGCCCTGTGAAGAGTGATTAAATCGTGAAGCCCACTGCTTTTCTCAGCCGCAAACACTCACTCACACTGTGTGTTCACGCTACAGTGATCTCCCTCTTCACACACAAACACACATTTTGAACATTTGCAGACATCATTGAAACACAAGACAGCCTTTCCCACACGCATGACTATCAACTGTGAAGAAGCTCTCATTCCTCTTGAGCTGAAGCGGTGCTCCAGATTAAGAGTATGTGGCCAGCGTTTATGAGGCCTCCTTATCAGAGAGATAAGGTGCTCTCCCCCACATCATTATTGCAACGCTCATTAAATCTATTAGCATAACAACCAATAGCCAGTGGTGATAACTCCAGTGTGCAGAGCCTCATCACATGATCAGACTCCCAGCTGTTCAGCAGCAGTTCATCGAGGCTTTGACACTGCGGCACGTGTTTTTGGATGAGTGAAACATTTATTTTTAGCTGTTTGTACATGTATTCACCTGCAGCATGATTTAATATTTAGCAAAGAATTCAAAAATGAGCCTTGAAAGCATCTTCTGGTCTCAGAGTGCCTTCCAAAACTAACAAATCACTGTTAAGAGATGATTTATATGAAGGTTTTCTCCATCTATGGATAAGGTTTAGTAAGGCAAAAAAACTACTTGGCAGGTTTAGAGAAAGATCATGGATTTTTGAAAATAGGATAAAGATTTTGATGGACTTAAGAACCTCTTTGTTGTCATGACAGGGTTTCCCCTGATAATTGTTTGGACAACATAGAAAAAAACCTAGACACTGACATGTCTTTGTGTCTTCACACAAAATTGAATATGCAAGACGTTGTTGTGGGGATCCCGGTATGGTTATATCAAAAAAATTGAAACTACTTGGTCAAACTTCTGGCTGTATTCTTGAAACAAAGCACTGCAGTGTTAAGGTGCAATTGCAGGTATCCCAAGAGGCAGTGTGGGGAGAAAAGGCTTTAAGACAAGTTTAAACTAATGCTTGGGGTGAAACTGACAGTCACAGTCAGCAGAAACCATCACTGATTGTGTAAACCTATTTAATGTTTTTTTTCTGTTAACAGTAACAGTAGGATCCAACTGCATCATTTTCAGACAACACCATGGCACCTATTCTACAGCCTGTGTGAGTGTGTGTGTGTTTCCAGTGTGTCTCACTTGTGACTCTTTTTCTTTACATGTCGGGTCTATTTTTGACGGAACACAGTCTCTGAATCTGAAAAGTATGAATTTGACGACACTATACTACTATACTGAATAGCTCTTTCACGATCATGACATCATTAGACAAATAATGATAACAGTGTGCGCCCCATCATCCCCATTGAACACTAAACTTTATTTAGCTATTCATTATATTTGAGGCCTTTGAACCAACCGCTGATTAGTGTGAGAAATTACATAGTTTTCCATTCAGTAATCAATGTGCTGTAAAGAGCAGGATCGGGATGTGAGAGGGGGAGGGAAGAATCCTTTTTGGTGAAAGTGTCAGAAGGTCAGATGAGGGGTTACAGGAAGGTAGATAAGATGACATTTACTGTCCTAATAAAACATCAGAGGGTCGCTGTCCTGGGAAAGGGATGATCAACCCCAGGCCAAGTTCTAATAATGGCTCTATGCTTTGCCTTTGTTACTGTCCTTTTCAGGGGGGTTGTGCTCAGAGCCGGGGAAGATGCCTCATATTCTCTTGGGACATTCTTCTCACATAGCTGTTAATGAAACACCAGTCTGTTAGCTTATGCAGCTATTTCACACAGGATCACCTGTATTCTTGCTAGTAAAGTTATGAGTTGCGAGAGGGTGCAAACCCTCTTGATTTCAGCTGATGACAGATGAAAAGGACAGAGCATGTAGGAGGTGACAAGAAAGTGCAGCCTGGAAACTGGAATGGTAAAGAGAACACATTGTTCTGTGAATTTTTATGTTTGCCAGGATGAAATGTTGGCAGTGAACGTTCTGCAAACTGATGCGCTCACATTTAAATGTGTCATTTGTACAATATTGACAAGCAAGTCATAAGCATATCATATCAAGTTCACATTACATGTTTGTGTCCTGACTTTCATATCAGTAGGTGGAGGGAAGGGGGCAAGAAGGCTGCCAAGCCAGTGACCGCAGCTCGAGACTGTGTTTCAACATTTGTAAGAGGGACACTACTGAGTATTTATAAGAAGTCTTTGAGATAAGATAATCCTTTATTGGTCGCATAACAGAGAAATTTGAAATAAAAACAATGCAGTAGAAACAATATAAATAAGAAAACAAAACTCCAAGAATATTGACACCGCTGCACCATTAAGACAACTTCCAGCTGTGTTCGTGCAAACTAAGTCCAGATAACCACATCTGTACACTCATGCTATATTTGTGGCGACCAAAGCTATTGGTAATTTGCAAAAAATTTAGCTGGCAAAGGCTTGCCAGAATGGTCCCATAGTGACTGTTCAGTTCAGTTCCATCAAGTGCATGATGATTGTAAAATTCTGAGTTATGGTGTTGAAAAACAGCCAGAAATGTGCACAAACATTATGATCTCACACTGTAGTTGATCTTTGACCTTTTGGATACAAACTTTTTATTTTTATTTCTTATTTTCTTTATCCTATTTACACACACTTGTATGCAATTTTGCAGTAGTTAGTGTATGAAATCTTTGGCTATGGCGAAAAACATGTTCTGTGTTTTTTACCTTTGACTACCAAAGTCTATTCAGTTCATCCTTTTGCTAAATTAGATGAAATTCCCTCCAGGTATTCATGCAATGTTGGAATCACAAAAATCAGCCAGACCCCAAAAAGTAATCCCTCTGGCCAAATTGTTGATCCCTCAATATTGATTTCAATTTTTAAGGATTTTTACTGTGGACTGCCTGGGTGTGTATTGCACCTCTGCCTTTACAGATGTTATAGTCAGCAAAACAAGCGGTAACACTGGGCAATAAAACATTGCATTGTTTCTGGTTGGGAGCTGCCCGCTGGCTCCACTGCTTTCTGACACAAGATCCAATGTGACATTTTAACTGAGGCAATATGCTGTATACACATACATGCACATACAATAACAGACGCATGACTACACACACAAACAGGTCACATTACAATTCAACCGATATGGAATTTTGAATGTCAGTGTCAGTCATGTTCAATGGAAGCTGCTAATGGCTAATACTTTGTTTCACAATTCATCTTTGTCATTTTATGTTCAGAAAAATAATGTTAACAATATAAGAACACCATAATTTCACTCTGATTCACATTTTGATTAAGGAATCAGTTAAGGTCAAAGGTTTTCCATAGACAACCAATGTTATGTCTCCTGTAAAAACTTGATTTGCTGGTATTGATCGTACCCAAGATGAACAACACAACCTGTACCACTTTCCTTTCTTAAAGGGATATTCTGGTGTAAGTTTAATCCATGGTCTAACACACCGTGACACACACATCGTGCGGTCTTTTTCTGAGGTTGCTAAAACTACGTAAACTAGCCGTCTGCAAACTTGATCTCTCGAGGGGGGGTCTTACTCAGTGTCACGGTGTGTTAGACCATGGATTAAACTCACACCAGAATATCCCTATAATGATGGACAATATCAATAAATGGATACAGGGATCTTCCAATAATTCACGCACAACATTTTTTCAGTGGACCACTGTGAAGCTCAAAGCATAATTGTGAATATGTATTATAACTCTTGTGCCAGCAGTTAAAGTTGAGCAGTGTGACACTGATGGACACAGAAGTTCCCATAGGGACCACTCAAAAAAAAAAAAGAGAAAAGGGGGGAACAAATAACATGATGTATCGTGATGCAGCCCAACCAGAATATGGCCATAAATTCTAAGTTATGAGTGTGGCACTAGAGTCAAGTAGCCTGGTTCCACACCTGTGAATCATGACCATATATCAGATTGTCTCAGCAATTCAAATATTGGGCTTATTGACAACTGTTTCTGTTAAATTTGTGAAAGACAAATCCGTTCAGGTTTGGAGGCAGCTTTAAGAATGGGGACATCACTTTCTTACATAGCCGGTTAGATTATGAGCTACATTCAGGAAATCTCGAGTGTCGTGAAAAACAATAGTTTATTGCTAAGTAGCAATCTCTGCCACAGACCAGGTTATAATGAAGAAACACCACCAGTTTCCAATGCCACATACATGTTGTCTTTTGTCCTCGGTATAACATACTGCACGATGTGCCTGTGCTATGACAGTCAGGGAAGATCATTACTACTATTTATTTGAGATCACAAAAGAAGCTGTCACTTATCATTGTCATTTGAACAGTCTGTTGTCAAACACAATAAGCGCCTAGAGTGTGGCTCCCAGAGGAGATCACACTGCCACAAACTGACACATTAAGAACATAAAAACCATTATTCGGTTCAGTCATTTTTATTCAGCTGAGCAATTCTGCCACTTAACCCTAACCCCGTCAAGCCTGTGAATTCACACCTGACCTTAATGTGTCTAAACATGCATCTTGTGACTACTTTAGATCTGATCTCACCTCTCCACTCTCTATTCAAATACACACCTACATCACTGGAAGAAACGGATACATTTACTACACAAAGAGAGAAATATTTGCATAACATTTGACAAATTAACAAGTAGGCCCAAATAGTTACGAATGTGTTGTATACAGCATTTTACAAAGTTGATACAGTTTCTTTTAATACAACAAGTCCTAAATTTGAGCGTTTTTAAAGTCTGGTGACTTTTTTTTTTTTTTTTTGGAGCCTTTCTTCTTTCTTCAAAGTAGTAGTTAGTTACTGTTTACCGGATTTGTAAAATTTGACATGTTAACTGTAAGTATACCATTTTTTTTTTTACTTCTCCAGTGCTATCAATACATTACAACCAACACTTCTGAGGGGGAGTCAAGTTGACCAACACCTGGCTGCACTGACCACAGTCTTCCTTACCAATGGACACAGTCTCACAGTATGTGAGACTCAAGGATGTTGTATTCAGTTGAGACAGTGTGTTCAAACAGCTGCTGGGAGGTAAGACGGATTTTAGATACAAAAGTAGACAGGATGCAATTAAAACCTGAAGAATAGGCTTTTACAGCGATGCCACGCCAAATTTCACATGCTAACATGGAAAGAAACATGTTAATGTATTGTACTTAATGCTGAATTTACAATAAGGCACCAATGATTTCAAATTTGCTGCAGGAGTTTCACAAAGTTTGCTAAGTTTCTCCTCATGTGACAATCCCATGATTTGTAACAGGGTCTGGTATATTGCCATTACAGGTGACTTCACTTCATTACGTGATCCAAGTCCATGACTTTTACACACAAAAAGCAGCCCAACACCTGTATCAAGTAGATCAACAACAACCGTCATTTAATTTCAATATAAAAGGATGACCCTGGATGACTTGATCTGTGAAAAGTGCCTAAAAACCTGCATGGTTTTCATGATTTACGCTGTGGAAATACACTGTGCAGGGAATAAATCTGACTTGCTGATTTTTCTTTGAGACCCTTCGACCTACAGCTCCACCACCACGCTGAAATAATTTCAAAGTTCAACAGAATTTAAAGTATGAAAATATATACAGTGGACATAAGCTGAACTTCTTTCATATGGTCAGTTGAGCATGGTTTAAACTCCATCTGAGATTAAAATGTAATTTTGGATACAAGATTTACAGACAGACCTTTCATCAAATCTTTTAAAACTGACAGGAGCACTACATTTGTTGACAGCAAAGCATGCATCAAGTTATATATCAACCAAGGCCAGGTACTGGTCCTGAGAAACAAACATCCCTCACCCGCTCACTCAGATTATTGAAACATGACTCATATATCATGCAGCCAGCTCCCACTGATATCCCACTTGACACACTTTCTTAGTTACTCACCTGCAGCATTAATATCAAACAGAAACAGATTTCCTCAACAGTGGCAGGTGATTCAATTTCTGCCCCCAGGGCTGTTTCAGTACAACCCTCTGAGGCATTGAAAAAGGTCAATATTCCATATACTTTCAAAAACCTCAACCTTCAACCTGAGCCTTATTAAAAAGTCTGTCAAATTACATTCATACCAGGGGGAACAACTCTTGATGACGAATGTCGTGAAAGCATACGCATCAAACACACGTTCTCATGCGGTCTAACAGTACGATATAACACTTAATGTCTTTTTTATGATCTGTAACATAGTTTACAGATTGCACAAGACTCTGCTGAGCGGGTTTCGCATCAACTGATGGATATATTAAGGGTGTGGGGGGAAGGTGAGAAGTGAATTTTTGCAGGTAAGTGATCAATAGCTGCTGAGCTGGTAAAAGGAAGTATGAGGGCATAGTCTTGAGTTGCACTTACATTTTTTTTTACTGAATACTCAAACCAGTGTTTTTTCAGTTAAGTGACTCTCTAATGAGATAAACACAGTTGTTTTATTCCTCCATTAATATGATCATCATTTACCCAAATTACATGACCCCCAAACTTGTCTCATTAATATTTAATAAAACAATCAACCAATAACCAGTATCTACTTTCCATGTCACTGCTGTGTTATTGATATAATACTAGACTTCAGATGCCCGATTAGAAAAATACAGGACTCAAATTCAAAAGGAATCATGTAGTTACTGTATGTCATAGAAACTCTTTCCTCAACTTGAGAATTGGTAGTTTTACTTGACTTTGATGTTTAAACATGGATATGACATGGCTTTACTTCATCACTGGAGTAATATGCTATGTAAGATAATAATTGACAAAAGTATTGATGCATCGGTATAAGAAGTGGGAAAATAAGTGACACACTGAAAATAACATCGACACTGTGAAGCTCCAGAAATGTTCTGTGTTTCCATCAGCGAAGGGGTGAGTACAATGACTGAGTTTACATTTTTGGGTCAACTAATCCTTTAAGGGCCCCACCAGCGATGATGAAATCTATTCCAAAGAGAGGCAATTAAGGAAACAGTCCTTTAGAAAACTTCAGCATTATAACTTGAAAAAAGTAACCATACAAAACTCATTTAGAGTTCCTGCTCAGGGTTTCCCAAAGAAAACATGAACATGACAACTCTAGTGTGGTGCTACAGTGTAGGCATTAGAGCTCTACTGTAAGGTTTCGTTAAGGTCTGTTTATGGCGCTTCACACTGCTTCACCGGCTGCGCTGCTCCTGTGAGCCAGGGCGATCCTACACTAATGACTTGCTCTATGGTTACTGGGGCTAGGGGGAATGCAGGAAAGAATTGGTGTTGATGACTTCATTTTGTCTGCTTTTCCTTTTATTCTCCCTCCCTTCTCTGTCTCTGCGTATCATCTCTCTGATTCCGTCTCTGTTGCTGAGGCTGACAATAAGACAACGGGACTTTGGCAACTATACTTTGACAGGAGCACACTGCCTCCCTGGTGACCCCCTTTAAAACAGGGCGGGGCTGGTGATGGCTTAGAGGGTGGAGAGTGAGAGATAATTAACAGATTGAGCCCTGAGATGCAACAACAAAGGATCATTTAATTCAAAGAGAGCAGTCCACAACTTTAAGCTTCTGTCCAAGCATCAGCCACCTGCAAATATCTGTGGAATATGAACATGTGTAGCCAGTGATGGAGGTCTGACAACAATCTGAGACCAAGTGAAAATAAGCAAAATACATAGCTGATGTCAAACTAACAGGCTGAATTTGTTTGTCATGAGAGATGAGGAGTTGGTAGGCTGAGGCAAGTTAATAGTCTGCCATCACTCCTCCTCTTTCACCTCTGACAAGCATGAGGAGCTCCTCATCTAAAGCTGCCCTACTTCTTCAAAGCTGCATGCAAGTGGAATGAAATGACTGCTTGCTTATCTTACCTTTTTCTGGGCTCAGGCTGCGAATATTCCTGGAATCGTCCATTGGTGTATTCCCAAAAGAGACAGAGTTCCATGTGCTGCTAAAACAGAGATGGAGGGGCTGGCTTCATCCAAACTACCATCTGGAGGGCTGCGACTGTCACAGGGATGCCTCGCCCCTTGGGTGTCATCACCAGAGGTGTGACAGAAAAAGCTTTCGGGAGAACTTACCTATCCTTTCCTCTTTCTACTCCATCCTCTCTGTGTCTATGTGCTTGTGTGGCGGGTAGCAGCAAAGACAATAGTGTAGTCTTGCATACTTCGTCTTCTGCCTCTACTGTACAGATTGGTGGGAGGGGGGATGTTGCCTGGAGAGCTTTGGGAGCTCGCTCGGTGCAGTCAACCACTCATGGCTCTCATACGAGAGGGGGAAGCTCGGTTCAAAGCCGATCACCTGGGAGAATAAGCGCTATTAGATGGAGGAGGGAGGGAGGGAGAAATGGGAGAGGAAGAGAGAGAAAAATGGGGGAGGGAAAACTGAAAAGGAGGTGGAGCAGGAGGAGAAAGCAGAGAAAGGAAATGTCTGAAATGCATCTGCTGAGATAAAAGGGAGGAGAGTGAAGACAGAGACCATGGAGGGATGTGAGAGGCGCGAAAGAGGCAAGGTGGCTGTGATTTGCAGGAAGCGAAGAGCAGCAGCGTGTGGCGCACATGTGTTATTCAACATGGAGCTGCTGAGAGAGAGGACCGGCCAGGCATGGATGGGTTTGTCCCAGCAGTGGGTAGAAGTAGGCAGATGGAGGTAAAATAACAGACAGGCAAAAGGAATTTCACGATGATTTAGCCCTGAGGCCAGCAGGAGGGAAAGCAGCCTTGAGCTGCTGAGAGAACTTTTTCTTTTGCTCTTCTGGATATTGATCTTTCTGTTTTTTAATACCTGCATTTGTGAAGCAGCACTCCACTTGCATTCCCTCTCTATAAACTTCCAGGAGATCTAACTGTGGGAACTCAGTCACCAGCTTAAAATGTTGGCAGTTTCTGCAAATCACTGATACATTCACATTAGTATATGTCATATGTTCCTTAGTGACGTTTGATAAATGTTATATCTCCTTTTAGTAAAGCGTTAATGACCTTTTAACATGATAATTCCCTGACCAAGGGTTTTTGGTGCCTAAACCTAACCAGGATATGAGCACAATGTCGTCAAAACATCAGATAGAAAATTGAATAACACTCTGGACATGGACAGCGCTCTTCATAATGAACTTGCTTGTTAAAGCCAGCCTTCCATCCCCAACCCCCTCTATTTTTGGAATTTTAACTCTAAACTACTTCTCCACACTTACTCCTTGGCAGATGTAACCGTTACTACGGTCACTTGAGGTCAAACAAATATGGGTTGAAATAAGTTGCTTTTGTTTTCGACTTTCATGATCATTGAGGACAGGTTCTAATGAGGACGGGTTCTAATGAGGACAGGTTCTACTGAGGACAGGTTCGGATTGGAGTTGTCACCGGAAAACTAAAGCAAATGAATGATCTTGATATAACAATAACGGGCATATTTTTAAATAATCCTATGCAAGAGCTTTTCTGGGACTTATTCAATTGTACTTGAAAAGAACCAGAATTACGACTACGACATTTCTTCTTCTTTTATGTTTTTACATCAGCATATTGGGAAATACATGTCAAGTTATGTCTATGTGTTAACTACAGATTAGGATTCAATGTATTGTTAGCCTATCTTAGCTAGACTGTAAGATAGGAGAAGCAGGGAGAAACAGCTGGTTCTATACATTCAAAAAAGTGGTTTCAGGGAAAGTTTGCATTCACAGCTTTTCTTCAGTTGCATAATTTTACAGCCTTTCTAAAAAGGGATCTTTTGTGGACTTTGTGGAAAAATGTCATTCAATTATTCAGTACACCAGAGGTCAATGAATCCCTTCAAGCTAGGATTGGTAAGTTATTTTAGAAGATTTCTTTGTGCTAGATTTATAAGTCATCCCTTATCATCCCAACATTCAAATTCTCTGACAAATGAAAGAAAAAAAAGCCCATCCAATCTTCTGGAAAGACTGGGCAGGCTATCATATATTGCCAGAGCTATTGGCGAGATAGTCACACAGGAATAGAAAGTACAGCCAGAATTTCAAAATAAAAACAAGTTAGCTCAGCAGCAATGCCTACTAGCAGTAGCCATGTTCATTGCCTACTGTACAATCATTATGGTAATGTTAGGTGTTTTCTTCAGTCAAGGGAGTTGGATACGGTTAGCGATGGCAACAATGCACAACACCTAACAGTGCAAAAGCCACTGAGTCTGACGTTCAGCATTTAGCACTGAGCTAAAGACCAAGCTACTGGAGCAGTGTTATATGGGGCACTGATTGTAAAGTTGTGCATGCTAAAATGAACAGCAAATTTTTGCCACATTTAACAAAAAACATGTATAAAAAATGTATGTGAATTTTTTAATATTACTTTTGACCAGATTTACAGCAATATTTGTGAACTTTGTGATATTTACTTCTCTTGTAAAAATATAATTTCAATGTTTAATCTGAATAAAAAATATTAATCTAAATGTTACATTTTAAACCTAAATGTTAAATTTTAAATCTAAATGTTAAATTTTAAATATAAATGTTAAATATAAATCTAAATATATACTACATATATATTAATATTAACATTTATATTTATATTTAACATTTAGATTTTATATTTAACATTTAGATTTAGATTTTTTATTCAGATTAAATATTGAAATTATATTTTTACAATAGAAGTATTCAAAGTTCACAAATATTGCTGTAAATCTGGTCAAAAGTAACAAAAAAATTCACATGTGTTTTTTATACATGTTTTTTTGCTAAATGTGGCAAAACGTTGCTGTTTATTTTAGCATGTGCAACTTTACAATCGGCACCCCATAGTGATAGACTCTTTTGACTGCTACAAAGTTAACACAAAGCACAAAAACCTACAGCAGTGACTAGAACCACCACTGGTTACATCATTACAAACTGTATTTTAAGCTTAAATGTTATGTTAAAATGTTATTCAAGATCACATTTATAAGATTTAGAATTACATTAGATGGAATTTTATGAAAATCTGAGTACAATGATACATAAAACATGTTGAACATTTCCACCTAATGTATATTTCCATCTTGTGTGAAATCATGGCATCTTGAATTTAAAAGATTCATGGATCATGTAGCTTCAGTTAAGTGCTAGGAGGAACAAATACAGAATACACTTTTTTGTACTTTAAAATAGCAGTGATATCTATAATAGAGTATTTCATTCATTTCAAAGTCTTTTCTGTCTTAACAAGAAAGCATTTCTGATGGAAACTCATGTAAGTATTGGTACACATTATCTGTTGTCAGCAGCTTCACTCTAATTCTCCTATTAATGATCTTCATAGACCAATATTGAGTGAACCATGTAGTAGTGGGGTGGCAGCACGTACAGTGGATGCCAAATGAAGTGGAGATGTAATGGCAAGGATCATTAATGCCAAAGATTGTGAATGCATTTATGCGTGCACATTGTAATCTTGGCTGTGGTTGCTGGAGAGGAACTAAAGCTATTTAAAGTCACAGTACATTACCCTCAAATAAACAACATAATTTACAGTATGTTCAGCAACTTTCAGCTACTGCATGAATAATACACATTGTGAATTGTCTCACCTCATGCATGTTTCATGAGGCAGGAGCAACAAACCTTCACTCTTTTGCACACGTTTTTTCAAGGGCCTTACACTGTTCCTCATCTTCAACAAATTCATAATCCAGCACCCAGTGGAGTTGCACCCGAACCTGTGCTTAGCTAGTCAAGCTTCATTTATCTTTCCTGGTCTTCTTTGTACATTAGTGTTCAACACCCCCTGCTGCTTCAATGAGCTTTGGGCATGCTACAGTAGCTGTCCGATGAGTCACAGTATAGTATAGCAGCAGGACCTGTTCTGCACAGCTGGGGACTTAGCTGTCCGCTACAGCTAGAAGTTAGGTATGAGCATGTGAGCAGCCTTTAAGGGCTTTTGGAATGGTCTTTTAAGTGTGTATGCTTGTATTTGTGTTGGGAGTGGGGGTTGGGCATCAGGGCCCTGAGGGATGTTAAAGGGCTATAGTTGGGAGCTGGAGACTCTACCATTTATCATATACTCTACAGATAAAATATCATATATTGGCTGGTGAACACAAATTTACAGAAATATGAATTGAATGTTGAATGTACACAGTCTAGTGTTGATCAGTGAATGAAGAGTCAAACAGTACTATGAGAGCAATAAGCTACTGCACATGCAGCTGAATGCTTTCCTGGTGACCTGGATTATCAACTACCTCACAGGTGACCACAGTACAGTATGCGAGGCTGCAGAACAATCATGACCATTGATGTCAGACATCATCCTGGGCAGCACAGGGCATGGGGCCACAGGGCTAATCCTGTCTCCTTCCCTGCTCACACTCTACACCTCAGAGTTCAGAAGTTGCTCACAGTCCTGCCACCTGCAGGACTTTTAAGATGAATCTGCCATTGTGGAGTGCATTTATTCTCTGAAACACTTTATATTCTGTATATTTAATTATGTTTTGTCCCAAACTGAGCCCAGTGTAAGCCTACTGGTTGTTATTGCTTTTGACAGTTTTTCAAATGCACTATTGAATTCTTGTGACTATGTCGCTTGGCTGGCCGGAGGAGCTGGAGGAAGTGTCCGGGGAGAGGGAAGTCTGGGTGTCCCTGCTCAGGCAGCTGCCCCCGCGACCCGGTCCCGGATAACGCGGAAGAAGATGGATGGATGGATGGACTATTGAATTCTGAAATATCTCAAACACACCAATTTTCGACAATGACTATGTTTGTGATTATGTAACACTGTCCGGCATCCAACCTTGTCTGTTGCTTTCAGCCGCAGGGCCATTGGTTCCAACTGAAGACGTAGGATAAATCTTTTACAAGTGGAAGAGTCTACCAGGCTAGGAGTCCAGCATGTTAGCATACTAATACAGTAACGGCTATGATAACATGCTGATGTGTAGAAAGTAATGTCAACCACTTGGACAACAACACAATGCAGATGGAATCATTATCCCCATTATATTCTTAAGAATAATAGTTTTTTATTAGAAAATGCATCAAAATGCACTCACTCAGGGATACCAAAAAGCTAAATACACTGGAATCATTTCATAAATTCCATGCATTTTTTCCTGTTAATGACAATGTTGAAAAACGGCTTAAATCCTGGATCGGTTCCTTTATCAAGATCTGCACAAGACAGTTGAGGTCTATTGTGGGATGGGATCCATGCTCAAAGTTTTGTGGAAATCCGTTCAGCAGTTTCTGTGTTATTCTGCTGACAAACCGACCAACCAACAAACCACGGACACATAATTGACAAGCTTATCCACGGCTCACCTACTATTAGGGCTGCAACGATTACTCGAGTAACTCGAATAATTCGATTACAAAAAATGATCGAGGCAAAATCTCTGCCTCGAGGCTTCTTTAAATTCCTATCACCCGAGTTATGTGGCCTGTTTAGCTCAGGGATCATTTTTCCACACAAACTGTTTT
>OZ023165.1:0-245000 GCA_963678695.2 Diplodus puntazzo | reverse complement strand
TTACAGGGGCCATTCTATAGCACCTCTATGAATTTAATTTTTATGAGTGTTATGGTGTGGGCACAGTTCCAAATATTAAATTGGACGGCCATCAGACCGCCACCTAGTGGTGGATTGGAAGTTTTGCGTTAAGCAGATGAAACGATGTGGAGATATAAAATAGTTCAATTTGAAGAGCCACCACCAGAGCTGTTTATTGATGCATCTGTTAAGGCAGGAACACACCGGCCCAACCTTTGGACGTCTGAAGCATTTGGAGAGACTCGGACGAGGTCGGGAACATTTCTGTTCGGTGTGTTCAGCTGCGTCGGAAGCTTTCGGAGCCGTTCGGACGTTGTCTGCTCCAACTCAGCATGCGAAGTCTGAGGGAGTGGGCTGACGGACGTCTGAGCCATTGGATTCTCTGATTGGCGGTGTGCTAGCGAATCAGCGTGGTGTGTGGGAGGGGCAGAATACTGTGTGCGCATTGGTTTTCTACGCACTCTGTTCCATCATTTCTTGTTTTCATGTTTTGGAGTACTGACATGAGACTAGCTGTTATTATGTCCGTTCAGGACGAATTAATCTGTGTTCGTTTAGTAGTGCCTCACTGCATGTTTAGTATGCAGCTGTTTTTGTCTGAAATAGTTAAGTTTCGTTTTGATCGAAAGTAAAAAGAGTTACGTGCATAAGTCCAGGGTCTTTATCACTAGAGCCACCCGCTTATTGCATCTCGCATAAGTGCAGAATAAACACGCTTCTGTGTTTATTCTGCACAGAATAAACACGCTTCTGTGGAGCTGGCAGCACGTCGAAGCGGTGTGTTTCAATGCAACTTTTGTGCCGAACGGGTCAGACGAGAGGCAACAAAGTGGTCGGAGAGTGGTCGGATAAGGCAGTTGGACGTCTGGGCGGTGTGTGGGGGGCTTTACACTAAAGAGGCTAAGAGAGATTGTGGACAAAATGAACCTGCTGCTAACACACATCTCCCTGCTGGCCAGTGAGAGCAGTCTGTGTCAGTGTAGTCAGCAGGGCACTTTTATGTGTTTTGGAGGAGTGGCTCTGGAGGAGGCCTGAAGGGAGGAGGTGGGATATTTCAGTTGGACATGTGTACTATAGTGCAGGCAGTGGAGTATTTAAAGCACTATGTGTATGTATTATCTCTGTATACCTCTTCCACACTCATATACAGACAGCTTTCTATCTCCCATCATGCTTTGGGATCGCCTTGGAGAGCCGCCTAACAGCCTTGCTTCTCTAAACCATTTTCTCTAGAGGAAACCTGCTTAAAGAGCCACTCAATAGTTCTCCATGCGGAAAAGACTAATATGTCAGCAAAGCACACATCCGTGCAGCACTGTGAAGCAGCTGCTGACACGCTGTCATAAAGCAGCCTCTGCTTTTCTTTATACTGCTTCAGTGCCATGTTATCCAAAAAATCCAAATCCAAATTTCTGGGGAGAACCCTGTGGAGAACCCTGTGGAGGGATATAAAAACAAAGCTTATGGAAAAAAGCTTAATTTAATTTTATTTCATCTATTGCTCTTGACAGGGTATGTAATGTTTACAAAATAAAAAGTTGATTGTGGTACATAAAGATCTTGATTGTATTTATTATTTATTTTAGTACAAAAGGTTTTACCACTTTAAGTGGTGCACAAGGCTAGATTGTAAATACAGGACATTGAGGATTATCATTATTATTATTATTATTATTATTCTCCCATCCATTCTGTGATCGGTGAACGGTGATCGGTATCGGCAGATTTATGATTCCTGTGATCGGTGATCGGATCGGCCCCCAAAAATGCTGATCGGAGCATCCCTATCATTAACTCCTCTTTAAGATCCTCTCAGCTTTTCAGCCCGTCTGTCTGGACTAAAGTGGAGGCGACTGATTGACAGACAAACAGACAGAGCCATGCCCCCAGCATGAATTAATAATATAATGTACTAAACATTTTTATGTCAAATTGTCTTTTAAAAATCTACATATTCAGTGAATAAATGAGACCGTCCTCTGGTATAAACTTGCATCTCGCCTCACTGCGTTGATCTCGAACATTGCAATACATGATGGAAACTGTAAGCCGGGTCACACATACACAAATACATTCACAGACAGAGCGAGGCAGTTAACCTTGATCAGGCGTGTGATTTTATTTTACGGTAATTCTAAAGGGGAATGATGAAATAGTATTCTCTGCTGGGACCGATTTGACGTCCCAAAAAAGCCTCTTGACTCACAAGCTGATGCATCCTGTTGTCTGACGTCTGACTCTGTACTAGAAACTCAAACAGTGCTCAAGTCCCAGGCCATCAGTATAAAACAGCTTCTGAAATGGGAGCATAGCTCTGCACTGCTATGCTAATATGCGTGTTTATTTGGATGAAAATGTATCTTGGGAGTAAAGTGCAGAATTACAATGAAAGCACAACATAGTATGTATATATATATATATATATATATATATATATATATATATATATATATATATATATACTAGTAATTTGATCTAGAGCAGAGCAGTTCTGACATCTAAATAATACTGAAGCAAAACAAAATCCTACTTGCTTAATAATGTAAGAGAAGACACAGATCATAATCACATAGTTTAAACAAAGAGCTTACCCTGAAAAAACAAAACCAAAGTTATGCAATGACGTGCTAATCCCCAGGTAGCATTGCCTAGAGTGTGAGAGTATGTGATCAGACCATTGATCTCATGAACAGACGGTATTTGAGTTTGGAAGTGGGATTGGATTAATAATAATAATAACAGTGATAATGATAATAACTAGAACTGCAAGCAGTTATGAACGGGGGCCAAGCCCCCTGCGCGACTCGGACCCCGCGCACCGCAGAGCCCACGGAAGTTGGCCCCAAAGGATGACAGGCTCGGGGCAAAAGTGAGGACACAGGCCAGCGTCTCAGCCGTGGTATTAGCTGTAATGGGAAGTGCACCAGAAGTGCAAAAGGCTGAATGTGTGCTGATTTGGATTTGTTGTAATAAACCACGCCCACATTGACCAGTCATGACCACCCTCAAGATATGGCCTCAGGATTGGCCCTAAATCATATGACCAAATTTCGTAAAAATCTGTGAAGCCGTTCAAGAGATATAAACTTCCCATATTTTTTTAGTGCCCCCTAGTGGCCAAAATTTGCCTCATCCCTTCCGTGTGTCATGGCAACAAAGGATCTCAGATTTGGTGTTAATAGCATTTAGTTTGACCGAGATATCAAACAGTTAACATTTTTATAGCTAGCTACAGAAATGTGTTCATTAATAATTTCTGCATTTTTTGACCGAGCAAAATTCTTTTGATAACTTTAGGCCAGGTCCAGCTGAAGAGTGTATGTGCCAAGTTTCATGCAGATTGGACAAAATCCCAAGGAGGAGTTCGAAAAAGTAGGTTTTGCATATGTGGCTCTTTAGCGAACGAAATGTGCAGCAGAAGTGGGCGTGTCCTATGTCAAAAAACCCAGCTCTATTCAGGGAACATATGGATATAAGGTTTGCGAATGTGTTATTTAAAATGTGGAAGTTACAGGCAAAAACGCGATTGCATCCATTATAGCGCCACCTAGTGGAGTACATGTGCAATTTTTGTTTTGGAAAAAATGTGTCCTATTCTTTATGTACCATATACATTTCAAAGCTCTCAGCATAATATTTTGGCTGAAATTAATGTTTGTTGTTTATCTTGTAATAAGCCACGCCCACAATGACCAGTCATGACGACCTTCGAGATATGGCCTCAAGATTGGCCCTAAATCATACCGACCAAATTTCGTAAAAATGGGTGTAGCCGTTCAAGAGATATAAACTTCCCATATTTTTAGCGCCCCCTAGTGGCCAAAGTTCGCCAAATTGAGCTCATCCCTTCCCAGTGTCATGGCAACCAAGGATCGCAAATTTGGTGTTAATAGCATGTAGTTTGACCGAGATATCAAACAGTTTACATATTTCTCTTGGCCCCCCGATAATAATAATAACTGGCACTGCAAGCAGTTATGAACGGGGGCCAAGCCCCCCCGCGCGACTCGGACCCTGCACACTGCACAGCCCACGGAAGTTGGCCCCAAAGGATGAGGGGCTTGGGGCAAAAGTGAGGACACAGGCCAACATCTGAGCCGTGGTATTCGCTGTAATGGGAAGTGCACCAGAAGTGCAAAAAGGCTGAATGTGCCGATTTGGATTTGTTGTACTAAATCACGCCCACTTTGAACAATCGCTACTTAACTATATGGCTGGCCTCAGGAGTGACCCCACATCATACCGACCAAATTTCGTAAAAATCGGTGTAGCCGTTCAAGAGATATAAACTTCCCATATTTTTGGCGCCCCCTACTGGTCTAAGTTCGGCAAATTCGGCTCATCCCTTCCCAGTGTCATGGCAACCAAGGATCTCAAATTTGGTGTTAATAGCACTTAGTTTGATCAAGATATCAAACAGTTTCCATTTTTATAGCTAGCTACAGAAATGTGTTCGTTAACAATTTGCGCATTTTTTGATCGAGCAAAATTCTTTTGATAACTTTAGATCAGGTGCAGCTGAAGAGTGTACGTGCCTAGTTTCATGCAGATCGGACAAAATCCCAAGGAGGAGTTCGAAAAAGTAGGTTTTCCAGTTTTTTGCTATTTTGTGAAAAAACTTTCTAACCGGAAGTGGGCGTAGCCAATCGCAAGTGATTCAGCTCCATTCAGGGAATCTGGGGATACAAGGTTTTCGAATGTGCGACAAATGGTGTGGGAGTTATAGGCAAAAACATATTTTCCTCTGTTATAGCGCCCCCTGCAGTTGGATATAAGTAGTTTTTGGTGTCTAAGATATTCGTAGGAGTCTGGACCAACCCTCCAAACTGCACCGCCCTCCCTTGCATGGTTTAGCCTCCAGCACCACTTTTAGCCGGAGAAAAATAAAAATAAAAATCTTTACAATTCCAATAGGGTTCCTAGCACCGCTGGTCCTAGGAAACGTGTATGCTTGCACACATATAGTTCCACGAAGAAGTGGGGAATCTGGGACTTCAAGATGGTGCCCGGCGTGTGAGGCTGTGAGGTCCTGAGCTCTGCCGACAACTTTAATATTTACAGTTATTTTCGCAAGCCAGGTACTAATACTGTGTTAATTTCGGTGCAGCAATTTAGGCAAGAGTTTTTGCAAACATTCTGCTCTTTAATGATGGCCAATCGTGATAATAAATCCAAACGGAGCAGCCAAGCTAGCGCTAGCGTTACGGCTACCGCTAGCAAAGAGGCACTTAGCACCATTGACGAACTTTCCCCCGGCTCCGTGGAAAAGATTATGACGGCGATTGAAACGCTAGGCACGAAGATGGATACTCAGACAGCCACTCTCCGTCAAGAAGTGGCCTCCATTCATCAAGAACTACATACTACAGGAGACGAATTTTTTCTCCTGTTGAATGTTATGTTTTGGTTTGTCTGCTTGTCTTTGTTTTTGGAGTGACGCCGAGATCTAAAAGTGGCTGTATGTCGATTGCTGCTCAGTGGCATATTCCGATCCCCAGACTGGTATAAAGATTCTTGGAGTGGTATAAAGATTCTCGGAGTGGTATAAAGATTCTCGGAGTGATATATACCGATTCCCAGACTGGCATAAAGATTCTCGGAGTGGTATATACCGATTCCCAGACTGGTATAAAGATTCTCGGAGTGGTATATACCGATTCCCAGACTGGCATAAAGATTCTCGGAGTGGTATAAAGATTCTCGGAGTGGTATATACCGAATCCCAGACTGGCATAAAGATTCTTGGAGTGGTATAAAGATTCTTGAAGTGATATAAAGATTCTTGGAGTGGTATATACCGATTTCCAGACTGGCTTAAAGATTCTCGGAGTGGTATATACCGATCCCCAGACAGGTATAAAGATTCTCGGAGTGGTATAAAGATTGTGGTGCGCTGCTATTATGCCGCTGTTATTCCACCGACACATGACGGTATGTGCCGCTTGAGATTGTTATGGCACTGAGAGACTGTTGGATCGGTACCGCTCCCTGATGAATAGGCAAATTTATTACACGGCTCTTCTTAGAAAGCTCCATTCATTTGAATGAGGCTTCTCAACGTTCAGCGGTCAGTTATTTTCGTATAACAGACCGCTGCTAAGCATATTTGACCGTCGTCAAGGAAAGTGGCCTATTTGCCTCTGATTCACTTATTTCGTATCACTCCGCGCTCTAAAATCTTTGCTCCGCAAGTGGCCTGGTCACTTATCACCCCAGCGTCTTCGGTTGCTAAGCGACGTCAGCTGAACTGTAGTCTACTTCATATCGGAAAAAAACTACTCCTATGAGTTTCACATTAACTTTAATATTTTTGGTAAATACGATGATTTCGTGTCTTGACAAAAGGCTGAGTTGTCGTCAAAGGTCAAGAAAAGAAAAAGAGAGGAAACCAGCGAAGAGGGAGAAGCGAAACGGCGTTGGTTTGGCGAACTATTTCTCTGCTGAAAAACACTGTGAACGGTAACAAATAAATCGTAAAAAGACACACAGTAGCCGTGTAATAAGCGGGATAATGTATAGAACGGCGATCATTATCGGGAAAATAAGTCTGGTTCGTCCTGTCGGGACTTATTTTCCCAATAATGACCGCCGTTCTATACATTATCCCTTACATAATGCCACTGGGCTGGTTTGACGATAAGTCTCTCAATGCCATAACAATCTCAAGCGGCACATACCAATGTGTCGGTGGAATAACAGCGGCATAATAGCAGTATACCACTCTGAGAATCTTTATACCAGTCTAGGGGTCGGTATGCCGCTGAGCAGCAATCAACAAAACTTTACTCCCTTTGGTACAGTCATGCACTTATAACAGTATAGTGATTTCAGATCATGCCCCTTTAACAGGCCCAAAAGCCCCCACTGGAGATTTAACTCACTCCTCCTGTCTGATGAGTCTTTTGTTGCCTTTGTTAACACCCATATAGACATATTTCTGGAAACTAACTCAAATGGGGAAGCCTCCCCATCCCTACTTTGGGAGACCTTAAAAGCCTACCTGAGGGGTCAAGTTATCTCCTATAATGCCTCTGTCCATAAGTTACAGTTAGCGAGACAAACACAACTATTAAAGTTAATTTCAGATGTAGACAGAGTTTATGCCACTGTCCCAATCCCAGAGCTGTATAAAGAGCGAATGATGTATCAGGCAGAGTTTGATATGCTTTCGACTGAACAAGCAGAATGTGCTCTTCTTAAAGCCAAACATGTATCCTACGAACAGGGAGAGAAGTCGGGTAGAGCCCTTGCACATGGCCTGAGACATACCTCTGCTGCTCACGTCATTGACCAAATTACCTCAGGGACAGAGTTGCTAACTGACTCCTTAGATATTAATAAACAATACCACAATTTTTATTCTGAACTGTATACATCTGACCATCCAATTGATTTGGCGATTCCAGAGAAACCTTAGATGACCCCATTAGCTTAGATGAAATAAAAAATGCTATTATGTGTATGCAAAGTGGCAAGCGTCCTGGTCCGGACGGTTTTCCAACAGAATTTTATAAAAAAATTCTCCCTAAAAGTGAGTCCCTTACTTAAGGCTATATTTGAGGGCAGTTTGGATTTATCAATCCTCCCTCCAACTCTTCGTCAGGCGTCAATATCCTTACTTTTGAAAAAAGGCAAGGATCCTCTTAATTGCTCCTCTTATCATCCAATTAGCCTTTTAAATGTCGACATTAAGATCCTGGCTAAAGTACTAGCTCTCCGCCTTGAGTCTGTTTTGACTACAATTATTTCCTCAGACCAAACAGACTTTATTAAAAATAGACAATCTTTCTTTAATGTTAGGCGAGTATCCAGTATTCTTTACTCTTCATCTCTTTTACAGCGTCCAGAGGTTCTTTTGTCCCTGGATGCTGAGAAAGCCTTCGACCATGCGGAGTGGGGCTACCTGTTATACGCTATCCGTAGGTTATGCTTCAGTGAGGTTTTCATTTCATGGATTAAATTGTTATACACTTCGCCATTGGCCTCAGTTAGAACAAATAATACACTTTCTTCATATTTTCCGCTTCAGCGTGGAACAAGACAGGGATGTCCATTATCCCCTTTGCTTTTTTGCATTGGTTATGGAGCCTCTGACAATCTCAATTCGGCACTGTACTGACATTAAGGGGATTTTCAGGGGAAGCCAGGAGCACAAAAATTCGCTATATGCTGATGATGTCCTCCTCTACATTTCTGACCCCCTTTCATCCATCCCGCATATCCTCAACATGTTTAAGGAATTTGGTAGATTCTCTGGCTATAAACTTAATCTTGATAAAAGTGAACTCTTACCAATTACCCCTGCTGCCAGACAATTATCTTTTCACTCTTTCCCATTTAAAGTAACAAATAATCAACTGAGTTATCCTGGTATAAGTATAACAAAATCTCACTCTCAACTGTTGAAGGCCAACTTTACTCCACTCTTAGATCGTACCCGACAAGATCTTATTCGCTGGTCCAGTACGCCCCTATCACTGGCTGGGCGAATCAATACAGTTAAAATGAACATTCTTCCTAAGTTCCATTTATTTCAGTGTGTTCCATATTTCATCCCAAAGGCCTTCTTTAAAAAGCTTGATAGTATTATTTCATCGTTCATTTGGAACAATAAATCTCCTTGAATTCAGAAATTTTTCCTACAGAGTCAAAAGCTGCGTGGTGGGATGGCTTTACTGAACTTTCAAATATATTATTGGGCAGCAAATATCAAAAGCTTATTGTACTGGCCACAGGATTCTCCCACCTCTGACATTCCTGCTTGGTTACAGATTGAATCTAGTTCTTGCACTCGTATCTTGCTCTCTGCCCTTCTGTGTTCATCAGTTCCATTGCATACCCCCCAGGACTGTCAGAACCCTGTTATCTTACATTCTTTGAAAATTTGGTCTCAATTTAGAAAACACTATGGATTAGTTTCCATGTCTACTTATGCCCCAATCACAGCAAACCATCTGTTTCTAGCCTCCCTCATAGACAATGCATTTGATCAGTGGTTCAAAAATGGAGTTTTGAACATTAGATGGTTGTATAAAGAAGATATTTTTATGTCATTTGACCAAATTAAAAATGAATTTGCCTTACCAAGGCATCATTTCTTCCGCAATTTGCAAGTTAGGCACTTTATACAAAGTCAGTTTACTGGGTTTCCTGCTCTGCCGCCAAAGACTCCCTTAGACTTGATCCTAGAAACAAAACCAGAAGTCAAGGGAATACTATCCAAGCTCTACTCAGCTATATTTGATTTGGAAGACTCATCACTAGCAATTATTAAGGAAAATTGGGAAAAGGATTTAGAGACTGACATATCAGAAGTTCAGTGGTCTAAAATACTCAAACGTATTCACTCTTCATCTATTTATGCAAGGCATGGCCTTATTCAATTTAAGATTGTGCACTGGCTTCATATGTCTAAGGTTAAGCTTTCAAAAATTGTCCCTGGGGTCAGTCCTATATGTGATAGATCTAAGCAGGCTCCTGCCAGCCTTTATCATACATTTTGGTCATGTCCTAGCCTAACAGCATTCTGGTCCTCTATATTTGAAGTTTATTCAGTGGTCGCACATCGGACAATTGAACCATGCCCTTTTCTTTGACTTTTTGGTATACCATCTGAGGATCTTATCCTGACAAAGAGACAGTTGAACATAATGGCCTACTCAGCTCTTTTGGCAAGGCGTCTCATCCTTCTGAACTGGAAGAGTGACCGCCCCCCTTCATTTGGCAGGTGGATTTGTGAGGTCATGCATTTTCTCAAGATAGAAAAAATAAGATACACACTGCAGGGATCCACTGCAAAATTTCATGCAGTGTGGCAGCCTTTCATTTCCTATGTGGAACGATTAACTATGCCTCTTAACTTGTGAATTTGGGTCTTGCATTGGACGTGTAATCTACTCTGTACTCTGTGAACTTTTCTTTTGTTTCCTCTTTATTTTATTTATTTATATTTTTATTTTTACTTTATATATTTATTTGTTGTTGTTTTGTTGTTGTTTTTATGTGTTGTTTTGTGTCCCGTTTGGCTTGTGTTACTGTTGCTGTTATTGATTCAGTAAGTCATTGTCATCTTCCTTGTCTGTATATTTTATAAAAACCTTAATAAAAATACATTGACTAAAAAAAAAAAACAAGTGGGGAATCCGGGGATATCAAAGACACCTGCCCTTTCTTCGATGAACTTGACGACATTCTTGGAAATGGTGCCCGTGCAAGCAGGGGGGACTGGGAGATTTGTGAGGCCCAAGGCGAAGTCTAAGGTGAGGCCTAAGGCAAAGTCAGGACTTGCAACTATTTTTGTTTTTTATTTTTTTTGGGGAGGCTGGGGGGTATCAGAGAATATTTTTAGTTTTAGTTTATTTTAATTTTAATTTAATTTTAATTTTTTTTTTTTTTTTTTTCCCCTCCCGCTATGGAGGTGCGAGTCCTCCATAGCGCGAGGCCCGAGGCGGTCACCTTGTTTGCACCCCCCTCGCGGCGGCCCTGCGTGCAAGTCCACCAAACATTGTCAAGGGGGAAGCGTGGACATGGAGAAACAAGGTGATGAAGGTATGGCAATGTCTGTCTGTCTCTTGAAAAATTTTCACAATCTTGTAGAGGCCGCAATTCTGCCAAATAGCAAGCCATGTGATGAAGAAAAATTGACTATTTTTAGAATTAATAATAAATTAGAATTAATAATAAAGAGTGCAGTGATGGCAGTCAGTGCCCTGTCACATGCACACACACACACACAGTGATGGCAGTAGTAGTAGGCTACATCCTTTCACTCACCCTGTCACTCTCTCTCTCTCTCTCTCTCTCTCTCTCACACACACACACAAGTGCAGTGAGGGCAGTAGTAGTACATCCTTACACACATACTCACACATACGCATTATCTTCATCACAGAGTCTTTTATTAGAAAAAAAGCAAGATTTGATATTCTACTATGATTTTTCTACTACAGATATGAACAGCAGCATTGATGATGCCGAAGAGGAAACTGCTGGACCAAGCTCCACTGATCCCCCTGTACCAAATACATTCAGATTCCCTGATGCCAGTACTTCTGCCAGAGCTTCCTGTAGCTCTTCAAAGTCCAATAAGAAGATTGTCACACAGGAGATAACAAGTCTCATATCTTCTGTGTTGGAGCAACAGAGAAGGGACCACAAATTTTTTATGCTTAAAGAAGACCAAAGGATTGAAAGAGAAATGGAGATGGAGAGGGAGCGGTACAGGCTCCACATGGAAATGGAGGAGCAGCGAAGGGAGGCGCAAATTGAAAGTGACCAGGCAACAATGCGATTAATCGCACAAGTCCTAACCACGGTTGCTACTCAATCCAACCATCCAACCAACCCAACCAACTCACTTCACACACTAACACCAGTACAACATACAAACACCATGGCTTCAGGTGGTGATTATGCATCAGAGGTCGACACAGAACAGCCACTGTCCTCAGTTCTTTACGAACTTAATAGGTTTTACTAGCCAGAGAAATTCTTGTAGTTCTTGTTCTTGCAAGTATTTCAGCCATAGAAGTTCAAAGTTCTCTGATATGTTGCCTGATATATGTTTGTGACAAAGGTGACCAGATATATTTTTCAGTTGTATTTACAATGCACTTTATTTTTGTTAAAAAATGACTGACCTGTGTCATTGATAGGCCAGATAATCCTTTTTTGTTTCCATAGATTACCATTTATAAAGAAAAGAAAATATTTATTTTATGTAACTAATATATTTGACTCATTAATAGGCCAGTTTGCCTTTTTTGTTTACACGGCCAGTTGTAAAGAAAAACAAACATTTATTTTTGTGTAACCATTGTGTTTTTTCACAAAATGATGAGCAGATGTCAGTCAACATACTTTTTTTGTTAACATACTAGATAATGAACAAGTTCAAACAAGCAATAAACATTTTGCCTATTATAAACAATGCACATTGTTGCACTGATTAGTAGTTCTGAACAGGCAAGTAGCTTTTCTGTTAACAAGAACAAAAATACTGTTAAGTAAAGAAAAGCTTTTAGCCTCCCAAAAGCCCCATCAACACACATTCTTGCTCGACTCAATTTATATTTGTACCGTCGCTGATCTTGGGTTAAGCCGTGTCCTTCAGGGTCGGGTTTTTGAACCCATGGCAACAGTGGGTAAGCCGCATCAGCAACTATTGATATAGGGACACCAACTCCGTGGAATTCTTCAGTCCAGGGTGGGAAGAGTCTGCCAGACTGCCCTTGATGGAAAAGAGTAGAGTTGGCGAACACTCTAGCGTCATGTACTTTTCCTGGCCAACCAACATTAATGTCCCAGAATTGCAATTTGTGGTCAACAACAGCCTGGAGTATAACTGAGTAGTGACTCTTGCGATTGTAGTAGTCGGCTCTGTTGACATTAGGGGCTATGATGGGCACATGTGTGTCATCAATAGCCCCAGCACATTGGGGAAAACCCTATCTATCCCTGAAGCCGTTATCCACATCCCTCAAAGCAGTGCCTCTTTGGAAACTGATGAAGCGTGACTTGAGAACATGTACAATGGCAGAGATGGTTTCATGTGTAATCATGCAGGAAGTGGAGAGACCTATACCAAAGAGATGTGAGACTGAACGGTATTCTATATTAGTAGAGAGTCTCCATAATGCAACAGCAACGCAGTGCTCCACTGTCAGAGGTACCCTGTACCGAGTTCTCTGCCGCTCAAGGTAAGGCCTCGACTGCTCGCAGGGGTAGTGGAAGGTGTCCCTGCCCATCCTGAAATTATGCCTCCAGTCAGTGTCAGTCCAAGCCCTTGTGCTCTCCTACCAAAAGCGAGACCTTGGTTTTGTCCAACAAGCTCTATTAACAAATGTCAACATTTCAAACGTCAAACACGTCATGCGGTTTGTCTATTTCAGCTCTATCTATCTATATCTGTTCTGTCTGTTCTATGTATCTGTGTTCCATCTATCTATGTTCTATCCGTCTGTCTCTGTTCTATCTGCTTTGTTATGTGTGTTCTATCTATCTATCTATCTATCTATCTATCTATCTATCTATCTATCTATCTATCTATCTGTCTATCTGTCTATCTGTCTATCTGTCCATACATCTATCCATCCATTTCTGAATGACAGTGTCCCAATAATATCCGTATGTTTCCTAGCTGTTTCTCACCTCCCTCTTTATCCCTCATCCTCTGAACCCCATATCCCCATCTATTCATTCATTAATGCCTACCTAATTTCAACATTTCAAATGTAAAACACGTCATGCTGTTTGTCTATTTCAGTTCTATCTATGTATCTCTGTTCTGTCTGTCTGTTCTATGTATCTGTTTTGTTATGTGTGTTCTATCTATCTATCTATCTATCTATCTATCTATCTATCTATCTATCTATCTATCTATCTATTTATTCATTTATTTATTTATTTATTTATTTATTTATTTATTTATTCATTCATTCATTCATTCATTCATGCATACCTTTCAGATGAAAGCTGAAGTGTCAAAAGTGTTGCTAGAATCAGATGTTGTCCGATCATTTTTTGTCGCAACAAAGTTCTTCTCCGCCATGCCAGTCTTCTTTTTAGTCTCCTCAGTCGCTTTTTGTGCTCATATGTAATCTGGATAACTCTATTTTCCCGATGAATATGCGCAAATCTAACCAGAAAACACAGGAGGGCAAGCATGGCAGCAGACATTTTGTTCCAAGTGAAAACTACCCAGAATTCAGTGCATTGGGGTTCTTAGAGCTCTATGGGACCAGGTGTGAACAGAAAGGGGAATGAGGCCCCATCAAAGCTGAACTGGACCAGAAAGAGAACCCGGTCCTCTTTGTAATAAACTCACAATGTGAACACAAAAAGAACTGAGTTCATTTTCTGTTGGTCCACTTTTTGTTTCACTTACAGAGGACTGAGTTCGGTTCGCTTAAAGGGGACTATATGTGAAAACACCCTTAATATAACTTAAGACCTATGTGCAAAATATGGATGTATTTAAGACTTTTTAAGGCCTTAATTTTAGATACATGAATCTAAGACTTTTTAAGGATGCGCGGACGTCCTAAATTAATGCGTGAATTATTTTTTTTTTTCCTGTAAGGGACTTAGGACAAATATGCAGTTATTACCTTGAGAATAAAAATATGAGCTAGGCATCATGTATGACAGTTGCAAAAGTGAGATATAAGCTATACAATAGGTATGACAAACAGAACCTGCCACTGGGTATATGAGCTATATGTACATATAGGGCTTATATGTGGATATAAAGAAGTGATATAGGAGACCTATATGCCCTGTATATGCACATATATGCACCTGAATTTGGCCTATATGCGGCCTACATGCGGCATATATGCTATATATATGTGGCATACATATTATCATATATGCGCATATAAGCTGCATATAGGTTTCATATATGCGCATGTATCCTCATATAGGTTCTTTCCGTGTGGGGAAAACTAGAGAGCCCCTAACGGTCATTGCAAAAACCTTTTTGGGCCTACTTATGTTACTTTGCATTCATTTTTGCATTACCTGGCAATATGTTTTGTGTTACTTTGCAATACTTTTGCGCTACCTTCTTTGGCCTCTCCTCCAGTCTTCTGCTCCTGCCAGGGTCACTCATCCTGGGAGCAGCTCTTCACTCAGTACGTTTACATGCACATCTTAGTCGGATTACAGCCATAGTTCAACTATGCTACTCAATCGGACATCTGCAATTGTCCGAGTATACATGCCGGTACGATAGGTGGCGCTGTACCCATTTCAACTAGTGGTGACAGAGCCACCTCCGGCTGACCTCTTTACGTCACCAGCAACAACAAACTCTGCCTCAGCATTCGAGAAAGATGGCGTACGAAGAGCGAGATGAAGCTACATCATTGTAAATTTCGTATATGGTGTACATGATAATTACACAAACTAGATGCACAATGGCGCTTTTGCTTGCGGTGATTTCGGAGGAAAGATGCCGCCGCTGTCCTTCTACTTCCGGCGCATGGCCCCGGGAAAGAAATCTCACGCCTGCACGGAACAAAAAAATCAGATCCGATTCAATGGAACGTATACATGCAGGAGTAATGCGACTATCAATCGAATTATCTAGGTGTATTAATCCGACTATGAGAAATACGATCCAGTCCGATTTTAGTCAGACTAAGGTGTGTACATGCATCTTAAAAAGCCGATCATAGTCGGACTAACCCAGTAATTTGGTGTCTCAGAGACACACTGCAGCTGCATCTTTTTACCAGCTGGTCAGAGGTTGAAGAGTTGGTGAGTTGAAGCAGAGTACCTTTTTCTAACTGCACCTGCTTGTAGCTGCAAAAAAAAGCTTCTGAAATTGACATGGCAACACGATCTGTCATGTTGAAGGAAAATATTGTGGCTAGGCTGGTCACAAAAGTGCGTAGTTGATGTTTAGCGTTCTGCTTATCATGACCGATCTGAACGAGGGGAATGCTGCAGGAAATTACCAGTGATCATTAATGAAGAGTAATAGTTTCTGTTCAGATTTGGTTTGCCAGCTTGTTAGTTTGTTGGTGCATCTGACTATGTGTGTGTGTGTGTGTGTGTGTGTGTGTGTGTGTGTGTGTGGACAGCGTGCTGACTCCTGCTGTACTGTGGAGATTGATCACAGTCATTTGAATGATGTCATGGTGCTCATTAGCTGCTTAATTTGCTTTTTCAGCGCAGTCAATGGGAACAGTCAGCCACTGATCCCACTACGGGCTTCAGACGCTTGCTAATTATTAATTATGTCTACCATAATTATTATAATTATGGTAGACACCATTAGCGTGTTTACGGATGCCTTTGTGTGTGTGTGTGTGTGTGTGTGTGTGTGTGTGTGTGTGTGTGTGTCTGCGAGGAAGGTGGGAAGAAAGACAGTAACAGCAGGATAGGAGTGTTTGTGCAGTGCATCCCAAATGTTTCAGGAAATTTAATTAGAGAGAAGGAGGGGGACAAAAGGAGCTGCCTTCAGGGTCGTGTGGAGCTTTGTTCAGTAATAACAGCTCAGTAATTGTAGCCTGTAATGCTGAGGCCATGTTAGGTACTTGTGTCAGATACACAGTTTCATTCCAGTTTCACTGCAGCTGCCTGCAAAACAAATGTATCCAAACGACCTGTAAAATATTCAAGCATGTTATAACTCATACTCAAGGGCAAAGGATATATGGTATTTCCAGAAAATAAATGCCTAAATCAGGGCGAAAAACATGCCTTAAGAATCACACAGTATTATGAAAGAAAGCGTGTATATGTGCAAAGACAGGGTTCCCAAGTATCCTGGGAAACCTGAAAAAACAGTTGACCAATTTTCTGCTAAAAATATTCAAATGCTTACAATAGTTTATGAAGAAGAGCATTTTGAATTGGCTGCTCACTGTGAACACACCCCTCATGTCACATACTGTAGCATCTGCAGTCTGGATCACAAACATCTAATCTTACAACTTAAGTGATCGAAACTCCAAACAATGTAAGTCACATTATGCCTCAAATGTAAATATAAGTGACTGCTAGCTGGTAACGGTGGTAGTTTTATTAGATTTATAGATCAACTTTGCTTTCTTCCTGTCTTATTGAACAGCGTTAAAAAGATTAACTTGTGTGGTTCATTTGATAAGGTTGGCATTCTTGCTAACTTGTTTTGCCTACAAAGGTTAATGGTTTGCAGGAGCATTGGTTTCAAATGTGAGTTAAATGTGAGAATAATGAATGGGATGCCAGTGAAAATTATGAATGGCAGCCCAACTGTATTAGGGTCAAATACTGGCTAAATATTGGCTACCCGTGATGCAGGTCATGGTTTTTTATGACCCCAACCCACCTGATCCGTTATGAGAGTTAAGCCATCCTGATGAAAACAGTGCTAATCAACGATTCATACCTAGCCCAACCCGCAAAACAACTTTAAGAATCATGTAAACACAACCTCCTCCTTTGAACCGCCACCTTACCATGGTGGAGGGGTTTGAGCACCTGAGTGTTCCTAGGAGCTATGTTGTCCGGGGCTTAAAGCCCCTTGTACACTGTAAGATATAACCAGTTGGCTTAACTCAAAAAAAATATGCAAACTCATTGCCTTAAACTAACTGAGTTAAGTAAACTTGATTAAGTAAGTACATGTAACTTATTAAATATAAGTGTGCAGTACTTGCGAGAACTTGTTTTTAATGAGTTTACTATACTAAACTAAACATGGGTATTTTGAGTTCACAGCTCTTGAATTAACTTGCTTGTTATGATTGTATTTTACTTAAAATAACTAATTTATTGTAAGTTTACTGTACTGAAATAAACTTGTCAATTCTGAGTCTACAGTACTTAAAATAACTTTATCATCACTTAATTTTAAAGAAAAAAATACTGCGAAAAACAATGTCATCTGCATTCAATTTACTTCAAACATGCACAGAATTAACAGTATGCAGATTTAGTGCTCACAATTTTTGATGGATTATTTGCTGGCCACATTATCCAACATATCACATTTCTTTTTACACAACATTTAACACCTGCATCACAAGAAGGCACTATTGTAAAAGCACTGAACAGGTCTGAGTGTCAATTGAACAATGAAATGATAATTATGTTTTCACTTCACTCTTAAACAGTTCACTTCAGTTCCACTGCAGGGGAACTGACACATCTGCTGGACGTGGTGGTGCCATCCATTTAAATCCTTCGCCATGAAGCATCAAGTCCTCGTAACTTCACCATACAATGACCAATCTGCGCCAAATCTCTCAGGAATGTAGAGGGAGTCGCCCTGAATATATCTCTGCATCAAAACTGAGTCGTATCCATAGCGCCACACACTGGACACAGGAAGTCAGACAAACATCATCCGATTGACATGACGTTTACTGCCTGTTTTCTCCCCAGGATCACATGAAAGTAACAAGTGAGCGTGCAATCCGACGGCGCCCCAGCCTGACGTAACTGCTGGCCGTGGTGGTGCCTTCTATTTAAATCCTTCGCCATGAAGCATCAAGTCCTCGTAACTTCACCATACAATGTCCCATCTGCACCATATATCTCAGGAATGTAGAGGGAATCGCCCTGCATATATCTGTGCATCAAAACTGTGTCATATGCATAGCGCCACCCACTGGACACAGAAAGTCAGACAAAAATCGTATGAATGACATGACGTTTACTGCTTGATTTCTCCCTGTCATGACATGCAAGTAACAGGTGAGCGCGCAGTCCGACGCGCATGGACTATAAAATTTACAAAAATGCAATGAGATATTAATTACTGCACAAGAAGAATCATGAGAAAATACCTTTTACTGCTGAGATTGTGCAATGTGTGGACTCCTCATTAGTTTGAGCCCGTGTTAGATACAGTTAAAAAGAATAAAACAATTCAACTGTTACCTAATATTTAAGCATACCCAGTATTGCAGCCATCTCCAATATGACCAGCCTTTACAACGCCTTTGGTCAAATACAAGTGAAAACTATGACAAACACATTAGTCACAAAGACAGTTCTAAGGCTGACGGATATGCAGCTTATGATTTTAACAGCGATTCTGTTATCCTTAAAACATTACTGTTTGTCAGTCTTGATGTTAACTAGGTACTAATGGATTTAATTTCAGTGTCATTCTAAAAACAAATACACATTGCAGTTTAGGGTTATTTTAATTCAAAAATCAGCATCGGAAGTGATGGATTGTCTGTAGTCGTACTGTACTGTACTGTGTACTGTAGTCCAGTAGCCTGTAGCCGAGCGGCTACATAGCGTTAACTGTGTTTACATCGAAAATGTCCGGTTTTCACTGTTTTTCATGGGACCATGAATATGCGGTAGGCTACTTTGTTGTGTTTGCAATGGACCCGATAACGCCGGTTGACCCGGAAATAAAGTCGTTACGTCAGGACTCAACAGCGCTTCATAACATTAAAAAAAGAAAAAGAAAAAAAAAAGAACGGCACGCAGTTACGTTTCAAACAAGGCAGCGGCCCGCTCTATCCTTTAACCGGACACTGGTTTCACCTCAAGTATGCTAGCGATAACAACAAAAGCACCTAATTTCACTGACGTCGTGGGTTGCGAGTATGTCCTCGCATTTCCAAGCTAACTTCTAAGAAAATAACCCCCCCTCCCCCACCCCAAGCTCTAGACTTGGTAACGTTAGAACTGCTACACAAACGCGGCCTGTAACCCCTAATCTCTTGTTTATGATGGATAAGACTACACAGAGACACACGTCGTAACATGGTACATGATAGATAATGTTATCCATAGCTCTATCGATTGTTTTCTCGCCGGTTTCATCGAAAACAAATGCATTGGCTGGGAGGACGGTTAGCGAAACAGCAGAAAAGTGTGGTTAGCGAAACAGCAGAAAAGCGAACAGACTTGCATAGTTCCCCTTTTAGTCAAGCATGGACTCACCAAATCAATGTTCCCAGCAGCAGCAGAATGATAAATCCGAAAATTGAGATGATGGCGGTTGCTGCCGTGTCGAAGTCCAACGACATCATGTCCACTACCGCGCGGCGCCAAGAGGCAGGCGGTTGATGACCTGTGCAGTCAGTGCGCATGTGCAAACGTTGAAACGTTTGGGGGAGGGGGGAGGGGGGAGGGGGGGAGCAGTGGCACATTGTGGCACTGCCAGCCCTGCTCGCTGACTGACAGACTTCTGTTTAGATCCACAGTTTTGAATTGTTTAATTTACGATAAAACTATAGATTTTATGATATTTGTTTGTTGTAAACAATAACATTGTACCAATAATGTTATGCAAAAAGCAAGAAAACAGATGAAGTAAAAAATTAGAGGAGCATTTTCCTCTGAAGTGTAAGGCAGTAGAAATAGGAAGTAACTTAACAAGAAAAAATACTTGAAGTGCCAACACCTCTAATATGTAGGGTGTTTAAGTATACGAGTAAATGCACATAGTTACATGTAACTAAGTACATTTACTCTTGAAAAGGCACAAGTTCCCAGGCACAAGACTAAGAGCAGTTCCAACGCCGGGTCTTTGCCCACGGGACCTGGCTGGGAACAGCCCAAAAGAGCGACATGGGCCCAGCCTTCCAGTAGGTTCACCACCCGCAGGAGGGTTCAGAAGGGGCCAGTGCTATGTGATTGGGTGGCGGTCTCGGGCAGGGGCCCTGAAGACCCAATCCCTGGAAGGTGACTCTGGCCATGGGGACATGGAATGTCACCTCGCTGGGGGGGGAAAGAGCCTGAGCTAGTGCGGGAGGTTGAGCGGTACCAGCTATAGATAGTTGGGCTCACCTCCACGCACAGTCTGTGCTCTGGAACCCAACTCCTTGAGAGGAGCTGGGCTCTCTTCTACTCTGGATTTGCCCGCGGTGAGAGGTGGCTCATAGCTTCCCAGCTCAGCCGCCACGTGTTGGAGTTTTCCCCGGTGAACAAGCGGGTCGTCTCCCTGCGCCTTCAGGTTGGGGATAGATCTCTCACTGTTGTTTTGGCTTACAGGCCGAACAGCATTTTGGTGTTCTGTGACTTTTTCTTGCATACTGGCAGTTCTCACAAGCTGCTGGTACTCTATTCTGCACTTTCCATATTAAGCCAGATACACTTTATTGCCAAAAGTATTTGCTCACCTGCCTTGACTCGCATATGAATTGCAAAAAAAGCAAAACTCTCGCCAAAAAGCAACCAAGGCTTTATTTGGGATTGAATATGAGTCAAACCTTCGTGTAAAAGCACAATTGCGACGAAAGAGGCACTTTTAAGATTTACCGTAGTATAGGTTTTGGGCACGTTCATTTTGAACGGGAGTGCTCGGGGCATGATACGCGAGCATCAAAATCGCTATTTTTAGAACAGTAAGAAGGCTCGACACAACATGAAACTTTCCTCGTAGCATCACCAGGGTCTCTACTCATGAACACGAGCATTGAGAACATTGTTTGTGTACACAGAGTTTATGAAAAAGGTTTTTGAACTACTCACGTTAGCTGCTGCATCTCCTGCGCGTTGCCGTCATGGCAGGCAAAAAGTGTCGATCCCCGAGTGCGACCTGACAGGCACGCTTGAGGAGCGGTTCACCATTACTCTCCTGCTTGTCAGGTCGCACTCGGGGATCGACACTTTTTGCCTGCCATGACGGCAACAGGTAGGAGAGTCTAGAGTCCAGTGGCGGTGTGCTTTACACCACTGCATCCAACGCTTTGCATTGCACTTGAGCTCACTGAGAGCGACCCATTCTTCACAAATGTTTGTAGAAACAGTCTGCATGCGTAGGTGCTTGCTTATATACACCTGTGGCCATGGAAGTGATTGGAACACCTGATTTCAATTATTTGGATGGGTAAGTGAATACTTTTGGCAATGAACAGTATGTGCACGAGGTAGAAGCACTGAATAGTACGCCGAAGTGCAGCCCACTTCCTTGTGGCACCCATGTTGACTTACAGAGGACTGAACCTGTCAAAATCAGGAATGAAGAAAGATATATAAATGGCTCAATAAATAACTTGATACCCCATTAAATGCACCAAAAATGAAATTAAAAAAAAATGTAGGCATTAATGAATTAATAGAATCGAACAAAAATAGACATATCTGCTTTAATATGACAGCTGTTTACCACCGACTGTGCTGTGATAGGGTTTGAATGACAGCCATAATGAAACACATGCATAAAAATGAATACAGGAATTGATATGTTTGTGGGAATAAAAAGTAGAAAATGCAAATAGTGAATAACAAAGAAAAATGAATAAATGAATAAATAAAATGGAAATTTAAATGGAAAGTAAACAAGTAGTTGAAAGTTCAGCTGCAAATTAAAGCTGAAATATCAAATAATGTCACAGTTATTTCTATTTTATTTTTGGTGCATTAAATGACTGAAATGAATGAATATTTGTTGTTCCGTTTATGCACTGTATTTCATCATCTCTGATTTTAGCAGGTTCAATTCCTCCATATTAACCAACTGGACAGAGTGCACTGCGCCCCTGTTCTATCATCAGCAGGAATCTGCAAGAAAACACACTGACAGTCAGAAGTGGTGTCATTGCTGTTTGTGATTGAGTTTTTATGTATTTTATTCCTCATGAGAAGACACACACACACGCACATCATACAAGTCTATGGTAATTTTAACTTCATTGTTGGAGAAGAACCACTGTCCTGCTCATCCAGGAACACATATATACTATTTGTCATAAATTCACAAAGTTATAATGAGGATCAGTGCTCTGCTGAATGCTAATGGTACATGAAACGCTGAACGTCGCTCAAAGCTGAGAAAAATATCCAGACTGCATTCTCTTCAGGTTCTCCAGCTTTAGAATCCAATCTGTCCTTGAAGCCCACACACTGTTGCATTGATACATGCTTTGTAAGGGAATGAAGGCCTGGATTTCTTTGACATGGTCAGAGGGAATGGGTATTTATGTACTCTGTGTGTCTGAGTATGTAGGTGCATTTCATACAATATGCTGTATGTGTGAAGCAATATTTGTGTCTTGTGCAATGCGTTCTGCCTGCATCACTTCATTCACACAGATAAAAGTGATGCCTTTTTTCTGCATCAATCAATAAGCCTCTTTCAACCATCGTTGAAAACTCAGATGGACACAGTTCAGAACAGTCTTGAAACAACCTACTTGACACGTGGAAAGAGCCATGAAGAACACTGACCTCCTGATCATTACTCTGGTTCCACTTCAGGCTTTGAACAGGACATGGCTGACCCTTAGGTACTAATGCTTTTTGTTTTACTAAACAGCCACGGCTTATTGCCATCCGGGTTGTTCTTGGAGTGAAGGTGGAAAGTAGCTGGCTTAATAAATGACAAAATAAATCTCACATAGTATTTGGAATATTTAAACACTTCGGTAGAAGATCATTTTATTTCACACTGTACTAATCTATTTGTTCTATAACAATGGATCATGTTCTATTAGAATGGTGTCATGTGAAGTGTTGCTCACTGTAATGAAACTACAGAGAATGATTTCCAATTCCAGTTTGTCAGGTCCCAGAACTATTTTCAAAAGAAAGTAGCTAAAGCCTGCTAAGTCACTGAAAAACTTTGTTGTATTAATACAAAACAATTTGAAAAATAGAGGTAAGCACCATAGTGGCTGAAATATCCATTACCTTCCACAAAGCTGAAATACTAATGAAATTTGTCTTCTTGGCCTAATTACAAATGTCATGAATATACTTATTTTACCTGTCTATAGAGTGATAGTCCAAAACTTAACCAAGCATTTTATTTGACTAAACCAAGGCCAAACTGTGACAGACCACTGAAAAAAATAAAAGTATAATAATATTGAGATACAAACCCCAGTTTGTCAGATCTCACTACTATGTATGCAAATAGACTTAGACGCACACAATGTTTTTACACATAGAAAGAAATATCTTTTAAACAAAAAGAAATACAAAATGTAACATCTGCTGAATTAACAAAAAGGACAAAATACAACTTTGTTTTAGACAGTATTTTACAAAGTTTAAAAATATTCCTTGAACGCAACAAGTCTTAAAATTGAGAAAAAATCAGTGACTTTCTCAAAAGGTGAAATTAGTCTGTATTATTGAACACTTACTAAATTTAGTGTAAAATGTGAAATTAAATGAAAAGGTATGTTCAAACAACAGTTAAATGTTGGCAGCTAAGACGCACTTGGTAACAAGGGGTTGGTACAACGATGCCTTGACATAGTGACACTTTTCTCAAGGAAAGAAACAGCTTAATGTTTTAAATTTTCAAGATGGTAAAAAAAAATTGAATTTGCTCTAGTGGTTTTGCAAGTTTGTTAAGTTAGTATGCAGTTTTTTTAAGGGAATCTGCAGCCAACATTAAACAGGTTAAGAGAGCCTAAACATGTAAGTGACATTACAGTGAAGCACACTGAAATCACACAGCGTGTAATATTTTCCACCTGTTGTTGTAGCTCATTCTTCTTGTTTCACAGAGGAAGTCTGATGAGTAGGGGGTCCGTTGAGTGGCCCAGGACACACTTACGCACACACTGCTAAAGTAATGTGGTCAGTGCAGCCAAGACCACCTCTGAATGTGGTCTGAATAATGTGGAGTGCATCCTCACTGGGCCTGGGTGCTTTCACACCTGTACTGAGAGCTGATCACTTGTGATCGGATCACTCAGGACAGATGTTGATTCCAAATGTCAACAGACTATATGATGTTCGAAGAACAACTCCAACACGGCAATATGAGATGGAGGGCAAAAATGAATCTTCAGGGCGCTGTTTAGCTCAGTCCCATGTACAGAGGCTTTGTCCTCGCTGCAGCGGACCTGGGCTCGACTCCCGGCCTGGGTCCCTTTGCTGCGTGTCACTCCCCCTCTCTCTCAACCTGTTTCCTGTCATATCTTCAACTGTCCTGTCAATAAGGCCAAAAGATATACTTAAAAAAAAAGAATTCTTTACTCTTTTGATACTGTAGAGTGACTTGCTAGTGACTAGAAGTGCCCCTGATGACAAGTATAAAAACAAGGTTGTTCACGTCGCCCAGAATGGCGTTACCGGGGCCCCACCCTGGAGCCAGGCCTGCGGTTGGGGCTTGCAGGCAAGCGCCTGGTGGCCAGGTCTTAGCCCGCGGGACCTGGCTGGACTCAGCCCGAAAGAGTGACGTGGGCCCGCCCTCCAGTAGGTTCACCACCCACAGGAGGGTTCCGAAGGGGCCGGTGCCATGTGATTTGGGTGGCGGTTGTGGGCGGGGGCCCCGGCGACCCAATCCCCAGGCAGTGACTCTGGCCATGGGGACATGGAATGTCACCTCGCTGGGGGGGGGATAGAGCCTGAGCTAGTGCGAGAGGTTGAGCGGTACCGGCTAGAGATAGTAGGGCTCACCTCCACGCACAGTCTGGGCTCTGGAACCCAACTCCTTGAGAGGAGCTGGGCTCTCTTCTACTCTGGTGTCGCCCGCGGTGAGAGGCGGCGAGCTGGTGTGGGCTTGCTTTTAGCTCCCCAGCTCAGCCGCCATGTGTTGGAGTTTTCCCCAGTGAACGAGAGGGTCGTTTCCCTGTGCCTTCGGGTCGGGGATAGGTCTCTCACTGTTGTTTCAGCTTACGAGTATCCGGCCTTCTTGGAGGCCCTGGGGGGGGGTACTGGAGAGTGCTCCAAACGGGGACTCCGTCGTTCTACTGGGGGACTTCAACGCTCACGTGGGCAGCGACAGTGTTACCTGAAGGGGTGTGATTGGGAGGAACGGCCTCCCCGATCTGAACCCGAGTGGTGTTTTGTCACTGGACATCTGTGCTAGTCACAGTTTGTCCATAACAAACACCATGTTCAAGCATAAGGGTGTCCATCAGTGCGCGTGGCACCAGGACACCCAAGGCCGGAGGTAAATGATCGAATTTGTGGTCGTGTCATCTGACCTCCGGTCATATGTCTTGGACACTCGGGTGAAGAGAGGGGCTGAGCTGTCAACTGATCACCACCTGGTGGTGAGTTGGATCCGCTGGAAGGGGAGGAAGCTGGACAGACTTGGCAGACCCAAACGTATTGTGAGGGTCTGCTAGGAACGTCTGGCGGCACCCTCTGTCAGGGAGGTCTTCAACTCCCACCTCCGGGAAGCTTTGACCAGATCCCAAGGGAGGCTGGGGACATTGAGTCCGAATGGACCATGTTCTCCACTTCCATTGTTGACGCGGCTGTTCGGAGCTGTGGCCGTAAGGTCTCTGGTGCCTGTCGTGGTGGCAATCCCCGAACCCGGTGGTGGACACCGGAAGTAAGGGATGCTGTCAAGCTGAAGAAGGAGTCCTATCGAGCATGATTGGCTCGGGGGACTCTTGAGGCAGCTGACGGGTACTGGCAGGCCAAGCGTGCGGCAGCACGGGCGGTCGCGGAAGCAAAAACTCAGGTCTGGGAAAAGTTCGGGGAGGCCATGGAGGAGGACTACCAGTCAGCCTCGAGGAAATTCTGGCAAACCATCTGGCGCCTCAGGAGGGGGAAGCAGCCCTCCACAGACACTGTTTACGGTGGAGGTGGGGAGCTGTTGACCTCGACTGGGGATATCGTCGGGTGGTGGAAGGAATACTTTGAGGATCTCCTCAATTCCACTGACACGCCTTCCATAGAGGAAGCAGAGGCTGGGGACTCAGAGGTGGATTCATTCATCACCCAAGCCAAAGTCACTGAGGTAGTTGGGAAGCTCCTCAGTGGCAAAGCACCAGGGGCGGATGAGATCCGCCCTGAGTACCTCAAGTCTCTGGATGTTGTGGGGCTGTCTTGGTTGACACGTCTCTGCAGCATCCCGTGGCAGTCGGGGACAGTGCCTCTGGACTGGCAAACCGGGGTGGTGGTCCCTCTGTTCAAAAAGGGGGACCGGAGGGTGTGTTCCAACTATCGGGGGATCACACTCCTCAGCCTCCCTGGGAAAGTCTACTCCAGGGTACTGGAGAGGAGAATTTGGGTCATGACCGAAAGAATAAGATCCTGGATACAAGCGGCCGAAATGAGTTTCCTCCGCAGGGTGGCGGGGCGCTCCCTTAGAGATAGTGTGAGGAGCTCTGTCACCCAGGAGGAGGTCGGAGTAGAGCCGCTGCTCCTCCACATCGAGAGGAGCCAGCTGAGGTGGCTTGGGCATCTATATCGGATGCCCCCTGCACGCCTCCCTCAGGAGGTGTTCCTGGCATGTCCCACCGGGAGGAGACCCCGAGGAGGAACCAGGACACGCTGGAGTGACTATGTCACCCGGTTAGGGAACGCCTTGTGATCCTCCCGGAGGAGCTAGAGGAAGTGTCCGGGGTGAGGGAAGTCTGGGCGTCCCTGCTCAGACAGTTGCCCCCGCGACCCGGTCCCAGATAAGCGGAAGAAAATGGATGGATGGAGAGTGACTTGCTCTGAGAGCACCTGACAGGCCTCCTGTTCCATGTGAAGCGGCTGAGGCACAATAAACCCCTTTTTTCATCTAAAGACATTCATCTATTGCGAAGTGTACATGTGCCCAGTAGATCTTGTGTTTTTTGTCACATTAGAGTTTATCCACAAATGGAAATTTGGGTCTTACGGTGGCTTAATTCTGACTACCATAATAGTTTGTCTTCAGAGAGAACAGGGCAAAATTACAGCACACAGAAACTGATGCATCATATAAAAATGCAAAAAATGTATATACTTCAAAGATTGTTACAGAGCAAATGTGGGGAGTTAAGGCTTCTGCTGTGTTTTATTCTAACAATACAAACTGAGCACTCAGCTGAACTCAATGATATTATTTCTTTCTTTGTCCATCTGACTTGATCTTGATGAGACAGGTGTTGCACTGATTGACTGAAAGGGCTGTTCACAACATAGGCCAAAACTTAGATCTTCTCTGTTGCCTGGTCTACAGGGAATTAATTGAGGGAGAAACAAGGCTGTGGAAAATATGGAGGCAGAAACTGTGACATCTATCAAGAGAATCCTCTGCTACTTTCTTCAGTTACTGGAGCAAGAAAACCTAAATTTAATGCAAGAGGAAGCCTGGGTGGAGCTGAGGTGGGTCACATACACAACTACTACTATGACTCTGTGATTAAAGGTGAGCGAAGAGAAATGTAGAAAAGAGAAACTCGTCATCTAACTGCTCCTGTTTGTTGTAACCAATCAGAAATATCTTTTAATATCTTCTCAAGAACAGAACTTAATTTAGAAGTAATAGGCAGTTTCACATTCAGCCAGGTTGGTATCAACTTCAGACAAAGAATATCAGCTGGTTGCTCTTTTTAATATGAATGTAGGCCTACAATATTTCCTGTTTGGCATATTGACTTATTATGATATTTGGGTATGAATATTATACAACAAAGGATCTTATGCAGGAACATCTTGTACAAAAAAATTCCTTATGATGGTGCATAAGAATGATTTAAGGGAAATCAGTGTTGTTGCATGACGACTTTCAGTTCTTAGAACAATGTGAATACTTCAACATGTCTCTGTTTGAGTGAACACCTTGGGTTGCACCTGACAGTGTGACATCACCTGTAATTAAATGTACGCCACTATTAATTGTTGACAGTCAGACACACTGTCACAGACTGCAGATGGCTTTAGAGCGCACTCACAGTAGACCATATGTACCATGCCCAAGCTCCTTTGACCCCGTGGTTAGACCTGGGCATTCAGGGATATAACCCCAGATGTTTTGGGATAAGCCCCGGATGTTTTGCACTCCTAGCGACGCCCTTGGCAGGCCAGCAGGAGACTGGAAAGGAGGCACAATCGTGCTACGGCACAATACAGAGCAATTGGGCCGAGTGTGAGTGTGCCCTTAGACAGCTGCAGGTGCTTTTTGTATGTTGTTTTTGACTGCCTGTTTCTGCAGTTGTTTTAGAGTGAACTGAGGGAAAATGCTTTTTCGGCCACACTGGAATATTTCCCTGCAAATCCGTGAGTGGACATCAGGCCAGATTGGAAGCAAGGCTAAGTGGCAACGCCTGAGGCCAGGGGCACGTGCACATGCTGCGTCAGATTTGTTTGAGTTATTTTGCCCTGAATCTGGATTTACAGGGAGGTTGCTGATGTCAATTTATTTTTCAGAGTGTTATTAGGGCTCCACCGATGTAATAGCTTACAGAATAATGTTTTTTCTGTTAAGCGCCTTATCTAAAAATCAGAATCAGAATCAGAATCAGCTTTATTGGCCAATTATGTGAACACATACAAGGAATTTGACGTTTTTTCCTTCGCTCACAATGTACAGACGTAAACATGAACATAGACTTAAACATAACATAACAAACATTCAACAAGAAGAACAAAAGAATGATATTAAAAAAATTTAAAAAATAAGTAAGTAAAGTGTCAAGTGTTCAGAGGTCTGGTCTATTGTAGATGTATATTTAAGTATATATACAATATGTCATTTGCAGTGTGGATTCGTAGTGCAATTTAGTCTGTATGTAAAAGTCTGTGGGTGGATGAAGTCAGGGGGTCAGGGGTTCACTGACACTGGGTGACTGATCTAGGGCCCTATTTTGACGATCTGAAACGCAAGTCTCAAGCGCAAAGCGCAAGTAGCTTTGTGGGCGGATCTCAGGCGCTGTTGCTATTATGCCGGCGGGATAAATGACTCTTGTGCCCGGCGCAAATCTAAAATGGGTTGGTCTGAAGTAGCTACATTAGTCATAGGTGTGGTTTGGGCGTAACGTGCAATAAACCAATCAGAGCGTCATCTCACATTCCCTTTAAGAGCAGGCGCGCTTGTTCCATGGCGGATTGCTATTATAATGGCGCATTTGCCAGGCGCACACCAGGAGCGGTTCACAGCCGAGGAGACCGACGTTCTCGTCCGGGCTGTAAAAGACCGAGATGTGGCCTTGTATGGGGATTGGAGAAATCCATCCAAAGTAGCTTTGGTTAAACGGGCGTCGGAGGAAATTGCATTAATTTTTTCTAAGCCTGTCATCCCCATGACATCGCACCTTGGGAGCAGTGCGCACGGGCTGAGCAGTGCGCAACGGCCAGCTGATGACGGAGCAGCGCAAACACCAAGGTGCAGAGGATCCAGACCCACTACACGCCGTGGCAGCATTGTCAGACCGGACGCACTGCCCGGGATGCGGCAAGGTATTAATGCCCGTCTTGACCGGGTGGCGATGTTGCTGCTGCCTCTCAGGCGCATCGCCTCAAGTCTCCAAACGCACCACCTGCTCCTGTTGTGCACTTACTCCTCATCCCCCAACTCCATCTCCGTTCACCTGCTCCACTCATTGCCACTCCAGGACCCTCACAGCTACGGCGGGCGCGTCACATATCAGAGGGAAAAATAATTAGTTCTTCTGTTTAAATCTTTTCAACTTTTTTTGTATGGTTTGCAAAAACGGGAACTGCTTCCTTGTAGAAGAGAGAAGCAAAGTGTATGCATGTTGAGCACACGCTACATTATGGCCAAGCATGCACCCTTAAAATAGCATCTGAATAAGCGCCACTGACTTTAGACCAGGTTTTTCCTGGTCTGTTGCGCAAGTGTTTTCTGAAACGGCAAAATAGCACCAGTGAACGTTTGCGCCGGAACACGCCTCCTCTTTTCGCTGAACCTCCCCCGGAGCGCAAAGTCATTCCCTAGTTTAAGGACGCGCGTCTGTGGAGGGAAAACTCCAATGTGCGCCGAGTGCAAAATAGGAATTACACAAGCGCCAGTGTACAAAGTCACTTGGCCGAGTGCAAGATAGAGCCCCTAGTGTTCATCAGTGTGACGGCCTGGGGGAAGAAACTGTTCTTGTGTTTGGCTTTTTTGGCATACAGTGTTCTGTAGCGCCTGTTAGGTGTATAGGTCCTGGATGGTGGGCAGTTTAGCACCAATGACTTTTTCTGCAGTCCTGATCTGTCTGTTTCAGTCTGTTCCTGTCTTGTTTGGTTGCTGATCCAAACCAGACGATGATGGAGGTGCAGAGAACAGACTGGACTATTGCCGTGTATATAACATCAAATAACGTTCAATGCTATAAAACGAGCTCTACTTTGTGGAAAATGTAAATTTTTGTAAATATACAGTCAAAGTGTACTTACTGGGGAATTCAGTTAAAACTAAATGATTGCACATTTTAAGTGTTTTATTTTCCTTTACAAGCACAAGTTTAATTTTAAGTGTGAATGTCCAGAATCATCGCAGATATGAAGCAGCTCTAAATACAGCCAAAGGTTGCTGTCATTCGCACATCATTTTAAGAGACAGCTTTTTGTGAAACAGGCACTTTTATTTTGAAATCCAGTTGCACTGTTCTGTGTACTGAAAAGGAAGAAGCTAGCAGGAAAAGGATGCGCACATGTCCAGTTAAGAAATGCTAAGAAGCAACTGTTAAGTGGTTGTAAAATGTTTAAGGACCCTCCAAGCATCAAAGATAATTCCCTTATTTGCAGCATGCAGCCATCGAGGTAACTTATGTTTCTTATGTCTTTGTTTGTCTTTTGATAAGCAGTTTTCCATGTGAATGCTTTATTGTTGCTTACCTTGTCTTTATACTTTGTATGTATGTGTCTGTAGTTTTCATGGTAGATTTGGTGGTATTAGTGGATGTGGAGAGAAGGCGACAAATAAACCTGTTGAAAGAAAGCCACTTGTGTTTGCCGTGCTTCGAGGGAATTACAAATAGGATGTACTGCACTTATACTGCAGTTAGTAAGGACAGAAACAAACACTGAAACTCAAATAAATTGTTTTGTACTCAGTGTTCTATTGTGAAATGAATAAAGATGCAATTTGGATGATGAACTGAGCACTCCATGTCTTCTTTTCTGCTGAACTTTATCTGTATTTTACAAATTTGTGTTTTCTTGCTGTGGTACCAACCTTGGGACCATTACAACATAAAAAAGAGAAAGGAATCTGAGGAAAAGAAGGGAACATTTTGTGGGAATTTAAAGAAAAGTTTCAACATATCCATGGTTTGTAAACTGCATTGCCAACATGAGTTCTAGCCTGTTAAACCACAACTTGGGGATGCTGCTTATGTTCATGATCAAATCTCAGGAACATACACCTTCTAATAAACAGATATTCATCAAGTAGAAATAAGCCTGTCGTTGTTGTAGTTGTAGCTAGCTTCTCTCCTTTAGGATAAAGAAAGGATATGAAAAATGTTCCTGCACAAGGCCCAGTGTTTGCTGTATGTTGCTCAGACTGTCTCTTGGCTCATGGCTGAAGCATGATGACAGCAAGTGACAGAATGAGGATCGCACAATCTGTGAACAACAACTGTATTGACTGCGGCAGGTCTGGCATTTGCAAATGCCACAAACACCATGTTGCACAAAAAACAAAAGAGTAGATTTTTTTCCAGCCATAATAAAGATAAAATACAGCACATAACAGTCAGCACTGAATCGTCAATCCTATAACAGAGAGCAGCATGTTTTTACATGTTGCCTCTTTCAACACCATGCATTCACTCAATTAGATTATTTTCACTGACTGCCTCATCTTGCCAATATTCCACCAAAAACTTTATGTAAGTCTGCCCTGTCCCTGTACTGTTAAATATTTAAACAACTTGATTTCTGTACACTTGCTCGGCGAGGGCTAATGCTGTGTTTATCATTTTATAAGACTGGGTGCTGTTGTTGTGATATTCATGCACAATATGATTCCTGGTGTTATTTATATATAACATATATATATAATTTAGCCACTTATTGCAGTGGTTTCGATCTCAAGGCTCTCAGATGGAGACATCACAGATGCCTGAACAGTGCACTGCAGCTGCTTTTGTCCCCCATTTATCTGGTAAAAGGGATTCAGAACCTTGAGAAACCTGAAAATTCAGAGCCAAGGTGCAGATCTCTTTTCAGGCTGTGCCTTTTCAAAATAGTTGAGAAATAATGATGGAACAACATGCAATGATGCACTCTGCTACAGTGAACATCAAAGGGGATCAGCACAATATTTTTGAAGTCTTCCTTTGTTTAGCCATCAAACTAAATGCTCTTTTTGGTCTTGGAGTAAACAGATAAGGGATTTACATACATACGTAATGTTCCAGCAGAGTGAATGTGAGATAAAAGATGTGTGCAGTGAAAAAGTGAATTGGGTTAATAGTGCAGACACTGATGAATGCTTTCAATACTTACATGAAGAGCAGCCATGTCGTCTGTCATTCTGTCTCTGTGAACCCTGTCATCTGATAGAGCCTGGTGTCACTCAGTAGTCATTATGTGTCGGCTTGGCAATAAATCAACCTGAAATTAGTCAGTTTCAACAGAACGGTAAATAATGCTATTCTAGTCTATTGACCACTCGCTCACAACACTTCACATTGTGCTGTATTTTCTCCCTTATCTTTGTTGGTTTTACGTCCAAAATCTAAAGGGTTTATCCTCTGGGGAGCATTACATTAACTTATTAACTGAAAATTAATTTCATGTTCATGTTTTTATGATAGGTGTGTTGCACTGAAACAATGGAGTGCGATTCTTAGGTCTTCATATACCAATGCTTTCCAAACTGAACATATGTCAGGTAAGAAAAAAAAAAATCCTCATAGCAACTTATAGCAAAAACCACTAAAACACAACAGAGCAGGGTCCCTTTCTTAGATGACCAAATAAAGCTGTGGTCAAAAGTTTACATACACTGGTAAATAACATGTATATCATGGCAGTTTTGAGTTCCATTCCTACAACACTTTTTTCTGTGATGGAAAGAGTGGAAAATTGACTACTTTGTCACAAAAGACATTCCTGACTTAAAACCCAATTGAGAACATGTAGACTGTGCTAAAGAAACAAGTATGTGCCAGGAAGCCAACAAATTCAGTTGAACTTTAAACATTCTGTCATGAGGAGTTAAAAATTCAGCAAGTACTACTGATAGCTTAAAAGTGGTATAATCTCAATATGTACTGACGTGGCCTTTGGGACCACTAGTAAGGCTTCAGACATGCACTAGACAGCATCAGTCTTCCTTGCTGTATGAACTGCAAATACAGAGCTGGAAGGTTCAGTGAGTACAATCAAGTGACTAAATACCATGTCTCACTCTCAAAATGCTAGCTATCTAGCTCGCTACTGTAAGAATGTCATCTTAATAATTCGGCAGTAAACATATACAAACTGTTAAATTCCAGTAATAACACACAGCTGATCTTGTATGATCTGGTGTTATTCTGTGTTCAAAGCTCCTGTGGACAAAGGATGCATGTCCACCAATGATGCCTTTTTGTCCCAGGGTTTGAAGTGATTAAACAAATCTCTGGAGGCTCAAAGGTAATTTGTTCCACCCTCCACTCATGCCATCCACAGCAGTAATGCTGCAGAGAAAAGAGCTGAATGACTGAAGTTTCATTTTCATTTTCATTGCCAACTGTGTCCTGTGAGCCTGCTGTCTCTATCACAGGGACTTCTTTTGAAAGGGACATCTTTTGAAATCACATTTGTCAACCTTTAATATGCTCCGGCACTGTCCACAGCCCTAATACTCAGACTAAGTAGACCCATTGTACTTATTATTACACCAGAACATGATATTTTGTTTTAATGACTATTCTATTACACCTTGACAAAGTGAGTGGGGCACTGATCCCAGGCCACATTTACATTTGTTACTGTAAGCTCCATGTTCCAGCAGCCTCACAGGGGCTCTGTAATTGGCTATCTGCCGCTGTGTGCATCAGTAAAAATAGTGAACCAGCAAAGAGACCTTTGTGATCCCTCGTTGATGAACAACAACAATCTGCTTTGACCTACACATCCATTTTTATAGAAGTTGCTGACCCATCACCGGCAAAATCTTCCAATTTTAAAAGCTCAAATTAAAGTCGATTGTATCATTAACCTTCAGACATAACAATTTATCCTTCTATAGTCATGTCATCAATATGCAGAGTTTGAAGAGTTCAGAAAACTTGTGCTGCACCTGCTGTGTTGTCAGCAGGTGCGGACTGGCCACCTGGACGTTCTGGAGAATACCAGAACTGCCGGGGCAGCAGGACGGCAGCCGGCACAGTTTTTTTTTTTTTCTCTTGCTTATAATCGTCTGCTGTTCCATGTCCAGACCGATAGGTGGCAACCAGGGAAAGACTGGCCATTGGGTGATGTGGGCAAATGCTAGCTACTGTAGTCGCGGGCCGACTGACTGATTACAGAGCGGCCCCAAGCTCATTTTTACCAGGCGTTTCAAGAATCAATAATGTTCAAGCTAAGCTGTATTTATAGGCCACATACGTGTGTCTATATCACAGTCATGGTTACCTTCTACAGTCGCAAACTTTTATATCACTCTGCATTCTTTTGTAGCGAAATGTCTTATTCAGATATTCAAAAACATGCATGGTTTGAAATAAAACAAATCTACCTGCATTTTTATATTTGAATAATTGTTTGCAAAAGTTAAAATGAAGCAATGCCTTCTGGGAATTTCAAGACTGAATCGAATAGACCGTCTGAGTGTGGTTGTTGGAAGTTGGAGGTTGGAAGTTGACTGAGTTTAAGCTAGCAAAAAAATGAATCGAGGCATCAAGCAACACAAGGGGAGAGCTGAGAAAAAGAGAGAAATCTCAGAGAGCATATAGATAGATATGGATGACTGCGTGACGGTAAGACACGTTTTTATTATGGAGCGGCTGGCTCTGATGATTTATGAATGTGTTTTATGTATCGTTGTGTAGTTGTTAATAGCCTGGGAATTTACGTTTACTATCACCGGGGCTATTAAAAGTGCCTGTTCTTTAAGTGCGTCAAAATTTGCGCGTGCGCGCGCCCCCCCCCCTCCGTGGGCCGCTGTTGGATGAAAATTTTTAGGGCCGTTTTTTGTTCACAGTCCGTCACTGGTTGTCAGTCCCCTCAGATAAACTCTTTTATAAAACCATGAAACATAGTCACATCTCTATGACTATAACAAATGTTGAAAATATTCTTCCATGGATTGGAATCTATTTCTCATGTTAGAGCTGATTTAATTCAAACTGTGTGATGTGTGCAAAATGCAAACCATCTACAGGGTTACTCAAAGAATTGAATTCTTTGTCCTCGCCATCAGTAATTGTTGAGTATGTGGTCCTCAACATTTATTCTTTCAGCTCTCCCTAACGTATTAGCTTTATAAAACTTGAGCCTTTCACTCTGTTTCACAGATTCAGCATTTACTTGAAACATGGACCGGATGTACAATATCTAAAACACCTGACAATACAATGCCAACTTTCACCTTCCTGATACAAGGTTAACGAAGAAGAGAAGACTGTCGATACAGACATGTAATCATCCAATCTTGTGTTGCATAATTGTTACTATAAAAACACTGACTCCTGAAGTTTTAAACATCATACTTTGTGTGCCAGTGACTATGGATTTAATTTATGTAAATTGCGACTGAGGTAAGCAAGTATCTCTGCACCACTGTAGGATCCTTGGTGAATTACTTTTATAACGTGGTGTTAAATCTCAATTAAGTCATGAATTTGAATTAAGCTTGTCTAACTCCTAATCACAAATACCAGTCAGTGTTGAAATGCAGAGCTAAAATCAAATTGTCAGTGTGTCACTTTCAATTGGACCATTAAATATATTCTCATGCTCCTGCTAATAACAGCACAGTACCTGTGTCAGCATCAAAAGCCTGCTAAAATGAGAATGCTTACTGTCGACATTAAGAAGCCTCACCTCATTTTAATTTTCAATGCTGTTGTGGTTTCTCCACAAACAGTGACATTGACAAATACAGTAGTAGTATAGATTTGGGGTGTGCACTTCAATTCTCCTGTGCAACAGAAGAAATTACTTGAAAGGTGGTGTCACTCAATAAATTCTAGGATCAAGCATTGATGAAGTGGATTGACAGGAGAGTCTTGATTAAACAGTTGGCACATCCATCATAAGTTGAGGGAGAGCATGTCAGCATTATTGAATGATCTCATGAATACCGAATTTTCCCTCCCCTATAAATCATTTTCATGAGTCATGCTATGCAGGGTCGAGGTGAAGTCTGAACAAATGAGCCTTGAGTCTTTTGCAGAAGATGGAGAGTGATTCTGTTATTCTGACATTGGTCAGGTGTTTTGTTTCACCACTGAAGTGTCAAAACAGAGAAGGCTTTGTTTGCTCTCAGTGATGGTGGTACCAGCTGGCCAGCTCATTTAGATGAGCAAAGTGCTCTTGCTGGAGCGTGTGGTCTGACCAGTGTTTGGAGTAGACGGGTGCAGTTCCATTGATGGCTTTGAGGGCCAGCACCATTATCTTGAATCGGATGCAGGCCACAACAGGAAGCTAGTGGAGGTCACGGAGGAGGGGGGTCACATGGGAGAAACATTTGTCACAAGAAAGAAATCCTAACATATCACTGCCGATAAAGTAAAAAGGCCAATAGAAACAATTTTTCAAGCTCTCATCTGAGTAGCTGCTTAACTTTAATACAAAGTGAAACCAAAAATACCATAGCATTCCTACATTTTCCATTACTGCTGACCGTTCTCTCGGTTTTCACAGTCACTGAGGCTCACTGCAATGTAAATTAGGAAAACACAAGGACGTGTCAAGTTAGAGAAAAATGACTATGGCTCTGCTGCATTAATTTATTTTTATTTTTTTATATTGTGCACCGTGACTCTGACAGTGTTAATGGAGTGCTTAGTTGTTATGATTTGGACTTGGTGGCCTGTTTGTGGTCTGCGTTTTGTGCTTTTTGTTTCAGAGGTGTTGGTGAGGCTGGGTATGGCTTTGTTGCTGGTCCACACAGCTGCACCACACATGAGTATAATGAGCAACTGTACTTATACCCAGACCTTCTCTCTGCACGTTGCCAGACTATGGTTGCCAGCTCCAGTGGCACTTGATCGCTCTCAGTATCTCTTGGGTTTATGTATTTAGAAAGCCTTCTTATGTTCATTCACCAGCACTCTAACCCTGCCTTCCTCCTCTGCCAATGTGACCAGGCCATTCCTGAGAACCAGCTCCCCAACCACTCACCACCCACCCTCCCGCACTTCTGCCACCCCACACAACCTTGACTGCCTGAGTCAGCCTCCCGTGAAAACCGTGAGTCTCCACCTGCACCACCCAGGCAGCCCTGGGTCTCATCCTACCAGCAAAACCATTCTCGTGATCATTAATTTCACCTTTCAAGTCACTACCTGTTTGGTGTCCTTACTACAGCTATTACAGAAGGACTCTTTTAAGGAATGATCACCACTCTCAACCCAACACATTATCACTATCAACACTCTATCAACAAACTATGACACTCTCCCTCTCCCTCCAGTGCCAGTGTTGCACATGCAGGGCTCAGCAGTCTGGTTCGCATAATATATGTGCAACCTCTGGATAGAAAATCAAAGTAAATCTAGCTGACATAAACTTTCCATATTATGACCAATGTCAGGAAGCATTAACTCTTTATTTTACTTTTGCATTACCAAAAATTAAAAGCTCTTCGCTATTCCTTGCGCGTGTTGGTGCTTATATTGTCCACCGGATGCATGTTATTCTTTAAATGTATTGACTAACAACACATTATAGCATATTCTATAACTCCTAATCTCACATTATGCAGGCTAACAATAACCAGAACGACAGACACAATATCCAACTCACGGCACAAAAGAGGACATGATCGTTGTAATGAATATCCTCAGAAAGTGTCAAGAGGCTGAAGGTTGATTATCATACTGTTGTGAGATAGTGGCTGCCTGGTCAATGATCTTAGACGGAACAGCATGCTTTGGAAAATAGTCGTTGTAAAGGATGCAATTTGGATATGATACTTTAAAACATACAGAAGCATACAAACTGTAGCGAAGCTTTGATACAGAGAGAGTCAGAGGGGAGTGATTGGCCTTTAGCTGATAGGTTGTATCTGGCTGTGTTCCAGGACCACTTCAAACATAGAACCAGAGCAGCAGATTTCACTGATTGTCTTCATTAATGATGCTCTGGCTGCTTTTGGAGTCTAAGCTGAGACATGTCAAGCCTGCTACAATATTCAGCAGGCCAACCCCTGGAATGACTACGACAATTTAACACTGGAATATAAAGCAGCAGCAAAAAGTATTTATTCATCTTTAGACCCTCTCTGTCCCACAAAAAATTATTCTACGTTAATGAAATTAAATCCCTGGCTTGGTCTTTGGTAGCACACAGGACTGTTTCTGCCTTTTCGGGTCATAGAAGATGATGTTCCAACTGAGTCTGAGGCTACCAATATTACAATTCAACACATTCAGCCTCCCCACAGGTGACCATGTAGCCAGGGCCAGGCAACTCTTTATTTATCATTATCACATTATGAATATATGCATACATTTTTTAATTCAGACATTGGTTTAGGCTTTGCTCAGTCACTCTGATGTGTGCTTTTAATTTCAGCCCTACACCGGCAGCAGGAGACTTACCTGTAAATCAAGTCATGTCCATCTTGAAAATATGAGAAACATATTATGACTAAATTCATTGTATTGGTGCAATGGTTCTTGACACAAAAGATTTCCCTATTTCAGTTGTTGTTGCTCTGTGCACCTTTAGGATAAAGCCCAACAATGTCTTAAAGGTATTTTAAAGTTTGTAATTTCCTGGAAAACAATGGCACAAAATTGTTTATGACTCATCCTGCTCTAGGGGTTGTATACTAATTTTGCATCCCATAACATTTATTACAAGTTTATTGATGTAGCTTTGTTGCTAAGGTAACCTCTAACATAGCTGCTGCTGAATGAAGCTGCTGTATGCCAGCTAAGTTAGCGGTCCTATTTGCAGACTCAGCCCCAGGATGCCAGGAGCCAAACCCATCAAGCAAACTACCTCACTACAATATTCCTAGTCAACAAACTGGCGTCTGTCTTCTCAGGGGTTGTGTTGTTCCATCCCAGTCCTTCCATGTTCACTGGGACTGCTAGCTCCATGGCAGGGACATTTAGCACTCTGGGCTATTGTAAAAGCCAATCAATACCCACAACAAGCCCCTCCCTAGCTACCTTATTTTAAAAGAAACATGTAACCATGTCAAAGCAAGTAATACACCACTGGTCATTTTATCGGAGCTTCAACATAGCAACTTTTGAGCTTATTCTGCTGACCCCCAGTGCCCATAAAATCAAATCCCATTAGTAAAGTAACAAAAACAGTTGTATATTCTTGTAAGACCCATCACTTGTTTATTTTTTTGTGTGTGTAAAGTGTAATAATTCAACAATATGTCACTAACAATCTAGCATAGGCATTCAATGCTATTAAAGCCTATTTAGATTTGAGCATTTAAAGATTGTATCATAGTTAATTGTGCTTCAGAACCATCATTTGAGCTGACCGCTCACACTGTTGTGATGTCATAGCTTTGCGCCTCGTCATTGTGTTGTTCCTGTAACATGACAGTTGATTGTGTCCAGGAGATCCATTTTAACTTACAGGGCAGGAACAAAAAACACATCAGAAACAAGCTGTCATGGCTGAGTGGGTTGAGTATTTTACCTTGTTTGGAACATTCTTATATTGTTCAATTGTTCCTTTTGCACTTGTGATTTTCCCTTTCTTTGCATTTTTCTGTTACTGTTTGGTTAGGTTTAGGCTACAGAAATACTTGGTTAGGTTTAGTAAAATATGGTTTGGGATAAAATAGGCCCTTTCACAAGGTTAAACATGTTTGAAAGGATAACTTCTCCTGTGCATAATGCTCAGTCTTTTTCCCCAAGTTGCTAAGCTGTGACATTACAAAACAGTGATTGGTCAACCTTTTGTTTTGGTTGATAAAACACTTAATGTTGGAAGAACTTAAGTTGGCATCTGCACAATTTAAGAAAGGGCAAAAGATTTAGTTTCACTGCTCCTTTTTTGGGAAGCTAATGTGTATAGTTTCTGTAAGTGTAAGCAAATTAACATTTTAAACTCAAACTCTTTGTATAAAAAAAGACTCCAACAAATGCACCAGTCGCTCCTGTTTGAACAGAGCCGAATCCATTTCTATGGACTCCATAGTCTCTATGGCAGTGGTCCTCAATAGGCGCATGCCCTCGCATTATTGACATTTTGATCAGCCAATATTGCATGAAAATGGCATGTTTCAAGTTCACTGCTAAAAGAAAAGTGGACAGTGAAAATCGGCAATTCAAAGAAGAATGGTCTGAAAAATTTGCATTCATTCTCCCTCCAACCAGCACAACACCCATGTGCTTAATATGCCAGGAGACTATAGCTGTGATGAGGATTTCATATTTGAAACGGCATTATGAGACGAAGCATAGGAATTTTGAGGTAAGAACAACAAACTTTAATGCACTGAAATCGTCATATCAAGCTGCAAGCAGGATTCTTGTCACATCTATGACACAACAACAAAAAGCAACAGAGTGCTCACTTAGAGACTTAGAAACTTTGTTTTATTCAACTATTCATTTGATGCATGGTGACTTTGGTCTCATGTAGGGATGAGCTTGCGTTGGCTTGCAAATGATATTTGACACTCGACATACTTCAATGCTAACTCATTTCATGTCGACAGTACGTGCAGATAACTTTTGTCCTAACGACCGAACCATCTGGCAGTGTTTTGAAAGTGAATTTGCCGTTCATAAGTCCTTTCTCCATTTCCTTTCGCTTTCACTTTTCAGTCCACCGTGTTTTTCCCAAACCGCCAAGCCTGCTTCTTCTTCTGATTCCCTTTCTTATTCTTCTGCCACCGTCTGGATCAAGACTACAGGTGCCACCGACGGCCGTAAATCATACAATGGGAGTTTTTTTGTTTTTTTTTATACCAAGCGTTAATCGCGCGTTAAAAAAAATAACGGCATTAAGAGGATGTTGCGTTAACGCGTTATTAACGGGTTAACATTGACAGCCCAAATATATATATATATATATATATATATATATACCACTAAGTATATAATATTATACAGTATTATTGCATGTGGCCTGACCGACCTCAATACATGGACCTTTGAGTCATTGAAAAAAATCTTTGTGGCCCTCTAAGAATTGCATTTGAGTACCCCTGCTCTATGGGATTCCTGGTCAAATGTGTATCTGACTGAGCAGCTCAACCCTGACCCCTTGTTGTAAAATTACAATGTTACCTTTAGCCATCCTAAAATCTGTTGTATTTTATCTTATTTACCACATTTAGATAGTCATTGGGTCCTATTGTTCAGTCTCACAATGCTACGGTAAATTTGTTTATAAGTCCCGCCTAATGGTCATGAACTCACACAACGTCTTAAGGTTTGAACAACATCTCTTTGTTTCATTGGACTAAATTCATCAGATTCAAGTAAGTAAAATGTCATTGACATTTTTTTTGTTGTCATTACAGTGTCTAGAACATGTACATATGTAGTTATTGTGGAATAGATTCATCAAATTTCATTTAGAGCTTGTTATATATTTGTTGCAATTCTACAACGTTGAGTGAGTGTGGTAGTCAAAATAGCAGGCTTGTTGCAGTGGGCACAAACAGGTTGTATTCCCTCCACTACACCACTGCCTGAAACAGTGTGTTTTCTTTTTACATGGACAGCATACATACTACTAGGGCTGGGCGATATGGACCACTAGTCATATCCCAATATATTTAGGCTGAATATCGATATACGATATATATCCCGATTTTTTTTTTTTTCAGTGGCACCAAGGCCACATGACAGGGCACAAAGACCACTAAGTAAAATTTGTTTATTTACCTTTCAGACTGATACCATAACATCCTAATTTATAACAAGACATGGATTATGTACTGAAACATTTTTAAATACCAATATCAAGTTAATGTTACATTAGAAAACAGTTTTTTTTAAGTAGGGTTAGGGTGAGGTGAGTTTTGTGACACTACACTGAATATTAGTGTTATCAAACAAAAAAAATGTAGAATAACCAGCAGGAGACCACTGATGTGTGGAATGATTTTGGTGACACTACACTCTGAATAATAGTAAAGTTATTGAATATTTTTTGTAGTATCTCTTTTCGGTGTTGCACTTTGTAGACGGTCCCTGCGCCCTCGTCTCACAGACGGCTGACCATAGAGACCAGAGTTAATGTCCAGCCGCTCGTTTTGATGAAAATACGGTTGTAGTTCGTTGTCTACCTTACTACGGTAGGAAAGAGCCGTCGTTTGTGTTTTAACAAGGTTTCACTTATGAGTTATTGATCCGGGAAGTTCGAATCTGTGAATATATTTCCAACTTTACCGTACTAAATCCTACCACTTAAGTCAGTTACGTATCATGTCAAAACCGGCTGAGCTCGATTTCGCACCTGTGCTGTAAGTTTCGTTCTTCTGTTTTGAGATGCTGCTGCTGTTTGAGAGGCTTTCACATGAGATCATCGTGATGATGAGGCTCCACCTGCGTGAACCGCAGACTCACTGAAGTTACTGTGAGTGACTACTGTGCACTCGAGTGGCTGTAATCAGTGTTGTGGTTATGGGGCGTTCAGACCGAACGCGATAGACGCGAATACAATCGCTTCAGACGCTTCATTCGCGCCGCTTGATCATTTTGGACAATTCGCGTCATTCGCGCTTGAGAAAGAAAAAGCCGACGCGCTTGCCCGCTCATTTTGCTAAATTAGCTTCTAACTAACTAACTTAAATACTACAATAAACATTCACACAAACTGGAAGTGGTATCCTGCAAAGGCGGATAATGCTATACAAGTGCTTACTGATGCTAACATTTCATAGAAAAACACGGTCAGTAACGTAGTAAAACAAGCCACAGATAGCTTCAAAACTTACCAGAGAGTCCCACCTCCTCAGCGACTTTCACCCATTCCTCCTCTTTTTTAAATTTGTCCCGGTTGAACACTGCAGTGGTTTCATACAGCACCGGGTGCCCACAGACAGCTACTATCAGCTTCTCCTCCACGTTGCTATGAGCGACCGTAAACAACCGTACGTGAAGGAAGTGACGTCGTCAGCTTGAACTCGTCGCTGATTGGATGTCGCGGCGCGATGCCGCCTGAAAAGTTGGATATTTTCAACTTTATTCGCGTCGCTCCAGACGCTTCATTCGCGCCGCGCCAGACGTGCCAGACGCTCCAGACGCTTCAGACGCTCCAGACGCTTCATTCGCGCCACGCCAGACGCTCCATTCGCGCCGCCGGCGCCTGAATCGCGTGTCATCGCGCCATTTACATTGATTTTCAATGTAGAGTTGAGGCTCCATTCGCGTCTATCGCGTTCGGTCTGAACACCCAATTAGAGTACTCTAATTACTTTTTTCGTGTAACGTAACGCATTAGTTTTGTGCGTCAAGCAATCAGTAGCGTCGTTAATTTTTAAAAAAAGTAATCCGTTATTTTAGGAATTTCTCCGGATAAGGAAAGGAAAATCCCGACTGCAGCCTGCTTTTTGTCAGACAGTACTGTGCCACCTGCGGATGTGTCAGCGGAGGCGCAGCGCTTGTGATGCGTCTGTGCCCTGCTGCTGACCTACGTTACCTGTGTGTGTGTGTGTGTGTGTGTGTGTGCGTGTGTGTGTGTGTGTGTTTTCGAACCCCCGGCAAGATGGCAGAGAGGACAGCTTTTGCATCGTGGAAGTACGCACATTATTTTCAATGCACCAGCGAAAAGGACAAGAACAACATTACGGTAGCATGCACACTCTGCATTGGTGGAGAGCTTCTGGCGACCGCAAAAAAATAAATAAATAAATAATAAAACGCTATGTGGCTAACTGTCTTTCCTGTTATTGTTATCCTGCAGAGTTAGTTTGGTTGGATGACTGACGATATTCATCATTGTCACGACTTCTCGGTGCATTTAAAGGAGGCTGTGTGTGTGTCAGTTAAGTTGCAGCATGTGCGAGGCGCTGCAAACGGCTTTTAATTTTTGGTAACGCATGAGTACTCTAACGCGTTACTTTTATTCAAAGGCAACGCTGTAACGTAACTTATTACTTTAATTGATGGTAACGTTGTAACCTAATTAACTACTTTCCAAAGTAACTATACCCAACACTGGCTGTAATTCAGGGCAAGCTCGCTACGCTGACCGGGCCAGGGGCACAGAGGCCACTGACGATGTACGATGATTTTTTTTTCACCCGGCATCAAGGCCAAAGTGCGGGGTAAAATTCCCACCAAACTGTTTGTTGAAGAGTGCCGGAGTGTCTGTTCCAGCCCCTCCCCTCTCTGTGCATGAAAGAGGAGGGGCACGGGGAGCAGTGCAGAGAGCTCCGGGTCAGCGGCTTGCCTGGAGCAAGGATCACAGCACAAATTTTAACTATATCGATATATGCGATAGGGTCTAATTCCATATCACATTCAGAAATATATCGATATATTTTTTATATCGATATATCGCCCAGCCCTACATACTACCCTTGTGTTGTGTTCTGGTCAAATTTGACTGATTTAAACATTTTATCTCTAAAAAATTTAGTTCATTTGATCAGACTGACCTAAAATTCCATGACTTTGTCCACAAAGAGGATATCAACAGACAATTCAGTTCTGGGAAAGGTGAAAATGTTCCTGAACGTTTGGTGTGGATGTTAGTGGGGGTATGCATGCCATTTACATTTACATTTAGGGCATTTAGCAGATGCCTTTGTCCAAAGCGACTTACAATAAGCAGACAGTATTGTCTGCCTGGAAAACATTGGGGAATTCATTACGTGGGAACAGCCAGGCAGCTGCGCCTGCCCAACTGTGACCTTGAAGACGAGAAGAGCTTGAAGAAAAAGGGAAGCTATGACGTCAGAGTGGAGGGGAGTCACAACATCTGTGCTGTCAAATGGTATGAAAACAGGGCCATCACACTTGTGTCGTCCTTTGCTGGACCTGAACCTGTGCAGAAGATTCAACGCTGGGACAAAGCCACCAGAACCTACACTTTACATACAGCCTTACATTGTTGGTGCCTACAACAAGTACATGGGAGTTGTGGATTTGTTGGACTCATTTACAGCCAAATATAAGTCCCCCATCAAATCCTGTCACTGGTACAAGTACATCTTCTGGCACACCATCATCCTCTCTCAAGATGTCTATCAAAGAGACAATGAACAGGAGACAGTTTCAGGCACCGCGAGCATCCTCTCTCATCCCGGTGAACACGGCACTCCAAACTCCGAAGAGAGGACGACCATCTTTCAGGCAAAGGAAGCCCAGCAACAGTAGCCGTTTTTAGACAGAGAACCAAGCCGCCAATTTGCCCATCCTTTTGGCGGCTTGGTCTGCGGTTTTAGACAGAGGCTGGCAAATTGGGGGTCCGTTTTGGTCCGCTGATTTTCTGCCTCGGAGGGTACACTTATTTCCGCCTCGACTGCAATGTAAAAATCTTATTTTGAAGACAAATTCGTTGTCACTGTTCACAGCCCAACTTCGAGCTTCACGTCACGTCACGTCTCGTGCAAATTGCCGCCCTTACCTTGGAGCAAATGCCACCTTTACCATCTAAAAAGGGCTCTATTCTCTCTGAATGCTCAGAAGAGACCATCCAAGAGAAGTGCACACCTCCTATTGGATGTACGCGGGGACCTAGTTGCACATTTCCCAATGAAGACAGGAAGAGGACGCTGCAGACACTGCATTAAAGGATACCCTAACACGCAATGCAGCAAGTGTGATGTTCGCCTTAGCTTTACAGAGGACAAGAACTGTTTTTAGAACTTTCACTATGAATGAAAGTCAGCCATGAAAAGAAAAAAAGGAATGAAGAAGTCGCTAGAAAAAGCTGTTTAATTAAAAAAATATATATATTTCTTCATAAAAATATGACTAATATGCGATTATTATTAATGTTATATACAGTAGGTGATTTGAGGGAGGATGAGGGGGGATGCCGTCCCCCTTGTTAGCAAAATTACCAAAAAGCACCCCCCTTGTTAACCTGCCATCACTCTCTGTCCGCTAGCAGCAGATAGTGTGTTACAAATCACAAGTGGTCGCGATCAGCTCCGACGCACAGTGAAGTCAAGCCGGGCACGGCTGGTTTACGATCCGGCTGCCTGGTTTATTTTTGATGGAAGCTGCAACAAGCTGCACAGAGCAGATCGCGCCAACAGGAAGTCAGAGGCACAGGAAAGGCATAGAGCATCTGGTCAATTTTCAAAATAAAACAGCCTGTGCAGACTCCTGATTGTATAAAAACGAAAAAATGCCCAGATCACCAAAAGTTTTGCTGTTAATGTTCTAAAACTAACATTTTACTTTTTGTTAGCATTTTAAGTGTGTCTGTTCAGAACATGGTGGCTTATATTATGTTGCCAGTTGTCATTTTTGTGCTGGTTTGTAGTTTAACCATTAGTGAGGTAGCTGTTACATTTCCTGACACCAGCTGTTTTATCCCCCATTGAAACGCACTCTGCTGGGCAAACAGTGTCATTACACCAATTTTTAAATACCCCAAGCATATTTTACTGCATTATACTTTTCAAATATAATATAAATATAAAACCTTATAAATCAGCCGATAAATCGATAAAGGCAAATACCGATAAGTTGGTCGGGCTCTACTATTTTGCACAATGTTCATTGTGTGTCCTTCAAGGAATTTAGACGGTAAAAAATTCCAAGGGGTCATGCGAGTCATGTAACTTAAAAGAACCCTGCTTGTAGTGTATTGTGAGAAACATGAGAAAACCCTGCCTGAGTAAAACTCAGTCCACTGCATACAATTTAAAGGTGTATTTACTCATTACTTTAATACAGTTATTAAAATACAATTGTAGTGGGGAGAGAAGAAAGATAACTGGATAAAATGGAATTGTAGAATTAGAAATGTCAGTTATCGTTAAGGCATCCTGCAATGTCTTTTGGGAAGTGTACATAGGTGTGTCAGGGCAGGGTTGTGCTCCCAGTGGACCATCCCCCCTGTTAAAAATTAACAAATCACCTACTGGTTATATACCTTTATGGGGCTATTAAAGCAATCAACCCTGCAAATGAACCCTTAGTTGTTCTGAATTGTTGTTCAGAGAACATGAGTACATACAGAAATTCTGCCCCCAACTAAGCCCAATGTTGCAATATTACAACATTTCTCTAAAAACGTACATAAACATTTTTTTAACGCTTTCATTTCTGCATCAGAGGCCTCCTACAACAACATCTGAAGAGTCAAACTTTTTATTTTTTTTTTTTTAGGTTTTTCTATATTTGGGTCTTACAGAGTTAAGATATCTTGACTTGTAGACATACTGTACTGGATATATAAGAATGAGGATAAATCTATGGGGCTCATGTCTTGAATGACTGACATTTATATCTGAAGTGAAACCCTCTGTGATTTCACCTGTCATTAAGGCCCTCCTCTGCACTAATCCCTTCTCTTTATACACACACTGTTACATCATAACTGTTTATTATGTTCTATTATTGAGACTGATATCACTGATCCTCCTGTTGAATATGTAGAATGATCCATGAAATGCAGAGGAGCTGCTATTAACTAGAGGAGACTGAATACCAGAACACACGGCTGAGGAAGGTGTGAAGAGAGAATAGCATCTCAGTGTTCATCCCCGGACCAGTGCGCATGCGCCGCGGTGCATGCAGCCTGTCCCAGTCGCTCCTGCTTACTTTAACTTTGTTTTCAACTTTTCTCCTTTCTTACTTTATCTTACTTTTCAGTTTTTTTTCATAGTTATTTATTAAGCTTCGTCCTCTCCAAACATGCTTGTGTGGAGAGTTTTCGTTGTTGCGTTTGTGGTGGAATCGCTCTTTTTACTCTGCCACTCGACCGTCGCTCAGCAGCAACGCATTGTTTACTCCAGGGATCAGCTGATAGAGCTGAAGCCGGCCGGCTTGGCAACGGTGAAGGAGGACATCCCGGCTGAACTTTGGAGGAAAACACACCGGGGATGCAGAGGGAAAGGATCGCTACGGCGGAGGAAAAGAGCGAAACACCGGAGACTTTTTGAGAGGAAGACATTCAAGCCGTGTCTCCCTTCTCTCATAATGGGCAACGTGAGATCACTGGGGAATAAGATGGACGAGCTCACAGCGCTAACCCGGAGTCATCAGGAATACCGGGATTGTAGTCTCATGATTTTCTCGGAGTCATGGCTTCACGCGGATGTTCCTGACCACAATGTTTCCACCGTGGGCTTCCACACTGTCCGGGCTGACAGGGACTGCACTACGAGCGGTAAGCGTAAAGGAGGGGGGCTTGCTGTTTACGTGAACAACAGGTGGTGCAATCCTGGTCATGTTACCGTCAAAGACCGCATCTGCAGCCCGGATATTGAACTGGCAGCTGTGGGCCTCCGTCCTTACTATTTACCCCGTGAATTCTCACATGCTATTGTTGTGGCTGTGTATATTCCCCCGTCCGCTAACCCGACATCGGCATGTGACGTCATCCACTCTGCAATAGCCGGACTACAGACTGCACACCCGAGTGCTCTCATTATAATCTCAGGTGACTTCAACCATGTCTCCATTAAAAAGACAATCCCGAAATTCACCCAGTATGTGACCTGTACAACCAGAGAGGAGAAGACCCTGGACCTGCTGTATGCTAATGTGAAGGACGCATACACATCCACGTCCCTTCCCCCGCTGGGAAGATCAGACCACAACTTGGTGCTTCTCACCCTCTGCTATGTGCCTCTAGTGAAGAGGCTGCCTGTGACCACAAAGTCAGTGAGGACATGGACAGAGGACTGCTATGAGGCACTGCAGGGCTGTTTTGAGGTGACGGACTGGAATGCACTCTGTGAGCCACATGGAGAGGACATTGATGGGCTTACTGAGTGCATTACAGACTACATAAATTTTTGTGTGGACGGCATTGTCCCAGCAAGGACTGTGCGTTGTTACCCAAATAACAAGCCTTGGGTAACAAAAGACATCAAAGCCCTACTTAACCGGAAGAAGAGGGCCTTCAGAGGTGGCAACAGGGAGGAGCTGAGGGACATTCAGAGGGAGCTGAATGCTAAGATCAAGGAGGCTAAGGACAGCTACAGGAGGAAGCTGGAGAGGAAACTCCTGCAGAACAACATGAGGGAGGTCTGGAGTGGTATGAGGACCATCACCGGTTTCAGACCAACTGCCAGCGGAGCTGATGGCAGTGTGGCCGGGACCAATGAGTTTAATCTGTTCTTCAACAGGTTTGACACTGCAGCCCTGGCCCCTGCTGTCTCTCCTGCTGAATGTCTCCAGCCACCACCACTTCTGACCCCCCCTCCTCCTCCTGATAGCACCTCATCCTACTCTATGAGCTCCTCACACCCATCCCCCACTCCTCACACCTCTCCTGGCTCCCTTGCTACCTGCCCTCCTCTCACTATGGACTTCAAATCTCCCCCTACTCAACCTGCACTGTTTACACCGCTTCATGTAAGGAGACAGCTGAGCAAACTCCCTGCTGGTAAGGCTACAGGCCGTGATGGTGTCAGCCCACAGGTTCTCAGAGCCTGCGCCGAACAGCTCTGTGGAGTTCTTCACCGTGTCTTCAACATGAGCCTGAGCCTCCAGAGGGTCCCTGTGATGTGGAAAACGTCCTGCCTCGTTCCAGTCCCAAAGATGCCGCAGCCCAGCGGTCTCTCGGACTACCGACCGGTGGCACTTGTGTCTCATATCATGAAGACCCTGGAGAGACTCGTTCTGGAGCAGCTCAGGCCGCACCTGGATCCCCTCCAGTTCGCCTACCAGCCCCGGATTGGAGTTGAGGATGCCATCATCTACCTGCTGAACTGTGTCTACACCCACCTGGACAAGCCAGGGAGCACTGTGAGGGTCACGTTCTTTGATTTCTCCAGTGCTTTCAATACCATCAGGCCTGCTCTACTGGGTGACAAGCTGACGGCGATGCAGGTGGATCCTCCCCTTGTGTCCTGGGTTGTGGATTACCTCACTGGCCGACCACAGTATGTGCGCCTGCATCACTGTGTGTCAGACAAAGTGGTCAGCAACACTGGAGCTCCACAAGGGACTGTCCTCTCTCCTTTCCTCTTCACCCTTTACACCACGGACTTCAGCTATCAGACAGAGTCTTGCCATCTTCAGAAGTTTTCTGATGACTCTGCTGTAGTTGGATGTATCAGCAAGGGTGAGGAGGCTGAGTACAGAGCTGTGGTGGATAACTTTGTCACATGGTGTGAGCTGAACCACCTGCAGCTCAACACAGCAAAGACCAAAGAGCTGGTGGTGGATCTGAGGAGAACCAAGACACCTGTGACCCCAGTTTCCATCCTGGGGCATAACGTGGACATTGTTGAACATTACAAATATCTGGGTGTGTACATTGACAATAAACTGGACTGGACGAAGAACACTGAAGTCCTCTACAAGAAGGGACAGAGCCGCCTCTATTTTCTGAGGAGGCTCCGCTCCTTTAACATCTGCCGGACAATGCTGAAGATGTTTTATGAGTCTGTGGTGGCCAGTGCTGTTCTGTTTGCTGTGGTGTGCTGGGGCAGCAGACTGAGAGTAGCCGATGCCAATAGACTTAATAAACTGATCAGGAAGGCCAGTGACGTTGTGGGGGTGGAGCTGGACACTTTGTCAGTAGTGTTAGACAGGAGGATGCTGTCGAAGGTGCGGGTGATACTGCAGCATTTCTCTCACCCTCTCCACAACGCTCTGGTCGAACAGAGGAGCACCTTCAGCCAGAGACTGATCGTTCCTAAATGCACCACTGAGCGTCACAGGAAGTCATTCCTGCCTGTGGCCATCAAGTTATACAACTCCTCCCTCTGAGGATCGGAATTTATCGGCTATTTATAAAACAAAACGAACAATATAACTATCCATTCTCATTTAACTTATAACGTTACGTTACAACCATTCCATGTATATTGTACATATTTCAGTTTGTATATTTTATTTTATTTTTTATTTTTTATTTTTATTTATTATTTATTTGTATTTTATTGCCTACGTTGATATTTTATTTTATTTAATGTCTACTTTAATATTTTACTTTACTTACAACATCTTCATCTTTATCGCTTGTTTAAACAATTTCCCCCCGGGGATTAATAAAGTATTCTGAATCTGAATCTGAATCTCCTTCTAGTCTCTGTTGAACTTGATGTGTTTTGTATTCAAGCCTCAGTGTCTAAATGTTGCATCAGCCTGTTGTTGCTGCTTCTGCTGCAGGCTTTGTGGTTACCCGAGGTTCAACCACTTATAGCTCTGTGGCTGTCTGAACAGGACACAACAGAGTGCAACATAAACGCAATCCAAGGGGTTAAGCAAAATCAGTGTAACATTCAGGATGCTGTCATGCATTGTGGCTCCATTTAGTCCATTTTTAACAAGATGACAGTCGGATCTACGTGATCAGCTGAGGACAGATTACAGGAGAGTCAGTTTGGATAACTGATAAATGTCACTGCTGAGAACTTTGGCATAAACGTGTTGAATTTTCAAAAATGTTGTGTTTTTGATACCAACACAGTTTAAAATATCCTAAATCTAAACACTCCTGGTACTGTGAAATGTATGTACAATCAAAATCCTATAATTAAATTCCAATAGTTAATGTATAATTATAACATCTAATAAACATTTTATCTATTTGAAATTATAGTGTGTTATCGTGAAGCAATGATTCCACAGTAATGACAGACAGAGTATTGAATCTGTCAGTAACTTCATTATGGAGCGATGACCCAAAAAGCGTCCTCAAATTTACAAACAGGAAAATTGATTTTTCTGATCAGTCTCTGTTCACAACTGCAGTAAAACAATGGTAATGTCACTTTTACTCATAGCATATAAAACTACTTCTTCTTGTGATAGATTTATATCAAGTTTCAACTAAAAATTAAAGATAATTTTGTTGGATATGGCCAGAATTTGTTTAGTTTAAAACATTCAAAAAATGAACTCAGACGAAAAACAGCTAGTGTTGACATTATGTCAAAGACGTCTATGTCCTGTGTTGCAGAGATGTCTATTGACGTTAGGATGCTAACCACCATCCGTGCACCACATCACGCACATAGAGAAGCACCACAGCGCTCCTCCTCCTCCAGTTAAACAGAGCATTCTGCTTTCTCGCTGTGCGGATTCCAAATTCTTTTTTCTTTTTTTTTCTACAACGTGGCCCCAGAGTGGCTCTGTAAAAAACATTCAATGTTGGTATAGTTCAGTCAACATAGACTACTTTCTCCTCAGCTGTGAGGATGGGACAGCAGCAGAAGAAGAGTTACTATTAATTGTGGAAAGTTGAGTTCAGAGGCTGTATAATTCACACATAATAACAAAAGAAAACCAATAAGATGAAAAACAGAACTTTGAGCCAAAGCTTGTCTCTGCAAGTCCTCTGAGGGACAATATGACTCCCACTGTTTAACGTTATTAATCCAGCTTTAAAGGTAGTAGTAGTAGTAGTAGTAGTAGTAGTAGTATGTAGTATTGACTTTATTCAGCCTCACTTGTTGCAGGTACATTAGGTACTAGATCAATCTCCAACTGCACAGTGAATGTTTCATTCATAGCTGAAAACCCTGGAAGCTGACCACAGAGCTCACTGCACAGCCGATTGTTCTGCTGGTATACTGCTGGAATCTGTTGCTCACGTGGAAAAATACACACATTGATATTAAGTTGACAAACACACACACACACAGGTGCACTTCAGTAGCAACTGGAAGTCCCTCGGAGGCAAAAAAAAAGTCCAGAAAAATGATTCCCCATTGAGTTGAACTTTCACATAATGTCACATTTTTCTGTCTTCTAACAACAATGACAAGACAACTGACTTTACTGAAATATGTATTGGGTTATCAAGCAGCAGTCACTTATAACTAGGGCTGTGTCTTCTTTTAACACCACTAATGCTCCTTTGTTCCTCTTCAGAGGGTTTCACAAAGTTTTTGAGAGACACTTTTGCTAAAGAACTCAAAAGATCACTTGGCAAAGACATCATGTTTCATGATGACATTTTTAGGCTCAATCTCATTACCATTTTTCCCCTACCCCTCCTTTCGAGGCCCTTGGCCCTCAGCACAGAGTTATGAGGTGTAGTGGTCGAAATCACCCCTTATGTGGATCGAGAAACCTTTGTCGTTCACTCGTAATTCATACACAAGTTCATGTTATGGATCAAGTACACTGCTTTATTACCTGGCCACTAGTTTTACTTTAAAGGCCAGCAGTAACTGCAGAGACATCAGCAAAGTAATAGCAATTGTTTTCTGCTTGCTTCAAAGAAAAGAACCACTGACATGACAGTGTTCTCATGAAGCTCGATTTAAAGTGTGCCTCTGAAAAACCTCTGTGTGGAAGGCCACAGTAGGCCTGAGAATAGTTGTAGGTTGATGGATAGATCCCTCTTAAAACCCCTGTCATTTGTACTTACTAATAAACCATGCATATCACAGAACTTGTGTCCAGTGTCCCAACTTTAAAGTGGCATGCCATGATTTAGTAGTGCACTTTCAAGAAGTTGGAGAATAGAAATGGTCAAAATCAAAACAGCAGAGGCTGAGAAATTTAAGCTTTAAAGTTCGTAGTATGGGTTAAGCTCTAAAAACAGGGAATCACCTCCCCTAATGCAAAGTGATTGTGTCTTTTTTTAGAACCTCCTTGCCTGGTAACCGCTCACGGCTCCATGCCACGTATTTCGAACAAATCTTTCTGTTTAGAATATGCCGGCTCCAAGTTCAAGTAGACATACCTGTGTGATGTCACTTCTGGAGGATTTGACAAAGCTCCTCAAGGGGCACAGGAGACTCTGGCTGCAGCACCAGTTTTCAAAGGGTTAAATTAGACTCAGAGAACATGATGAGTAAATGGACTGTGACATGTGAAACCAGCGGACCAGCCCATCAATGTTAGCATCAATTAAAAATGTTACATTCAGGTCATTGTGTTGTCCCATAACCCTTTAAGGAATGCAGTCACACCACATTTACCACGTGAAATATGATTGCTAGATCTGCTTGAGTCAGATAATATATTGGAAAAAATACAGTGAAATCAAATCAATGCTCACTTTCATTGATGTCTTGATGCACTTCAGAATAGATATTCAGATCATATTTCTGCGAGTGATCTGTTTTTTTATGTGAGTGAAATATGTGTGTATGTGTGTCTATGTATAAGCTACTTAAAGGTCCCATATTATGCAAAATACACCTTAGAGTGGTTTTCTATCAATAATATGCATCCCCGGCCTGTCTACAATCCCCCCTGGCATGAAAAAAGTTCATCCTCTCCCTTTTTTGCTTTCTCCGCCTTTAGAAAATGTGTGCTTAAACAGGCGAGTTGAAGATAGTCTGTCGGTGACGTCACCGACAGACGAGACACGTCCTCCTAGGTTGGTGGCACTGCCCCAGGTGAAGGTTTGCCACACCCCAAGGAATTATCTAAACGCCGCCATTTTTTTCCGCTCGGTTAGAAAATGAAGTTGGCAAAGAACTGTTGGTGTGTGCGAACCACTTTGAGCTGACTGTTTCACCAACTTGGGCCAGTACAAGGCAGGAGTAGTCGGCAGACTTTTACTCAAAGGAATACTTGCAGACTAAGGACATGTAAGTATACAAATAGGGTTGCCAACCGTCCCTTGAAAAACGGAATCGTCCCGTATTTAGAAACAAAGTTACGCGTCCCGTATTGAGCTTTAAAGGGACGCACTTTGTCCCGTATTTCCATGAGAATCAAAATGGTCTTTAATATATCAATGGAATCAATGAATGACAGGGCGTTTTATATGAAAATATACGGTAATCTCACTGCCAGCCCTCTCCTGCTCTGTGACCAATGAGCTGACAGCACACTCACACACGAGAATAACAATGCAGAATCCGGCTCTTCTCATTGGTCGAGGGGCTGTTGCTTGCAAGAACATACCGGAAGACAAGAGAGTGGGGCAACTGGCAAAACAATCCAGCATGACTCACAACGACACAGGTTCACAGGACACTGCAGACGGGACGCCTTCCACCACGAGCAGTAACGTTACTGCCCCGAGAAAAAAAAGAAAAAGGCTGCAAAAAGAACGACTCAAATGAGAAAAAGAAAACGTGGCTGGAAAAAGTGTCTGCCGGCGCACTTTTTCTGTAGCCCATGGTGAACTTTTTGACGTTAAACAGCTTCTAGTGGTCGACACATTAAACACGTGAGGGACAACCAGGTGGACCAATGACCGGTTTGTTGTCCACCAGGCAACACCAGAGGCAGATATGGTATGTGGAAAAAACAAGAATGTTTTTTAAGTCCAATAAATGTCAGTATTTTATGGCCAAAAAAAATGTTTAGTGTAATAAACATATACAATCGATAGATGAATACATAAAATAGATAAATAATACATAAAAGTAATTCATAGATGAATAATACATACATATGTATGTATACAGTTTAGTGTGTATTCTTCATCTATTATACATTATTGTATATTATTATTATATATTGTATATATATATATATATATATATATATATATATATATATATATACACACACACACAACCTTACACATGTCTGTTCAAACAGTCCATAGATAGATGTGATGTGCAAAATTTATACTGCACAGGCAGTTGACATACTACACATGAACTATATATCAGTAATAAGTAACAACTTTCTATTGTTTTCAGTTATTTTATACTGTTTTCAGTTAAGCAGGACAGTTCTGTTCAATAAATAAATATTTATTTTATTCTGTCAAGTTAAGCAGGACAGATTTCTGTTAAATATATATTTTACTTTGCACAAGAAAATAAATTGTTGAATAATATTTTTTTCTATGTATTCGTATAACTCAAAAACATGCATCAAACTAAATTCACATTCGAGTAGAATTATTTGGAAATGGTTTCACACACAAAAAAGGCAAAAAAAAAAAAAAAGAAAAGAAAAAAACAAAAAGTTACCAAGCCGTGGGGGGAGGGTCCCTTATTTATTTTTCAGGGAGTTGGTAACCCTATATACAAATGTGCTGTGTGTTTCTGCAGATAAGGCTGAACTCGTGCGTGATGTACTGTGTTTTGCCATTGAGAACAAGGTAAGGTTAGCGGCTAACCGCTAACGTTAGCTTCTCTGACCACACAAGTTAGTGCTACAGCAGAATCATTGTGTGTATTACATTTCTGATCTTGCACACTGTGTAATGCGTGTCCTAGGGAAATGTCTGCATGTGCAAGTATTTAGCTGTGTTTATTTAGCAATTTTACACGAACTAACTAAGCAGTGTCACATAGTACCAGCTAACGCTAACCGCGAGCTTCTAGTTCGCATCAACACGTCTCCACATGCAAACCCAGAGACCCGGTCGGTCAAGCGGTACATACACACACCCTCTGCCGGGTCTAAGTTTTCAGGATTTTGTGAAATATAATGCATTTGAAAACGTTTTCTAAGCTGGAATATGTTGGCATAGGCCGGGGCATCACGAGTGTGATGTTGCTTGCTAATTTACACAGTTTAGATTCTCTGCCCGAGCCCGACCCCGCCGCTATCCTCGGCCGGGCCGGGCCCCTGACCAAATATTCGTGATTTTTGTTTTTAATAACTCAAAATAATGACCATATTTACAGCTAGAAAACTTGCATCTCTCTCCTCCCTCCATTTTGTGTTGCTGCGTGGTGTTACACGTGAGTTATCCTCATGGCCAAAACATGACTTCAGACGTACGTGACATCACTCCCCGAGACGCAAGAAGAAAGCAAGAATATATATTTGTACTAAAGAAAATGACCAAAATAAGTGACTTGAATACATAACTTTAATCTGATCACTGGTTTGGAAATGTTAAGGCGCTAGATTACTTGTTACTGAAATAAAAAGGTCAGGTTACAGTAACGTAAGGCGTTGCAGCATTTAGTGCTTGAATTATACTGTAACAGTGCTGTCATGTGGTATCCTATCCATATCTGGGAATTCGGTGCAGGATAATGAAACTGTGATTACTTGTTGAGAACATTTCAAATTGTTTGCCCATTTCTTGCAATTGTTTTCTCGTTTTTTTTTGTTTTTTTTTTACTGTTCAAAACTCTACCTGGCTGCACTGCATTACAGTGAGAAGGCTGATAGAGGACAAGCCACCACATCATCAGGAGATCCTCTTTACAAACTGAGCTTTCCAAAGTCCTGGAAGGGAGAGTGCAGAGCCAAACCAGTGAAGACAGAGGCGACATTTCGTAAGTTTTACAATCTTTTATTTGATCCTCGCAAATTAAAATAAACATGGACACACAGGCATCACACAAAAGGTTGAACACAAACACTTAAAATCTGAATTCTTTTAAGATGGTTTTCAAAATAAATAATAAGGAGAATGTATACATAAGAAGTAATTAGGAGACATAAGAGAAACTTCACAACAGTACAGCACAAGGCTTTTTTTTTCTACTGCAATTTTCCTGTAAACATACATTTTTGTTTATTGCACTGCAGACTGCGGTGATGCTCTGTTGGACCTGATCTTCAAGAAGGTTTTCCAGGACCCTACCCCATATGTGAAGGAGGTGCTGAAACTCATAATCCCTCAAGACCTCTCAGACCACACAGATGGGCAGCACAACTCTCACTCTCCTCCCCAGAGAGCACCAGCACCACCTTACCAAGCTTATGTAGGCTATATTGGCTGAACACAATTCAATATAAAGTCAGCACTGAATGTTTACACCCATGGCAACTAGATACTTTCTTTATATATCAACTTCAATATCAATATGAAAATGATAACAAAGTCAAACTGTTTCACTTTATATTTTCTTCTTCTTGTTATTATTTCATTCATGTCAACACATGTTTACAAATGTTTCTTACAATAAAACATCTTTCCTAACTGTTCTGTGTTTTCATTGTTTGATATGTAATTTTCATGGTAATAAGTAAAAGATAAACTATAAGCAATGTAAGATAGAGGAATCAGTTATGTACTTTTCATCATAACACTTCTGCGATAAATTAATAGTATTTATGTGACTAAAAGCTTACTGCACTATTCCCCTCAGATGTAAGGGTCCATAGACTGTCCAATAAATGTTCAGTGCATGCTGCAGTGCAGATACATTCAGGCAGACAGGTTACAGGCCAGGAGGGTCCACCATGCATGATGGTGTATCAGGATGCTGCTGTAGTCTTCGTGTAACCTAGAAATTATGAAAGGTAAGTGAGTGACAATAGATTAGAGAAAAAATGACATCAAAATGACAACCATGTTTGCCCAGTGTTCACACTTCATTGTGGTATTTCCATACAGCAGATGTGCTCAGGTTATGTAGGAATTTGTACACAATTGCCACAGGAACACCTACTTTTATGCAGAATTTGTATTATCCATTGGAAACTATAATCGCTAATCACGTCGCATTGTTTCTTTGGTAATATATCTAAAGTTTATAAACCGTTGTAACTGGTAAAAAAAAAAAACAACAACAATTCTGACGGTAGAGAGGTGATGGGAGGCAACTGTGATTATTGAAAACTTGACAATGCTGGCAGTAGCTAATTACAGGTCGTCACTACAAATAAGAGGTTCTCAATCAACTTACCTGGCTACATAAATGTAAATAATAATATGGGGTTACGCTTGTGTCTTGTAATGGCTGTTGCTAAATTGCATCCGCGTTACTGCAACTGAACAGCAGTAAACAACGCGGGGCAGACGGGCAGTAAGCTCGTAAAACTTTCGTTAGTCTGCAGTAATATAAAAGTAATGTCGAGGTAACAAACTTAACTACTGACCACTGAGAAACATCAATGTTCATTCTTGGCTGCTTACTTTCTTCTGGAGCCTCTTTTTCTGGGTCGGACCGCAGTCTGTTGTCCGGTGTTATGCCGAGAAGTGCCTGCATGCCCGGATCTGCATGCCGCTCGCAGCCTGTGGGGGATGCAGTATTCGGCAGAACTGGTTTTGAAGTTGCCAAGATATGCATCCCTGGCTGCTTAAGACAGATACACTGCTACATGTATGGAGTCCATGTTCATATGTATAAACAGTGGCGCCGCCAGGATTCAGTTGCAAAGTACGCACAGAAACGGCAAATACAAACACTCTTAATTACAATTTCTGTAACCTCATAACTGTTTATTTATATGAAAATGGACTCCATACATGTAGCAGTGTATCTGTCTTAAGCAGCCAGGGATGCATATCTTGGCTACTTCAAAACCAGTTCTGCCGAATGCTGCATCCCCCACCAGTGTTGCCAGGTGGGAAATGTAGGATTATCGTACCAGAGACCTAAAATTATCGTATTTTGAGGGAAATTATCGTACACCCGTCATAACCAAAATAACAAGTCTATTGGTGCGCTATAGTCACTTCAGTGTTGAATAGTGTCTAACAGGCACTCATGGCTTTGTGGCGTCAGTACAGAATGGATTCGTCAGCGGCCCCACAGTTGCGTTAGGCTAACGTGTCCCCCATAAAAAATGACTGCGGTCAAGCCAGCCGTGGTTCGCGTTTGCTTGGTCAAATCAGCCTCACGTTGTTTTCTAGTGCGCGAATCTACTAACATTTACGGTAATCGTAATGAAACCGCTCTGAAGAGCCTCTGGTAGTGACAGTGGGGCAGACTGCAGTCTCACAGTCAGATCCCTGAAAATTACGATACTTTTACAGTAATTATTCCCGGTAATAAACTGATGGTATTACGAAGGTATGCGTCCGGATTTCAAAGTAAAGGACGAAAGAAAAAACTTAAGGATATTTCACCCAACTTTGATGTGGAATAAAAAACATATTTTCCATAAGTAGTCCATGATTCATATACTGCTGAACTTGGTGCTTCCTAGACTACCTGCATGCATAATATGGAGTACTTTTACTGTGTACTTTTGGTGTAATCCTCTGTCAAAATCCATTACAGAGGACGAGAATAAGGATATTTCACCCAACTTTGATGTGGAATAAAAAGCATATTTTCCATAAGTAGTCCATGATTCATATACTGCTGAACTTGGTGCTTCCTAGACTACCTGCATGCATAATATGGAGTACTTTTACTGTGTACTTTTGGTGTAATCCTCTGTCAAAATCCATTACAGAGGACGAGAATAAGGATATTTCACCCAACTTTGATGTGGAATAAAAAGCTTATTTTCCATAAGTAGTCCATGATTCATATACTGCTGAACTTGGTGCTTCCTAGACTACCTGCATGCATAATATGGAGTACTTTTACTGTGTACTTTTGGTGTAATCCTCTGTCAAAATCCATTACAGAGGACGAGAATAAGGATATTTCACCCAACTTTGATGTGGAATAAAAAGCTTATTTTCCATAAGTAGTCCATGATTCATATACTGCTGAACTGAGTACTTCCTAGACTACCTGCATGCATAATATGAAGTACTTTTACTGTGTACTTTTTGAGTAATCCTGTGTCAGAATGAGCAAAATCATGAGGCCTGGAGGCCACCTACTGTTAGGAAGCAGACATAGCACCAGGTTTACTTTTTTGACAAAGAGAAACAGTATTTATGATAACTGACAAGAACATAAAGATCTAGCTTCACATATTGAAATTTTATTTTCGGAGCAACAACATGTCTGTCCTCAAAAATGACATCAACTAATAAAATAAACAAAAACTGCAAAAAGTGCAAACTTAAATGTGCCTGCTACCAGGTTATAAATTAAAATAAAGTGCATGTATAACCTGGCTATCTAATAACCTGGAAAAGAAGTAACCAAAATAACAAAATAATAATAAAAAATAAATAAATGAAAAAACAACAGGCCAATTGGTACATGTTTTTTTCTGAGTGAACCAAAATCCCAACATCTAATGTTGACAAAAATCTAAGTGATATGTAGCCTAATCGCCTCGGTCTTCATAAGCTGTCCGGTCTGCGTCAGTCATGTCACGTCTCTGCCTTTGGCAGTTTTCTGAATAAAATGAAGAAGAGCGGAGAGGAGACTATTGTTTAGATTAATTACATATTACATTACATGATACATGACTAGAACCCTGTTCATAATGTGCATGAAACAGTTTAGGCTAGGCTAGGCTAATTAAATAAGTAATTATGCTTACCTTTAGGTTCAATCTCCAGCTCTGAGTCACTGTCTGAGTCTGCTGCATCCTGCTGGGTGGGGGCAGTCATTTTACTGTATAGATTTGATGTTGTCATGGACCGCAGCATTGTGGTTGTTGGCTTAAAATTGGCACATCCACCTGCCATCTTCACACACTCTGATGTGTGCATGAGCCCATTAAGGGTGCCTGTGATAAGTCGGTTTCGTGGTTTTGTTTTGATTAGATTCACCTTGGAAAACACACGTTCACAGGAAGCATTTGAATGAGGAACCACTAGTGCATCAAGGGCAAACTCTCCCAGTTCCCTGAACACCCTTCTTGCCCCAAGGTCCTCCAAAGTGGAGAGATGGTGCCAGAATTCATCCACAGTCATTGTTTTAGTGTCTTCATTAAGGGTCACAAGAGGCAATCTCCTCCACTGGTCATCGATGGCTTGGAGACGGTCAGCATCTGTTGAGTCAATCAGACGTGGCAATACTCTCATGAGTGGAAACAGAGAGGGATACTCAGCTCGTGCTCTTGCATCGATCGCTGTGGCAGGAGACAGGCATGCAATGTGGACCAAGAGGGCATCATCAAAGTCAAAGCGTTTCTTCATTTCTCCGCAGGCAACCCGGAGAAATTTTTGACAGCGCATATAGAAATCGGTCAGGGTGGCTGGTGTGAATTTTGACTGCTGGACCTTCTGCATCACTTTTACACCCAGGTACATTGTGTTGAGTGGTAAAAACTTTGAGTCATCACTGAAATTGATCTGACTCAGGGCTGTGTGTAAAACGTAGTCTCATTGCATTAAGGCCAGTAGGAGATCTTTGTAGGTCTCACACATCTTGCTCCTCAGTGATGTAATAACCACACCTTCACTCTGGAAATATTGATTGAGGTCTGTGAATTTGGGCAGAGCCCACTCCAGAAAGTAGTAATACAGCCGGAGAGACTCATCATTGAGTGCATGATAAATATTCTCAGCAGCATTCAATCTGGCATCAATCCACTGGTCAGTGAAAAAAAGCTGGAGGGCTTCCCACTGGGCGGATATCTTTTTGACAACTTCAGTCAGTGACATCGTATTTGGGAGGGCTTCAGTATTTTGTGGGGTTCAACATGGCAAAAATCCTGAAATTCGAAGTTCAGCCACACTTTTAGCACTGTTTTTAAAATATCCATAAATGTCTCTGGCTAAATCTTTGCACTGGTAAGGAAGCTGCTTGCACGCCTCACTGGCACACAGGTGAGTGACAGATGCAGCGATGTATGGTGATCCCTGGCAAATCATTTCTTAGACGACTGGAGACAGAGTTGTGTCGTCCCATCATGGTATTACAGCCATCCGACCCAAACCCCACAATGTTTTGAAGTGGCACGCCTGCCTCTGTGAATGATTTCATCAGTTCTTCGTACAGCCTTTCTGCAGTGGCTCCTTCTCTGACAAGATGTCTGTTTTCTTCTGAAAAGATCTGCACCAGCTTCCAAAAACGGGTCTGAATCCTGTTGTACCCTCATCAAAAAAACGAACCACAACACAGAGCGTTTTGACATTTCCAGTGTCAGTTGATTCATCAGTCAGGATGCTGAATTTTTTTCTCATCAGGATTTCTGACAGACTCTCAAAATAGCAGTCACCAATAACATGCTTTGCTATGGCAGTTGCCTTTGTGCGGCCAAGTGAGATGTTTTGCGCCGTTTTTGAGTCACTAAATCTGTCCTTGATAACATCCACCAGATGGTCTGTGGCCCTCATTGCGATGTTGTGCTCTGCTAAAAACCCTGCCAGCTTGACTTCTGCTGTCTTTACCGCTGTTTCCAGCTTTTCCTTCTCTGATGTTCTTTGCAGGCATTGTGTTATGGATGTTGGTGTTGGCGCTAGATTTTTTTCCTTCTCTTTATGTTTTTTTGATTTGCTGTGGTTTTTCAATACCGTTAACCCGGCCACCAGCTCTGTATTGCAGCACCAGCAGAATGCTTTGCTCTCCGAGGCTGCAACAGGTCTCAACCACCCGGCAAATTGGCTCTCCCACTCCTTTCTGCAAGTCTGTGGGCGATGCTGCTTACTTCCACTCTACCCCGCCATCTTCTTAGCCTCTCCTCCTCCTCATCCCCCTTCCCCAGGTTCTCTCATTTTCTTTTCCGTGTTCTTTCAGACCGGCTCTGCTTCCTCTTCTTTTTGTTTTTGTTTTTCTTCTTTTCCTCACACATGGGGCGGACGCAGCGGACTATTCAGCCAATCATGACCGTTGTTCTGAGGCAAATGCATGCACGTTACTTGTAGCTCACATTTAGAAAAGCACGATTGGCTGGAAACTTGTCACATGGAAACAGATGCCTTCAGGGTTCACAAAAAAACTGATTGCTGATTACAACCGATTACAACCACACATTCACGGAATGGTCAAATTATCGTATATTTGGTCTTTTTTGGGATTATTGATCGTACATCGTACAGAGGGCAAAATTATCGTACAAATACGATAATTATCGTACACCTGGCAACACTGTCCCCCACAGGCTGCGAGCGGCATGCAGATCCCGGCATGCAGGCACTTCTCGGCATAACACCGGCAGCAATTACTCCCAGAAACTCCGCCGTTGCCATGGTCACATGATGCCGTCTTCCGCAGGCAGGAGGAGGTGGGCGGCACCGTGGGCAGCGCGCAGTAGCTCATTAGCATTTAAAGGGAAAGGCACTGAAACCGGTAGCCTGGAGCAGGGCTGTGAAACTGGTGTTTCAAGAACCCTGCTGTGCTCAATCCTTCAGTGTATTTCGACCAAAGCATGTTACTAACATTCCGTTTAGACTTCAAGGAACCATATCAACAAGCAGAAATGACCATAATATGGGACCTTTAATGTCCAAAATCTATCTACCTATCTATCTATCTATCTATCTATCTATCTATCTATCTATCTATCTATCTATCTATCTATCTATCTATCTATCCAACAGTTTACCTGCAGAGATGCTCTTGTTCAAATCACAAAAACAAAATGTCATCAGGAGCTGATCAACACTGTAGGGCACCAACAGGGTTGTTTATGAGTCCATAAAGCGAGTCAACAAAAGAGAGCCACAAACAATTCATAAAAAAAGAAAAACTCTGATTACATAAAGTCACTTCAAAAAATATTCAGCCACACAAGTTTGATGATTCTCAGCACAAATAACAGGGTTTCTGCCGGTTTGAACAAGTCAAATTTAAGACCTTTTTAAGACCTTTTAAGACCATTATCTAGGAATTTAATTTTAGTTAATTATAATAACCATGGTGTGCGCGCGCACACACACACACACTGATACACACACTGGTTTGAATGTCGCTTGAGGCAGGCAGCAGAGGCGGCGCAGAGTTCAGGTCGAGCAGAACTGGATGAAATTGGACCGGGAACTGGTGACAAAGGCGTACAGAAGTGTGTGATAGCGCGACTTCGCTAGCTAACTGGTGTTTTTTACGATTTTGTGTGTGACACCAGCGCTTTCACACCGAGTGTGCCCAATTTGAGGGTCCTCTGGCAGATTCCGCTGTCGAAGTCGTTCTGGAACTGGCGAAGTGTGCGCCGATAAATTCCGACCGCGTTGTTGGCAAAATAAAACGTACGTTCCTGGATACTTCAGACAGAAGAACGCACGGAGCTGACTGTGAATCTCACCAACACATTTCCTCCAAACAAAAAAAAGAAAAAAAAAAGGCGATGACGGAAGCGGTAAATGAACGTACATATTTAAGACCTGACTACTACAATTTAAGACCTATATGCAAAATATGGACGTATTTAAGACTTTTCAAGGCTTAAAATTGAGATTGTCAAATTTAAGACTTTTTAAGACTCCGCGGAAACCCTGAAGTAATCTCTTTTAAATAATATATTAGACCCAGTTATTGTCCTTGTTTATGTCCTTATAATTTAAACTGGTAATAGAAAACTTCTGCTTTAAGTTATCATTGCACAATGTTATCACTGTAGAAACAGGACAGTGGGCTCGACTTACGGCATTACGGCAGAAAGGAAACGTTTTATGTCCCTCCCAACCAAAGTAGGAAGAGGCATTGCTTTTTTCCCAGGCTCCATCCCCAGGTTCACTTTTGAGAAGATTTCAAAATATCAAGATATATGAACATAAACTGCTGACCATCAGTACCTCTTAGTATTGATGTATACATACTGATGCAGTAGCAAAATCTCACTTCTTGCCACTTCAACTTAAGTTATTCTTGAGCCTCTCCGAATGACTGCCTTACATTAAAGGCTATCACAGAATGTCAGAGCTCAGACACAGAGACATTTATTTTTCATTGCCAGCTTAATGGACTGCAATCCGTCCCTGGAGTTTGTTTCGAGTGAAGCCTGGAGCCTTGGAGCCTGAACAACACAAATCACTGAAAGGAAACAGAGAAATAAAGAGTCATTTCAGTGGCAGCCTGATTCAATCAGTGTCACTGTCAGAAATTATCATGCAATCATGATTGTACAACATCATCTGTTTGTTGTTTGGGATTTAATTTCAAAGCTAATAACCCATGTATTGAGTTATGTGATACAATGTTTTCCTGTTTTTATCATTCCCTCTGTTTCCTCTTGGATTTTGTGCCTAAACCTAAACATACAGTACTGTAAGCACAGCTTTCCATAAAACAGAAAACATTTATTTTGGAGATTGGGTTGCAACAAACGTGTTCAATTCGAGTTTCCTATCACTGTGCCTTAGCGTGGTATGCAAACTGTACTGCTTGGTCTTAGTGGTAAAGATAGCACAGCGGTCTGTGGGAACATCCTCCCAAAGTTAGATACAGTATATACTAGCAGTCTACACAAAAAGGCTAGCAACCTCAGTTAGACACAGTCTGTTCGTTCCCTTGCCATTAGGGGCGAGATAAATAGCCACTGAAGCCTGATCCAACAGCTTCTTCCACAGAACTGTAGCCCCCATTACTCCCCACCCGCCCATCACTGTTGGGACTGAAAACATCTGCTACTTAAAATCTTCTCACTGTATTGTACCAATGTTGCACTAGCAAGTCCCTCACTCATCATGCAATCCTTTCATAATGCACTGTTATGAATCACCTGAAAATCAATTATGTCTTGTATCGTCAGGTTAAAACTGAAAGAATGAGGCAGTCTGACATTTGATACATCATTGTGACAGTCTTAGGTTAAAAGTAGGTAAGATTCTGGCACTGAAAGAAAGGGGACATTGCTAGTTCCAACATGCTTTTCATTTATTTATATAGTATATATGTAGTTATTCACTGTCACTAATGTAATGTAATGGGCAGTCACAGTCAGGAAACTTTCAGTAGCCCTGGAGGTCCATCCATCACTAGTAAGCGCTACATAGACTGTCAGACAACTCTAACAATTCCTCGTCGTGTTTCTTCATAAAGTGCGGGAATTACCGTGTTGCTGAAGTGTTTGCGGGAGAGGATTTTATTTTATATCGTGGCTCGAGTGTTTTAATCATACAACAAAATCCCGCACCCTCCACCACGGCAAAAGGCTGCATATCTTTGGCTATGAAACACCACTCCTTTCGTTATGCATGTTGCCCCGTCTGACTCGTCACTGTCGGGCTGTCTAAAAGCTGCGGGGAGTAGAAGCTGTCCTGTCGACTCTCTCCCTTTCCTCCTTGCGCTGCCATTCGTCCCACTGGGATGATGTCTTTGCAGATGAGCTGATATGTTAGTTAGTCGTGCTACTGTTAGCATAAACAACGTGTTGCCCAATCTTTGCATACTGTCACACTTTTGTCAACAACTTGCATACTGCCGTCATCGTAGGTCACTCTAAATGCAAAGTGGTCCCATACAGCAGACCTATACAGTGCTGCTGGCGCATCTTCTAGCGCTGACTCTTTTCCACTCGCCATGCCCACAAACGTCTACACAACTGACCCAAAGATACTCTATTACTATCTGCTACACCGCTTTGCTTCTTCTTCTTGTTTACTGGCGGTTGGCATCCAGCTCAGTACCGCCACCTGCTGCTCTGGAGTGTACATGGTTCACCTCGTTAGTAAATGGGAAAAAGAAGTTGTGCGTGCCTATGAACAGAACGATACACACGAGCCCGGAACCGTGACAAGTCTACCTTAGGGACAGATTTTTTTGATGAACCGTTCCACCCCTAATAAATAGAGGATACTACTATGCTCAAAAGTCCCTGTACTGTTTTTACTGATGACCAGCATAATTGTGTTGTATGCCCAAAGTGACAAATAATGCAGCCAATGTCTCGTGGTATGTGTCAATGTAAGAAGCTGTGGAATGTATTCTGGTAGCGCTGTGTTGTATTTCGACAGACTGGGGTTCATGCCTGCTCCTCATTTGCATAGGAGATCTAGGCTACTTTATGCAAATCAGGGGTGTCCAGCATGAAGTTGCCATCCATGGAAATTCTTGAAAATTGCGATTTAGATAAATGCGATTCAGCAGCCACACGGCTTATTTCTCACCTGAAATGTCCTCAGTAACACAATTTGGTAAACTATTTTTGTAATAAAAGCAAAGGTTTCCAAACAAGCTGCCCAGGGCAAACAGCCCACGTGTGGCGTTCATCCAGTCAGGTGCAGCCTGTGTTTGCGCAGTTTTAGGAGGGTCGATCCTGTGTTGGTCAAGCGTTCAGTACTGGGAGGTGGCACAAGCTATTGCGCCCAAAAAGTGTCCCTGTGGACACGCACAGAGGCAAGCCATCTCAAGCTGTACGGAGCCAGAGACATATTTGAGAGAGGCAGAACACTTAAGACATTTTGAATAGTTTTAGCTTCATTTATTTTGTCTTCTTCAGATGTAGGTGAACAGCAGAGTCTTGATCTGAGGAGTTGGCCCTCCTCTGTTATGCCATTTGTTTATGTAGAGGTTGTTTTGTCTCCCCAATATACAAATATGTGCAGTCCTAGCCTGGCTTAGTTTCTCAGATGTTGCTGTGATATAGGGAATGACGATGTTGTTACGTTTTCCCATCTCCCCCTCTCTGTCTGCTCTGGATCTTTTACAGGTTTTGTCAAAGTTTGTGGTTTTACAGTTTGGATAACCACAGGTTTTAAGTGCTCCCCTTATTTGCTATGTGCCTTCTCCTACCCTCTTTGCAGGCACAGTCTCAGACTGATGGTTTAGGGTTCTGAAGACCCCCAGCTTGTGTTCCAGAGGGTAATAAGAGCCAAACAGCCGGTATTGATGTGTGTGTAGGCTTTCTGTACACGTCAATGTCGAGGCTGTAAAAGAAGTCGGTGTTGAAAGACTGTGTAATGCTTATGGAGGGATAACTAGTGGGAAAAGGGTATTTTAAACCATTTCTTGGGGCAAAGTCACCAATCTTCTATCGTGGCTTTTATCGGATTTGACTTGCAGTTCTATCCATGCAGTTTGTATGTCTCTGTGACCACTAAAAGTTGTATTCTGGCTCTTTCACCATTCATTCATCTTGTTAGCCCAAAATAACTGCCTGGGGAGTTGCAAAGACGTCTCAAGAGTGGCAAGTATTGGCTATAAGGACTGTAAGGAGACTAGGGCTTTGACAGAGCATAGTGAGACAGGCAGGAAGCCAGATACAGGAAAAGCATAGAGCATCCACTTAAATGTTCAAAAGTCAGAAATATCTATTATATTCAAAGTACTTTCATCCATGATGCATTGTCCATGGTATGCATTATTATGCATGTATGTTATTTTTTTCTTCCATAATTTATAGTATTTGTAATGAAAAGCATTGTTATGTAAGATTAGTACAGGCTTGCCAGTTTGAGTGACACATATTGTGAAAGAGCATGGAAAGTAATATCCCATGAGGCTTTTAAATGTGAGGCAAGGCTGCATGTTGCCAGCTGAGACAGCATATTAGAGTAGAACAGCCAGAACAGCACAGACAACAACAAACTGCACGTCAGGGCTGCATTGTGTTGGAATCTGGTCTCTGATCCCAGCTTAAGTCCGGTCTTGCACCTTTGTCTCTATGGTAATTGAGATAAAACATGTCTTGGTCTGTGGGTGTTTTCACTCGGACTTGTTTCAACTTAAGTGGCGCTTTGACTCTGATTTATCCTGGTCTTATGCGTGGTGCCTGTTTTTTGAGTCGGACCTGTCTTGATCTTGCTGCTGTTGTCTCTGATTTGTCAGTGTGTTATGTGTTTTAACTTGGATATCTTGACCTGTCTCAGATTTGTGGCCATTTCAACTCGGACTTCTCCCGCAGTTGTTTGGACTCACAGGAGTTTTGACTCAGACCTGTCTCTGTCCCTTAGATGTTTTGACTTGTCCTAGCCATATGAATGCTTTAGCTTATCTTGGCCACCCACTGCATTTTTTACACTCTAGTCTTTACCATGTCCATTTAAAAAAAACAAAAAAACACTAGTAGTTAAATATAGAGTGCAGTCAATTTTCCATTCAATTGTCCATTCAGGAAACTGAATACTTTTGAGGAGGTTTTGCCTTAAAAGTAGAAAGATTGTGAATTTCACTTGTGGGCAGCTTTTGCCTTGCATTTCAACCAATTCTAGAGAGAGAGGAAGAGAGAGAAGCTGTGTAAGTAGAGTAAGTAGTAAGTAGAAGTAGAAGACATTCACCCGCCGGCGGGTGGGCCTGATGTTTGGGAAGGCTGCCTGATCACACAGCGCAAGGATGAAACTGCTGATCATTAAATATAGGCTACAATTAACTATATGCAATAGTCTCAGAAAGAATAAATAATACAATCAAACACTTTTATTTAACATCACTTCAAGGTTATCAGTCAGCGGGAGCGCGGTCGTTGTCTGTCTCTCTCTTTCTCTCTTCCCTCTTCTGTTGTGATGGGGAGAGAATGGGGGGGGGAGGGAGATTGGCATTGAAATTAATTTCTAAGAAGACTCAGGCGTGATCTCCCTGCCACTCTCACATTTTTGTTTTGTTTTATCTCTGCTTGCGCGCACAACAGGTGCCTGCATATCGACGGCCAGCAGCAGCCAGTCCATCACTCGCTGCAGCTGCAGCGGGTGGATTCCAGTCAGTGTTGCTGGCCGCTTCTGAAATATTTTCATTTGGTTTTTCCTTCTGTTTAAAAAAGCATCGGATATCCATGTTGGATTTCAAAAATCACGCGCCAAAGTGACAGCGGGTGTTGACTGGCTCTTTTTGACTGTCACCATGGCAACGCACTCTCATATTTGTCAACATTGTGACGGCTGCAGCGACAACCTCACACACACTGAGGTTGTGCTGCAGCTGCGGCCCGTTCATAATAGGAAATCATGTATAATAATATGCACACATTTTGTGTGCATATTATTATACATGATTTTCACAATTTTCCAGCATAAAATTTGGGAAGGCTCAGCCTTCCCTAGCCTCCATTACCCGCCGCCCATGATACAGACTGTATATGATGACCAGGGGAAGAAAGTACTCTCTTTTGTGCTCACACACCCGCGCAAACACACACACACACACACACACACACATACATACACTGAAGTTTTTCTCCTTCTAACTTTCTTTGACCTTTTTCCTCTTTCACATCTCAGTCTGTCTGTCTGTCTGTCTGTCTGTCTGTCTCTCTGCCTGTCTGTCTGTCTGCTTGTCTGTCAGTCATTCTGTCTGCCAGCTGAGGCTGTCCTGAGCTTAAGACTGATGGTGCACCTTAACCTAATGAAGACCTGAATCAAGCAGTTGTTGTATTATTCATAGTGATCCCCACCTCCATGTACAAACACACACACACACGCATGCACGCAAGCACACACACACACACACACACACACACACACATTGACACCAATGTTCCACCTGACAGTAGGTCCTCATTAAATTTTGATGAGTGAGATCATCGGGTTGAGATTTTCTTCAGCCTTCTTTCCTCCTCTTTACCATTGTTTGCCCCTTTTCCTTCTGGGTGGGTGGATGTGACATTATCATCCTCTTCCTCTAACACATATCTTGTTACTTTAAAAAAAACAATTGCATTTCTTCACTTATTTGTTCCCTGTAGAAAGTAAGGCTTGTTATTTTTTTGGGCCCATTATGGGAATAATTGAAGAACTAATGCAACACAAGTAACAGCATAATTGCTTGATTAGTAACTGTAATGTGATAACAGTATATACATATATAGATATATACACCTGATGAAGTCTCCAAAAAATTTATCCTTATGACAGAACAAAAAGAAATAAATAAAAATAAACAGCTGGATTTTCATAAATACTGCAAATATTCTAGTTCCCTAGGGGATGCATATTTTCAGTGACTGTAAGTTGACAGATTGCCATGAAAGTTCACGCTAATGGCCCACTGGCCTTTCCGTCATTGCCATCACTAAGGCTATGATGGCCAACCTCCGGCACCGCTCACCACAACTCAGCATTCTTGAATTGGTGATGGAAATGTAAATTGGGGCGGCACTGTTTGACTTGGCGTGGCCAAATGTGCCAGTGGAAGCCTCATCAGTCCTATTTTGACCATGCTGCCTTGATACCTGTGTTTAACCAATGAGAGATACAAAACTGCCCCAGATATTGGCTCATTGAAGAAGACTGTTTGGTTGGTTGGTTGGTTGGTTGGTTGGTTGGTTGTTGTTTGTATCGTAGGGGGCAAACGTTGGCCTGGGTAAAAACAGAGGTAAGGTTTCTAAGTTACTAAAAGGGTTTCAGAGTCACTAGAAAAGTTTCTGCAGTATAAAAATGGCTATTTAGCTTCTGTAAGTGTTAAAAGCTGAAAACAGGAACGACATGTTAAACCTGATGTTGGAGTGTCTGTGTACTATGAAAAGACATGTACTGTCCTTCTTCACTCTGTGACAAGCAGTGATAAATTAGTCTGCAATGTAGAGCAATGTCTGGTGTGTTTGCATTTAGTTATACTCAAACTGGGTTATATTTTGAGAGCAGGTCATTAACATACTGGCATCAAAGGATCTGTAGCAGATGCTCACAGTGTAGACACAGTCAGCCATGTGAAAAATGGCTTCAATGTAGGGCTGCACGATTCTGGAAAAAATGTGAATCACGATTTTTTTGCTTAGAATTGAGATCACGATTCTCTGGCACAATTGTTTCACAAAATGTTTGTTGCACTGATGAACTTGAACAAAACAAAACAAAACAAACATCGTAGTATGGCAGAGGCATACTACTATGCCTCTGCCAAAGCAATGTTTTTTTTGTTTTATTCAAGTTCTATCATTGGATGAGAAATGATTTTTACAAAAGTAAAAAAAAAACATTAGTCTCCAAGATGAGAGGGCATCCTTTAATACCTCGTGTTGTACAGCATATCTTTGGTTAGGTGATATGTGATAGCTGCTGTGATCGGCTTTCTAAAACGGAGGCATAATATTCCTCCTTTTCCAAAAGCTGCCTCTGAGGTAGGCGTAAACACGTGACGTGAAGCCCGAAGTTGGGCTGTGAACAGTTAACAATGAATTTGTCTTCAAAATAAGAGCTTTACATTGCACCCCATTGGAGTTTAGAACTGGGTTCTTAGCGGGGGGCTTTTAGTTTGAAAGTAGCGACCGTTCCTAGCTTGTGGCTACAACAACAAGCTAACACAACTATACAGCTAGAGATCAGTGTTGCCAAATTTGGCGGTTTTCCGCCCAATTGGGCTACTTTTGTTTATGCCAGGTGGGAAAAAAATACATTGGGCGGGTGAATAAAATTTGGGCTGGTTTTGTCCACATTTGGCGAGTTTTCAATATTGTGAAAACTACACTCTGAACTACGGGAGCCCATGAGGAGCGCCGGAGGAGAGCGGCAACAGCGACAACAACCCCCCACGCTGACGGCGAGGAGAGCGTCTTCTCCCCCCCCCCCGCTGACGGCGAGGAGCGCGGCACCCCCCCTCGGTTTGGGCTGCTTTTTATTGGATTGGGCGGGTTTTATGATGTGATTGGGCTGGAAACTGTCAATCTCATCTATCTACACTGCTAGAGATCCAGCGGCTGTCCAGCTGCACATCTAGCAGGCAAGGTGGAAATAAGTGTACCCTCCGAGGCGGCAAATCGGCGGACCAAAACAGACCCCCAATTTGCCGCCCTCTGTCTAAAACCGTGGACCTAGCCGCCAAAAGGATGGGCAAATTGGCGGCTTGCTGCCCCGTCTAACAACAGCTTCTCACTCACTCCTTCCAAACACTCAACTGCAGGCGGGCTTCCTCCACTGAATCACGTGTTGTAAAGACGCTTTACCACAGGTTGAGGGAGGAGGCAGCGGCAGTGCTGCGTTTGGGGGCGCTTCAAAAAATCCGGGAGGAAAATAGGAACATTTGTTTGTGATTCAGCTCGAGATATAACATGCTTCTGAATCGCTGTGTGTAGAAATGAGATCATGTGTATGTGTGAATCGAGATCGCGATTTTTTAACGATTTTTTGTGCAGCCCTACTTCAGTGTTTAATTTGATATTCTTCCCTTACTTGTAAAAAATCCAGCATGGATCCTGATTGATTTATCATGGGCAGATTTGTATCTTTTATTTTTGCAGTGATAGAATATAGAAGAAGAAGAATCTTTATTTGTCAGACATGAACCTGAAATTTGTCCTCTGCATTTAACCCATCACTAGCTGCACATTCTAAGTATACACATGCATACACACACAAGCTAGTGGCAGTGGGCTGCTATGTCAGCACCTGGGGAGCACACATTGGGGGTTTGGTGCCTTGCTCAAGGGCACCTCGGCAGTAACCTAGGAAGTGGACTGGCACCTCTTCAGCTACCAGTCCACTTCCATATTGTGGTCTGTAGCTGGACTTGAACCGGCCACCCTTCAGTCCCCAAGCCAAGTCTCTAATGACTGAGCTACTGTGGCGTTCTGCAGAAAAAAGGTGTAAATACACTAAATATGTCAATCATGGAGGATTACAGCAAAAAACACATAAATCATAAATTGCTTCTAAGCTGAGAGGATGGTTATAGTTATCTGAATGAGATGCCTTTAAAGCTCCAATCTGCCACTGTTGTGCAGATACATGGACACAGAGGGGTGAGTCTATGTAGCTTCATGTTCTACACTATGCTCAAGAACAAAATCAGGTTACAGTTAAAGACGGATAGTATAAAATCAGAGATTGCATTCATTAATGGCATTTAGCAGACACTAATTCATACATACATACATTCATGCCCAAGGACACTTCGACATGCAGACCAGGGGAATCAAACCAGCGACATTCCGATAACAAGACACTGGCTCTACCCCTGAGACACAGCCGCCATTGGGGCTTCAAAATGTAGGTGTTGTCATATTGTATTCATATCACAATTGTTGTTGTAACCAACAGTTAATTGTAAGTTTGATTTTAATTTTTAAGAAAACAGTAGAATAGCTGAGTCCATAAATTGTGAATCCCTGCCACTGGCCCTGAAACCCTGGGGTGGTTATTATCACAAGAGAATGCGCTCTCACTCTCCATTCATCAAATACAGCAGCCTGCTCAGTGTCCTTGAGACTGCCTAACCCTCTGCCGGTCAACAATAATACATTATATGCAATGTCCAACTAGACCTTCAAAATAAAGCTTGCCAATAAACAGGTCTCAAATTATGACATATCCATGTACTGTGATGCAGAGAAGTCTACTGAAATTAGGATGCTAATTAGCTAGATCTGGCCTGTCCTGGCCTAAAACTCCTGCAGTATTGTCATAAACATCAACACTGCTCAGCGCTCCCAATCTGGACCATGAACTGCAAAGCTAACAGAGCTGTCTATCTGACAGTACAGCTGGCAGTCACTCTGAATATATGCTCCCCCTATTTGTTTTGAGTTTGAAATCTACAGCAAGCCAATTCTTACATATTGCACTTTCAATATCATATCATGACAGTTAGATGATTTAGACTAACCCTTTATTGTTTTGTAGTAGCAGGCTGAACATATATGCCGGTACAGATATGAATCATTACTGACAGGGACAAAGTAACCCCAGACCCCACCACACCCCTAATAAACCACAAACAATAAACACAAGTCAAACTGAGAAATGAAATAAAAATGAAGGAGAGATTAACAGGCCAGTGAGTGATAAAAATCAAAAGGGTTATCTCTTGCATGTACTTTGCCCCTTTTCTTTCTTCAGATTTCCTGAAAAGGAGAAAATATTTCATGTCTGTAATTGCTTGACGCTTTCCAAGGAACTCATATCTATACTAACATAATTTTGTCACAGGGCCACTAGCAATTCATGTCTTTCAGGAAGCAAGATTGCACTGAACACAGAACAAAGAGCAGCTATTGAGTAGCTCCAGATGGTTTCCGACACTACTTTTTATATGAGTAGATAAAGACAACTGACACATGGGCCTGGCCACTGTACAGCAGCAAAGTAGACGCAATTTGAGTATGGAGTCCAAGTAACATGAAATACATGATCAGAGGTGGCTGATGTGACTAGACAACTGTTCTGGAGAAGACAACACATACTAAATTCATAACTGTAAAAAACAAACAAACAGATACATCAAAACCTTGTTGACACCACAGTCACGGCAAAGCCACTTCTCAAATCATTTTTGTGAGAAAAAAAAAAATTGGTAATAACTGACTCATAAAACTTTATAATGCTCAGTCTGGAAGAGTGGGCAGTAATATTAGAAATTAGAAACGTTTACTTTTAGCTCTAAATGAACGAAGGTGAGTGGCAGATTAGTTTAACAGTGTGGATTTGATTGCATGATGAAAAAAAATGTGAGAGACAACATTAAACACAAATTATTTGGAGAACTATTTACTAGAATTATGAGGTGATTTTACTCACTCATCTTTAAAGTTTTGTCAACCTTTGTATATCCTTTATGCCCTGTACACTCATGAACACCTAATGTGCTGTCCATTTGGTTTTAGACATCTCTTTTCATACAGGAGCTTGTTTTGAATACTTAAAGTCTGTGTAAAGCAACATCAGTTATTTTCTTCTAAACACATTACACAGGTCATAAATATGTTTACTTAAAACATGTAAAAGCCATTCGACCATTTACAATTGAATTTTGGAGCTAGGCTCACAAACTGTTTTTCAACATTTCTGTGTTCAGGATTTAATGAGCAGGTCAGATATCATGGCCGCATTACGTAACGTTGGCATGATTTGCATAAACCCGGCCCTGCTGCGGAAGTGGTATAAATACGTTCAGCGCGTCAGCTTCAGCGGTTCTCCCACTCGCTCTCCAGTCTTGGATAGCATTGCTTACAATAGTTTGCAGCTGGCTAACCAGCCAACCAGTCAGCTAAACAGTCATGTCTCCTCCACATCGCTCTGCATCTTTCCTGGATGCCACAGTGTGCAGGGTAACGGTGCTGTTAGCTTATTTAAGTTTCCTTCGGATGACAAGGTACGGAAAGAGTGGATTGATTTTGTCAAGAGGAGACAACGTTACTGTGTGGAGTTAAACATCACCACCAACACCCGTCTCTGCAGTATCCACTTTACCCCTGATCGTTTCAGCAACTGTCACCAGGTAATGTCTGGATTTCTGCAGAGTCCGTTGACGCTGGTCACTGGGGCCGAACCGATCCTCTCTGTCCCGGGCTTGCATCCTCTCCTCCCGCCGACAGCAAGTGCCACCGGCCTTATGTGGCCGCCGCTGACCCTCTCCGTCCCGCTGATGGCGGGTGCCACCGGTATAATGTGGCCGCCGCCGCAGCCGACACTCTCCGTCCTGCTGACGGCGGGTCCCACCGGCGGTATGTGGCGGTAGTATCAGGGCCGCAGTGATTGGTGAGCCGTCCCAGTGTGAACGGATAATCCGGAGGCGCGGAGCGAGGGCGTGTCGGTCTGACAGTCTGATAACTGCTCAAGTCCTTCACTCAACTAAATACAGAGAAATGTCCCACAAAGCAACGTTACAGGACCGAACAAAAGTAACGTAGTAACTGTAACTGTCTTTAGCAACTTATATGAGGAAAACAAATACCACGGTTGTATGTGGAGAAGCGTCTGTCCTCCTGTCCCTCCTCCGCCTGTCCTCCCGACTCCTCATCACATTTCTGCTCAGAAAACAGCGTTTGTCACCGGCAAAGACTTTAACTCACCGAGTGTTTGTGACGAAAATAAATCACCCGCGACCGCCAGCCCTCCTGACCGAGACGTCAGGGAACTTTCCCCCAGAAAACAGCCTCCATCCCCGCGAGTGACAGAGTCCGACAGCGTCCTGTTTACTGATGGTGATTATGTATAATTATGTCATTAAGCGCGAAAAACTTCACTCCGTCACTTTCCAGGATGTTTAGCATCCATATGATTATAAACTGTCCGCAGGTTTAGATAGACAAGGGGAACACCTTGGGGAACACCTGGTCAGTGGTCAATGATACATGTTACTATGGTGTGACAAACTCATAACACAAATTTTTAGCTGTTTTACACGGACTTTAAGGTTTGTGTACTAGTTGTCTACAATTTTAATAACCCTGCCTACTGGCCACATTCAGTCCACTTATTACAATTAAAATATCACAGTGAAATTGTTTATGGTAACAATTATTTAGATTTTTATAAGGGAATTTAGTGTTTTGCTTGAGGATGAAAACAGATGTGGACAAGAGGAACTGTGGATTGAACTGTCAAACTCAGTTGTTGCTGTATTATTTTATCTATTCATCAGTTTCACACTTTGTCTGTTTATGTCTTTGTCAAACGCTTTGTAAGTTGCATTTGAAAAGTGCTGTATCCATGCAGTTTTAATATTATATGCATACATCTCCTTTCACCCAAAAAAGAAAACTCATTAACAAAACAATGCAAAAATCATAAATTGGCTCCATACGGCTTGCATGGCCCAAGTCTGTGAAAGCCCCGAGATCCTAAATTGATCTGAAAAGACACATTTCTGACTCACTGGTGAATTTATTATTTTTTTTAATATATTTTGATTTTAGTTATGTACTGAACACAGCACATATTGACAAAACAATCATCACGATCCTGAATATAATGTATTTCACTACAGAGTATTAAAAAAAGGCAAAAACATTGGCAAACAATGATCAAGGTTTCCAGTAGTGTACAGCATTAGGAGTTAGTCAGACTCTGCCCTTTATGTACAACAGCAGAGTATCCCAGATCTTATCAAAGTGTTTTAATTTATCATTGTTGTGATATCTGATCTTTTCAAGGCTTAGTACATTCCCTATTTCCCTTGGCCACATTTCATAACTTGGTGCAGAATCACTTTTCCACATACGCAGAATCATTTTTTTGCCACAACCATACCCAAAGAAACAGCTTGAGCTTCATACGCATTAGCCAAATGTAGAGCCCCTTTCCCTCCTAAGATCGCAACCAGAGGATCTGGGTTCCATTTTTCTTAAAGGCTTTAGAGAAGCAATGGAAAATGTCAGACCAATAAGATGCCAACTTTGTACAGGACCAGAGAGTGTGAGCAAGTGTTCCTTCAGAAACCTTACATCTGTTACATAGTGGGGATGTTGATGGGACAAACTTATGCAGCTTGGTCCTACAATAGTACAGGTGTTGTAATGTTTTAAACTGTATCAAGTTGTGTCGAACATTAACAGAACAATCACTTATATTTGGCAGACATTGTTCCCAGAACCCCTCACCTATCTCCTCATTTAATTTGCTGGCCCATGCCTGTCTGTGAGCAGACGAATCTATAGGTGTATGCTGAAGCAAAGTTCGAAAAAGTAGTGAATCTAAGTCGCATAACCCTCTCTCTTTCCACATCACAAAAACAGAGTCACTCATGCCAGGGGTGAAGGCATGATTTTTGCATATTGGGCTATCCAAATAAGTATCAGGTGCCTTTATGTGTCGTTTGATAAAACTCCATATTTTCAGAGTGCTGCCTATGATAGTACTGCCACTGTATGCTGTTTTATTTACCATAATTTCCGGACTATAAGGCGCACCTGAATATAAGCCGCACCAGCCAATTTTAGGGAAAAACACTAATGTGTACATATACAAGCCGCACCCGATTATAAGCCGCAGGTGTTTTAGCGTTTAATTACCATATGTAAAGGCTCGTGCACAGAGGAGATTGTCGGGAAAGAGACTGCTGTTTGGGGAAGCTTCCATTTTATTAACATTTCAACAAACAAGTTGCATATTTGCATAACCTATGACCACGCAAACGTCAACACGCAAGAGTCAGAGACGCACAAACAGACGCACAAAGCTGCGGACTGGTTCGCACGGACAGTTAAAGACAACATGAATGTCATTTAATTCAACTAACAGCGAAGTAAAGTGAGAAACTTCTCGGTCAGACTGACAGACAGCTGTTAGCTCCGTTAGCACCGCCACCTGTCTGACTATGTGTTGTTAGCATAACAAACCTGAATCACTGACGTTGATGACGTCCACCGACAGAACAACGCGTTCCCTCGACGCAGAACTCCGAATGCTCAATGACGGTGTAGGGTCGACGACGTAGCTACGCTGTCGCCGCGACGCAGAAGCGTAATAATAAACCAGGCGTTAAAGGTGAGGGACGTAACCTGTACCATCCATAGATTGAGGAGGTCCCCTAGTGGCCGTTAGCTGTAAAAATCCATAAATTAGCCGCACCGTTGTATAGGCCGCAGGGTTCAAAGCATGGGGAAAAAGTAGCGGCTTATAGTCCGGAAAGTACGGTACTTTGGTAGGGCTGTTTAACAGGGCTGGGAGTGAGGTGCTCCTGCATAAGGAGCGTTCTAGTATTAACCATGCTGGACACTCATCTGAGATGGCTGAGGGGCTTGTCTTCCACCAAGCTATGATGGACAGTTGTGTGGCCCAGTGATAGAGTTTGAATAGAGGAAGACCAAAGCCTCTCTCCATCCTTGGCTTACAAATATGTTTTTTTGCAATACGCACTGTTTTGTAACTCCATATGAAGGGTATTATTATTAAATCTAACTGACCAGGCAATGATTGAGGTATGTAAAATCGGACACCTTGGGTGGTTTTAACCACTATGCTCCTAACAGAAAGGAAATAATTACCAAAAACTTGAAATCTCAGACTCCTCTTAAATGGTAAACACTGAAACAGACATTTTATTTTATACTTTTCTTTAAAGTGATAATAATTCTCAACTGCTTCCTTCAGTTTTATGTATGCTTATGCTATAGGGTGCATGTGTTTATTCTTGTAACAAGCTCCTGAAAATCCTGGAGAAATAAATACATCATGGAGATCATAATCTCCACGACGTATTTAAGAAAACAGAGGATTAACTCACACAACATAAGTTATGCACTTTTACTCTGTATCAGGACAACTAACTTTACTGAGATCAACACCCTTACGGCACACTTTGGACGAGACCAGTGCTCAGAGACAGCTTCATACCGTTTCATCACAAGCTTGCACCTCGCCATTTGACACCTTCAGTGATGTAAATGCAGTGTAATCTTGTGAGACAGGTAAAACACCTTTCCTAGTTCTACAGCACATGTCGTCGTCTCCCCGCTGTGCGGGCTGACGGTTAAAGTGCTGTTGGAAACGGGACACTCTCTGATCACAGCAACTGGAGCTAACTGAGGACAGTGTTAGGTAACCATGACAACCAGGGAAGGGAGGGGAGGGGATGGAGCATCCAGGAGGTGGGTGAGAGTGCACAGGATAAGGTTGGAAGTGAAAAGAGGCGGCGGATTGTGTCAGGTGTGATGAAGCTCAGAACTGTGTAACCAAATACTTCCCGCTCCAGCAGCCAACTGTGAGTATTATGAACCTCTGTGCAGTGTTTTGAGATGCCTTCAGACTCATGGATCTGTTAGTCAAACTCTACTTCCTCATATTTCATTGTCTGAGAGTACCTGGAGCAACACTCTCCACTACAAAACCCCTTTTCATCTGAAAACCCAGCACAATCTCAAGATACTCTGGGCACATCTAATGATTTTTGTTTAGTTTTTCTTTTCCCAATGATCTTTTCCCATCTGATTTGCCAAGTGTACAGAGAAATGGAATGTACGCAAGGTTTTCACTTCTCTCTCAAGCTCTTTTGTTTTGTCCACATGTCACCCATCATCACTTTTTGTGTCATCAACTGAGTGCAACCCCAGAAATGCACTTAATGGGAGACCGGCCAATGTGCACACCATTCCATTATTCATTGTAAGATGCATTAAGATTATGACACACAAGAGTAACCAATGCTTTGCTTAAAAAAGCAAGAGTACCCATCTGCAGTCAAGATGGCCGACAAGGGCGCCGCCATATCCACCTTATTCCTGACTTCGTGAGTTTACCCATGGTTCATGGCGGTAGTCGGTTATGCTCTTCCGGTTGAGCTGGCTGACCTCTGTGTTTACGCTAATGTAGCTGTCATGCTCGCTCTAAAAACCGGCTTTTAACACAAAGAAAGCGACAGAATAGATAAAAATCGGAGGTGGATACACAGTACGGATGTTTAAATAAGTCGTGAGGACAGTTCTCACAGTGCCTCACCGTCAGTTCTCACGGAGTGGGCAGATGACATGAAGCATTAGTCCGACGTTAGCTAACATTTCATCGACAGTTAATTATCTTATATTTTCTGAAGCTGTTGACGGCGGAGAATTACGCAGTTACAAAAGCACAGAAGCATACAACTACCTGCACAGTAACACAATCGGGAAAGTACTGCTGAAAAGACACAGCAGGTTTGTATTTCTAAAGGCCCAGCCACAGCGTCAATCAAGCTAACGTTAAACATACAACGTGGATAATGCTGAAGGAAAGAGGAGTCGTGGAGACAGGCGGCTGCACGGACATGGTCGGGTTAGAGAAGTCATGCAGTAGCTATTCTGTGGAAGATATTTATAAACATAAATATTTATATCAGTCTGAAAGCCGCGAGCGACTCTAGTCTCCGTTCCTCCTTCCTCAGCATGACGTGTGGGGCGCAGGGCGCGGACATGTTTGTCTAAGTTGCTGATGTACTACACGAGACGTTTCTGAAAAAACTTCAATTTTTATGAATTGTTGTGGCAACAAACAATGGCACATGTTGTACCTGAGCTCATTTTAAAAACAATTCAGCCTTTATGACATAACGCTAATTGTTTAGGGCGAGCTTGGCAGCAGCGGTCAGTCATGCAGTTGCAAGGCAACCGGAAACAGAGAACCGCCGGCGGCTGTAGTTATCTGTCATGGCAGCCCCCATAGGCTTCTGAGGAAACAGGTGGATATCCAGTCCATACCGGAAGTCCCAACCGGAAGTTGGTTAACCACCAAAATAAAACCAAAATAAAAGCCGCCATTTAACCGATCCATACCAGAAGCCCCAAACGGAAATTGATCAATCACCAAAATAAAACCAAAATAAAAGCCGCCATTTATCCAATCCATACCGGAAGTCTCAAGCGGAAGTTAGTTAATCACCAAAATAAAAGCCTAACAAACATGTACGTTTACATCATAGACTGTATGGTTTACACATAACATAATTCTATGCATTTACATGTTTATGGTAAAATTAGTTGATTAGTTAATTGTCTCGCCACGACTTTACTCAGAAGTTAGTTAGAAGCCTATAATAATCACGAACTTATAATGTTAACGTTTCATGGATTAACTTCAATATCAACGTTATGAATAAAAATGTGAATATTATGTTTGTGTGGTGGTGATGGGGGCATACACACACACACACACACACACACACACACACAAACAATCGGACTGAAGAATAACTATTAGATTAAACTACTAGATTACTACTACTAGACTACTAGATTAAATAAACTTAATTCTCAAATTAAATAGAGAATTGATAAAACGGTCACAACAAATGTCTTACTTACTATCAAATGTTAATTAGTGGGCTGTGCTCGCCAGCCCACTATTGATATTGCTCGCGCCTCTTCTTCTTATTAGTGGGCTGTGCTCGCCAGCCCACTATGGACACCTCTATAGCAAAGCTATAGGTGTCCATAGTGGGCTGTGCTCGTCAGCCCACTATTGATATTACTCGCACCTCTTTTTAGTGGGCTGTGCTCGCCAGCCCACTATTGATGTTACACACACACACACACACTCACATGCAGACAAACACACACACACAAAGTGAATAAGACCAGGTGAAAAGATTGAAAGGAAGAGTTCAAACATCGACATCTCTGGCATACTTTGACCGAGACACACCATTCAAACTTTAAAATGTAGATAAAAGTCCAAATTATCAACGTGGGATTCAACTTTTTCTTTAGCTTTCGTAGTTTTTGTTCGTCACGGGGCAAAGCGCACAGCCCACTCTCGCGATTCCCCGGCGGGGAATTGTCTAGTTAGTGGGCTGGCGAGCACAGCCCACTATTGATATTCACTGCACGTCTTCTTATTAGTGGGCTGTGCTCGCCAGCCCACTATGGACACCTCTATAGCAAAGCTATAGGTGTCCACTATTGATATTGCTCACGCCTCTTCTTATTAGTGGGCTGTGCTCGCCAGCCCACCATGGACACCTCTATTCATGAGTATCAGCTGACGTCACAAACGTTCGTTACCTGACGTCACGTAAAATCTAAGCTTGTCTGACGCCATCTTGAGTACCTGATTCGGTGAGATCGTTAAGTCAGTCGCAAAGGAGCTAGCTAACGTTATGCCTTCAGTATGCTGTGCGGTGGGGTGCAACAACAAAAAAGGAGACCCATTTTACAGACTACCTCAAGACAAGAAAAGACGCCATCAGTGGCTTGCAGCCATCAAGAGGGCAGACTGGACACCAACTGCCAACACTCGTCTGTGCAGTGCTCATTTTGTCTGTGGTGAGTGGATATTGTTAGCGAGCTAATGCTAGCTGTCGCTAATCGCCAAATTTAATTAAATATGATAACATAGCCTACGAATCTTTCCAAGCAGTATTAATTAAGCAATCAGTCTGAATTGGTTCATATACTGTGTCTAACAGCATGAGTCTAGAGTCAAATGTCAGTTTACAATATCTGTAACGGTCGAGACATCACATCAGTTATTAACGTTAGCTGAGGATATTTGTTCAAGTTTAAGATTATAGCCCGAAAACACCATCTTTTGTGTGTGTGTGCTTTTAATGGTTTCAGTGTTAATGAGTTAATGCCATAGCCTCCCCTCTGCTCTCTGTCCTGTAATGTTATTTACAACATATCTCACGAATATAACTCAAGTGCTCCTAAGACTGGTGACATTAGCAAGTGGTTAGCCATCTGTTTACACCATAACGTTCGCAGCCTGGAGCATTGTTTGTAATTACCGTTAAGCACATATTAACTCGTCAGTCCTTAATAACTTAACATACTAGTATTTTTTATTTTACTGACATTGTAGATTTCTTTCCAATAACATATTGTTCACATTTGACATGATTTCATTCACATGTTGTTGACCTTTGAGAGTTATTCACAATCTTAGTTCTACCCTGAAATCTTTGTCTCTCCAGGTGTGAAGAGCCAGAACCCTTTGAGCCCTGACTTTGTGCCAACAATATTTTCATACCTCAGTTCCCCAACAAGAGGAAGAGGATTAATCAAATGAGGCGATTTAAACAAACACAGGAACTGAAAAGAAAAAGAGTTGTTCGTTTGGACAGAGGAGGTACTGGAGAAGGAGAAGAGGGAGTGGAGATGGACAAAGATGACAAGCAAGTGTTTGATAGAGAAGAAAGACATGAGTTGGATAAAGAAAATGGACAGGAAATTGACAGGGGAAATGAAGAGGGGTTGGGTGGGGGGGTGGGTGGAGAGGACGTACATGAGTTGGATGGAGAAGAAGAGGGACATGAGATTGACAGTGAGGAGCCTGGATTGGAGAGTGATGTAGGCCTAGCTCTAGGCCGTTCCTGTGGAAATGCCTCTTGTGAAGCCACAATCAAACAGTTAAATGAGGAGTGCATAAGAGTACAGACAGAAATTGGAAGCTGAAGGGTCAAGTAAATTCAATGTTGTTCAACCAAGAAAGTTTGAAGGACAAAGATGAAAAAGTACATAAATTAACTGGCCTGCCTTCATATGTTAAACTAATTGTTGTTTTTTCTTTTATTTCATCATGCTTGAAATTGAAATCATGTTTGTCCCCTTTTCAGCAGTTTCTGTTGACATTAATGCGCCTGAGAATGAACTTGCCACTTTTTTTTTTAGCTCATATGTTTCATGTATCAACGTCAACTGCTGGTCGGGTTTTCAACAACACATTGAATGTTATGAATATCAGGCTGTGTAATATCATAAAGTGGCCAAGCAGAGATCAGATCCTCTGTAGTCTCCCAATGTGTTATAGAAACAGTTTTGAAAATTGTACCAGTATTATTGATGCTTTGAAATATTTATCGAAAGACCAAAGGAAATGAGAGCTAGAGCACAAACATATTCTCAGTATAAGCATCATAACACAGTTAAATACCTCATCTCCATAACTCCACAAGGGGTCATCAGCTTTGTTTCGAAAGGATGGGGCGGGAGGACAAGTGACAAGCATGTGACTGAGAACAGTGGATTTCTTGAGTTATTGTCCCCTGGAGATGTTGTTCTTGCAGACAGGGGGTTTAATGTGGCAGAATCTTTGGGTCTTGTTAATGCTCGACTCAAGATACCGGCATTTACTAAAGGAAAACAGCAGCTTCACCCAGCTGAAGTTGAGTCATCGCGTGGACTGGCAGCAGTGCGCATCCATGTGGAGAGAGTTATAGGCCTAGTGCGGAATAAATACACCATTTTGCAAGGAACTATACCAATAACACTGTGCGTCTCAGCCCCAGATGGACTCACACCTCTGGACAAGATGGTGAAAGTGTGCTGTGCCCTTTGTAACCTTTGCCCACCTGTTGTTCCACCAGAGTGAATACATCTATGAAATGTATGAATTGTATGTAATTGTAAAATGTAATGTAATTGTGTTTGTGAATAACACACTGGAAACTGTTCAAGGCTGATACAGTACAAATATTTGATTTATTTAAATGTCAAACTTATTAAAAACAGAAGAACAAGACCAGTAAAACTGTCACTGCTTATTCATTAATTCATATGGAATTGTATGTAATAGGATATATTTTCAAGATATAAATAGTATTTACAATTTGGCAGGACACTAGACAGGGCACTTAAATCTGATTACAATCCCAATCCATTATTTAGTCAGTTTACAGCCCCAAAACATATTCAATACAGTATTTACTGCTGTTCTCAAAGGGAAAAGAGATCCCCAGAACGCTGTTTGAAGCTAGAAAGGTGGCGGGGTCTTTAAAACGACGACACAGTTTTATTCTGTTTCACTTTGTTTACATATGGCGGACCCCACCACCTTTCTAGCTTCAAACCGTGGTCTGGGGATCTCGTTTCCCTTTAAGAACATCTTGTTTATTCAGTCAACAAAGGTGATGCCACTCACAGCACCAGCCTACAGACCACCACAGCACAGTGACTCATTAAATTAAGTTACTAAGCATCACCGTAATACAAAACTAATAGTGTTTCATTTTTTCTGGATTTTCCTGCATTCATAACATTTCCACACTTTTGGAACTCTTGTCAACCGCAAGCAAGATCTGTGAAAGTGCCCTCTTTTGCATTGCTTGGATGCACATATTGCTAAGTTGTCTGGATCTCCAGCTGGTTCACCACAGTAGCAGCCTGACTGGGACTGTTGCTCTGAGGTTGGGGAAACCACTGGACGTGGTACTGTGTAGTATTTCCCAAGAAGTTCTGGCAAAATCCTAGTTTTAATAAATTGCTCTACTCTTTTGTATGTCACAGTAAAGAACATTTCATCAAACTGAATGCGCTGAATAAACATTTCAGTGGGACTCCACACTACAAAGTCAGCATACTGGACCTCAGCAATGCGCATTTGTACTTGGACTTGTGCCATATATTTGTGATTCGGCTTTAGCGCTATCACATTGTCTTTTGCCATAAGACAGAAGTTTGTGTCAGAATTGCAGCTGTTGAAGATAGACTGATCTTTAAGGGTAAAAGGGCATTTTATCTCAAGCACACCTCTACCGTGGCAAGCACAGGTAGTAATTCCATCCGGCGATGCACCGATCCATGGCAGAGATGTGTTGATGATTAGGCCTGTTGTCTGCACTTGGAAATCGGTGTGATGATCTTGCAATGCTGTGATGTACTGTGTCCTTGCTGTTGGCTCACTCACATTTCCCCATCTAGAAAATAAGAGAATAAGGTATTGTTTAGACAGGCTTTCTTATACTTCATTAACAAACTACAGTATATCACTGCAAATCAAGAATAATATAATAATATGTTAATTATTCTCTATGGAGTGCACACACCATTATGTTCATGGAGAAGTTGTATATTTAAGCAATATTACCCGAGAGGGTGTGCTTTAACGTCATTTGAGCACTGAAGTGCTCAAAAATAAAATGTGGTGGTCTGTAGGCTGGTGCTGTGAGTGGTGTCGCCTTTGTTGATCAGATGATTGGGAGGGACTTCGATGTGTGCCTCAAGTGCTCAAAAACAGTGTATTTTCTCTCTCTCTCTCTCTCTCTCTCTCTCTCTCTCTCTATATATATATATATATATATATATATATATATATATATATATATACATATATACATATATATAAAATAATAATATATATATAATTTTATATATTTATTTTTTATATATATTTTTTATTTGCTCTCAAATTTGAAAGGTTTTTGCGAGTGTTCTGTTCATTCCTGGACAATTCCAGTTGATTGTGCTCTTCAAGTGACATAGGCACAAGTCTTTCCTTTTTTATCATTTGGTTCTTCTCATTCTCCTCCAACCATTCATCCAAACTGAGACCGCCAATTAAAACGAAATTAACAACAAGCCGATCCATTTTGTAGCTTATTTTTCCACTGTATTCTACTCTAGCCCCGACAGTTACAATGTTGCCACAAACTTGGCTGAGTAATATTTTGAGAAATGAGTCAGGCGGGCTGTTATGATGATTTGAGCGCAGTCTAAATTTCTTGTTGACCAATCAGATTGCTTGATCGGAACTACTTGTTGTATAGTTACGATTTAGGATTGGGATCATATTTTCAGGTTGTATCATCTAAGTCCTTTAAGTGGGACTGTATGAACATTATTGTTCCTGAAATATGGCTATATGCTTTAATATGTATTCTTTCCCTGTACATTTCTATCGTTACCTCATTGCCTCTGTAGACACCTGACAGGACCGGGGATAGCAAATCCTCTTAATCAAGGATACAGCACTGTCTGACCTGCCTGCTTCGTGGAAGACTGATGCTGTTACTCTGCCTGTTCTTTGCTCAAACCAAACCTTACTGGCAGACTGCGCTCTGGTTGCCTCTTCTACTGATAAGGACTGAAAGTAGACAATGTAATGCTATTTTAACAAAATAAAGCTATTTATGTAAATGTAAAAAAATACAGATATTGGTAAATGATCGATAAAACTCAAAAAATATAAATTAGAGTACAAGACTTAAAATTTGTCAGTACATACCTCTTGCTCTGTTATCTGAAGATTGTCATAGATGCTTTCACTCTCTACTAGTAAGGAAGAGAAATCAGCATGCAGCTTTGCCTTTATATACAATTTAGAAAGTGGTTCTGGCAAATTCAGCTGAAGTGTCTTTGGTGTGTATCTGTGAGAGTGGCCCTCGATCACAGACAAGATAGCAGTTCCCTTAGTGCTTTCTTCCTGAACATCACATTCATACAGCTTTTGGAAGAACTCCATATACTCCTCCTCTGTAGGGACAGGAATGCTGGGTAGTGGTGGGCATGTTCCAGTCTTCTTCTGCATGAATGAGATGTTGCGGATTTCCTCATACTGCACCTTGCCAGTTTTGCTTGGAAGAACCCAGGCACAGGGTATCTCTGTACTGGACAGTCCATCTTTTAGATTTACCGCCGCTAAGACAGCATACATGAGGGCAGCTGCATGCGAGCATGCTTCGCCCAGTCCTGCTTTGCAGGTACAGTGAGACGCTAAAATTGTCCCATCATCATGGACCACGACCCATGGTTGTGTGGGGGTCAAGTTGACGGCCTGAGAGTGGTTCACCTTAAGAGAAGACAGCAGACCAATTAGTCTAGTAAAATCAACTCATTTGTCAATCAGTGCATAATCACAGTGCCATGTTACACACACAACGGTTTTTTTTACAGTGTACTAAGGGAGTGGAGAGAAACCAGATCATGATACTACTAGATGAATGTTAAAGAAGCCAGCAGATTAATTAAAACCTTACACAAGACCTATGAGTTATCAGCAAACGGGTACGCCATGAGACAATGTCCCGCAAAATAACCAGGGCGATAGCCAAACAAATGTGCGCCACCATGAGTGACAGCAGAGCCGAGGAGTTTGTAGCGAGTGCTGGTCGCTAAATCGTTTCCTCCGTTGTAACAACTTCACTTGCAAAAGGACGCCAGAGAATACAAGGTGGCGAAGTTTGTTACATTTGATACATCATGATACATGACTACATCCCATATTTTTGAGAGGATGGAATTCAACGCCTGGGCCCAAATTAGAGTCTGGTCGGTTAAATGGTTGAAACGAATAACGTTAAACATAACGGCTATTGTTCGAAAACATGAAAACAACGCTTTTCATTTTCAAAACAAGAGCATTTCCTCGCTTTTTTTGTTGTTGTTGTTGCAAAGATCTTGTAGTTTTATCACTAGAAGTTAGTTTAGCTTTGAGTGGTTAAGCTAGCTTCTAGCAGCAGTTTACAAAGTTTGGTTAAAGAACACTTACCCTTCCTTTCACGAGAAACATCTTCTTCTTGTGAAGGTGCCATATTTTCGGGTCAAGGACCCAGCCCGCAACAAAATACCGATATGCGTCGGTACTTTTGTACGCTTTGAGGCTTTCACCGGTGTATGGCGATGGATTATGTACAAGGTATATGTACATGTCATTGAATGCCAGGTGTGGTAGTTTGGTAGCTGCGGACAGAGGCTGGAAGACCGCATCCGGTATCGAGTAGGGATCGCACCCTAACGATTATACTTTTTGCAAGTAGCGTTTTCTTTCATGGCAGTCGAGGTGCGAAATGTTGTCTTTCGTAGCCATTTGTATCCATACGAATCATAGGCAGTAAAATTCGTTAAAAAAAAAAAATCGTGGCAAGCTATATAATGTTTGTCAGTTGGTGTCTATGGTACTCGGCAGGTACTCAATATGGCGGCGGTAAGCTGGAAAAAGAACGGATGACGTAACAGGTCATGTGACTGATATTCAGTAATAGCAGTGCTATCCACCTTATTCCTGACTTCATGAATTTACCCATGGTTCATAGCGGTAGTCGGTTATGCTCTTCCGGTTGAGCTGGCTGACCTCTGTGTTTACGCTGACGTAGCTGTCATGCTCGCTCTAAAAACCGGCTTTTAACACAAAGAAAGCGACAGAATGGATAAAAATCGGAGGTGGACACACAGTACGGATGTTTTAATAAGTCGTGAGGACAGTTCTCACAGTGCCTCACCGTCAGTTCTCACGGAGTAGGCAGATGACATGAAGCATTAGCCCGACGTTAGCTAACGTTACATCGATCGTTAACTATCTTATATTTTCTGAAGGTGTTGACGGCGGAGAATTATGCAGTTACAAAAGCACAGAAGCATACAACTACCTGCACAGTGACACAATCGGGAAAGTACTGTTGAAAAGACACAGCAAGTTTATATTTATAAGGCAGCAGTAACGTTAGCGCCCAGCCACAGTGTCAATCAAGCTAACGTTAAACATACAGCGTGGATAATGCTGAAGGAAAGAGGAGTCGTGGAGACAGGCGGCTGCTCGGACATTGTCGGGTTAGAGAAGTCATGCAGTCATGCAGCAGCTATTCTGTTGAATATATTTATAAACACAAATATTTATATCAGTCTGGAAGCTGCGAGCCACGCTAGCCTCCGTTCCTCCTTCCTCAGCATGGCGTGTGGGGTGCAGGGCACGGACATGTTTGTCTAAGTTGCTGATGTACTACACGAGACGTTTCTGAAAAAAACTTCAATCTTCATGAATTGCTGTGGCAACCAACAACGACACATGTTGTACCTGAACTGATTTTAAAAACAATTCAGCCTGTATGACATAACGCTAGTTGTTTAGGGCTAGCTTGGCAGCAGTGGTCAGTCATGCAGTTGCAAGGCAACCGGAAACAGAGAACCGCGGGCGGAAGTAGTTATCTGTCATGGCAGCCCCCATAGGCTTCTGAGGAAACAGGTGGATAGGTGTCCATAGTGGGCGGCCCACTATTGATATTCACAGCGCCTCTTCTTATTCCCCCTCCTAGGTTTTTCTGTCGCTAAGTTGTCCCGCACCGTTGAGCGCACACAAACAAAAAATATATCAAAACGTGCGGCTCGATCTGACAGGGTGTGCTATTATTTAGCTTTCCATAATATTAATTTTTCGCGACGTAAGTCGTGAAAAACTGCAATGAATTTCCCATAAGGAATGAATGGGACAAGGTCAAAAAAGTCGCATATCTGCAACGTTTTTCAAACATCTCCTGCTCTGGCATACGTTCACCTAGAAACACCATTCAAACTTTAAAATGTAGGCACAAGTCTTGTCTATTTGAGTTGTATTTGAACTTTTTTCATACGATGTATAGTTTTTGAACTCTGACCCCTTAATGATGGTGAGTGATTTTGGAAAAATTCAGGGTTTTCAATGAGTGTGTATGGCGGAATGTTCGTGCAGCAGAGTGGTAGGGGCCAACTGACAGTGGCAGAAACTAAAGAATTATCTCAGAAATTTTCTCTTTCCGTGATGATCCTGGCCACAAATGTCACTCCAAAACAGTGATATTTTCGAAAGTTGTAGCCACACCTGTCTTCTTTCTCCCAATGTGTCTACTTTATCTGTAGGATTTACGGTTTTTGAATTAACTGTCTCTAACCGACGAGTAGCTCTCAACAGTCCCATTCACTCCAATGTAAATCGGGGAGAGGATTTTCCAAACTGCACCCTTTTTTAACTCGCTCTTATTTCCACATTTCTGAAGCTAGGACCATGAAACTTCATGAGTGTCTTCTTTCAGGCCTTTCTGGCTCGATCGTCAAAAAAATTGCCGATTTCATGTATGATTTTGACTTAATAGCACTAGTTTGACATCCTAGATTTGAGGCAGAAATCGCTCTCAAATCAGCCTGGGGCGGCCGTTGCTACGGGCCCTCACCAACCGTCACCTAGCAACCGAGATCAGCTGGGTCAGCAGAGAGAGTGACAGACAGACAGACACACACTCACATGCACACGCACACACACAGACGGATAACACTCATGTTTTTGCGACGTAAGTCGCAAAAACCTTCATTAACTTTCTCATGAGGAATGAATGGGACCCGTCAGAGACTTTTCAAAAAAGTCGTAGACACGCACACACACACACACACACAGATTATTAATCAGTCTTCCAGAATATTCATATTTTCGCAATCATGAGGAATGAATGGGACAAGGTCAAAAAAGTCGCAGACACATAAATACACACACACACACACACACTCACATGCACACGCACGCACACAGACAGACAGATAACACTCATGTTTTCGCGACGCAAGTCGTGAAAACCTTCATTAACTTTCCCATGAGGAATGAATGGGACGGGGTCAAAACAGTTGTAGACACACACACACACACACACACACACACACACAGACGGACACACAGATTATTAATCAGTTGCCTAGAACATTCATGTTTTCGCGACATAGGTCGCGAAAACCTTCATAAACTTTCCCATGAGGAATGAATGGGACCGGTCAGAGACTTTTCAAAAAAGTCGTAGACAGGCACACACACACACACAGATTATTAATCAGTCTTCCAGAATATCCATATTTTCGCAATCATGAGGAATGAATGGGACAAGGTCAAAAAAGTCGCAGACACACACACACAGATTATTAATCAGTTTTCTAGAACATTCATGTTTTAGCGACGTAAGTCAAGATAACCTGCGTAAATTTTCCCATAAGGAATGAATGGGACTAGGTCAAAAAGTCGCAGACACACAGACACAAAGAGACAGAGACACACACACACACACACACACACACACACACACACACAAAACACACACACTCACATGCACACAAACACACACACACAAAGTGAATAATACCAGGTGAAAAGATCGAAAGGAAGAGTTCAAACATCGACATCTTTGGCATACTTTGACCGAGACACACCATTCGAACTTTAAAATGTAGATAAAAGTCCAAATTATCAACGTGGGATTCAACTTTTTCTTTAGCTTTCGTTGTTTTTGTTCGTCACGGGGCAAAGCGCACAGCCCACTCTCGCGATTCCCCGGCGGGGAATTGTCTAGTTAGTGGGCTGTGCTCGCCAGCCCACTATGGACACCTCTATAGCAGAGCTATAGTTAGTGGGCTGTGCTCGCCAGCCCACTATGGACACCTCTATAGCAGAGCTATAGGTGTCCATAGTGGGCGGTGCGAAGCACCGCCCACTATTGATATTCACCGCGCCTCTTCTTATTCCCCCTCCTAGGTTTTTCTGTCGCTAACTTGTCCCGCACCGTTGAGCGCACACAAACAAAAAATATATCAAAACGTGCGGCTCGATCTGACAGGGTGTGCTATTATTCAGCTTTCCATAATATTAATTTTTCGAGACGTAAGTCGCGAAAAACTGCGATAAATTTCCCATAAGGAATGAATGGGACAAGGTCAAAAAAGTCGCATATCTGCAACGTTTTTCAAACATCTCCTGGTCTGGCATACGTTCACCTAGAAACACCATTCAAACTTTAAAATGTAGGCACAAGTCTTGTCTATTTGAGTTGTATTTGAACTTTTTTCCTACGATGTATAGATTTTGAACTCTGACCCCTTAATGACGGTGAGTGATTTTGGAAAAATTCAGGGTTTTCAATGGGTGTGTATGGCGGAATGTTCGTGCAGCAGAGTGAGAGAGCCAACTGACAGAGGGGCAGAAACTCACAAATTTGCTCTGCTATTTTCTGTTTACATCATGCTCCCGGCCACAAATGTCACTCAAAAACAGTGATATTTTCCAGAGTTGTAGCCACACTTGTCTTCTTTCTTTCAATGTGTCTACTTTATCGGTAGGATTTACGCTTTTTGAATTAACTGTCCCTAACCGACAAGAGTAGCTCTCAAGAGTCGTATCTACTCCAATGTAAATCGGGGCGAGGATTTTCCAAACTGCACCTTTTTTAAACTCGCTCTTATTTCCACATTTCTGAAACTAGGACCACGAAACTTCATGAGTGTCTTCTTTAAGGCCTTTTTGGTGCGATTGTGGAAAAAAATTGCCGCCATCATGTATGATTTTGACTAAATAGCACTAGTTTGACGTCCTAGATTTGAGGCAGAAATCGATCTCAAATCAGCCTGGGACGGCCGTTGCTACGGGCCCTCACCAACCGTCACCTAGCAACCGAGATCAGCTGGGCCAACAGAGAGAGTGACACACAGACAGACACACATGCACACACACACACACTCACATGCAGACACACACAGACAGACAGACAGAGAATATTCATGTTTTCGCAACGCAAGTAGCGAAAACCTTCATAAACTTTCCCATGAGGAATGAATGGTACGAGGTCAAAAAAGTCGCAGACACACATATACACACACACACACACACACACACACACACACACACAAACACACACACAAAGTGAATAAGACCAGGTGAAAATATCGAAAGGAGAGTTCAAACATCAATATCTCTGGTATACTTTGACCGAGACACACCATTCGAACTTTAAAATGTAGATAAAAGTCCAAATTATTAACGTGGGATTCAACTTTTGCTTTAGCTTTCGTAGTTTTTGTCTGTCACGGGGCAAAGCGCACAGCCCACTCTCGCGATTCCCCGGCGGGGAATTGTCTAGTTATTTTTCATCCTCCCGTGATATTTTGGCACTTAACTTGCCCCGCAGCGTTGAGCGCACACAAACAAATTGTATATCAAAACGTGCGGCTCGATCTGACTCGGTATGCTATTATTCAGTTTTCCGAAATACTAATTTTTCGCGTCGTAAGACGCGAAAAACTGCGCAAAATTTCCCATAAGGAATGAATGGGACGAGGTCAAAAAAGTTGCAAATCCGCGACGTTTTTCAAACATCTCCTGCTCTGGCATACGTTCACCTAGAAACACCATTCAAACTTTAAAATGAAGACACAAGTCTTGTCTATTTGAGTTGTATTAGAACTTTTTTCCTACGATGTATAGTTTTTAAACTCTGACCCCTTAATGACGGTGAGTGATTTTGGAAGAATTCAGGGTTTTCAATGAGTGTGTATGGCGGAATGTTCGTGCAGCAGAGTGAGAGAGCCAACTGACACAGTGGCAGAAACTCAAAACTTTCCTCTGCTATTTTCTGTTTACATCATGATCCCGGCCACAAATGTCACTCAAAAACAGTGATATTTTCCAGAGTTGTAGCCACACGTGTCTTCTTTCTCTCACTGTGTCTACTTTATCAGTAGGATTTACGGTTTTTGAATTAACTGTCTCTAACCGACAAGAGTAGCTCTCAACAGTCCCATTCACTCCAACGTAAATCGGGGCGAGGATTTTCCAAACTGCACCTTTTTTAAACTCGCTCGTATTACCACATTCCTGAAGCTAGGAACACGAAACTTCATGAGTGTCTTCCTTAAGGCCTTTCTGGCGCGATCGTGAAAAAAAATTGCCGATATCATGTATGATTTTGACTAAATAGCACTAGTTTGACGTCAGAAAGATTTGAGGCAGAAATCGCTCTCAAATCAGCCTGGGACGGCCGTTGCTACGGGCCCTCACCAACCGTCATCTAGCAACCGAAATCAGCTGGGCCAATAGAGAGAGTGACAGACAGACAGACAGACATGCACACACACACACACTCACATGCAGACACACACACACACACAGACAGACAGAGAATATTCATGTTTTCGCGACGTAAGTCGCGATAACCTTCATAAACTTTCCCATGAGGCATGAATGGTACGAGGTCAAAAAAGTCGCAGACACACAAATACACACACACACACACACACACACACACACAGACGGACACAGACAGATTATTAATCAGTTTTCCAGAACGTTCATGTTTTCGCAACGTAAGTCGCGACGTAAGTCGCGAAAACCTGCATAAACTTTCCCATAAGGAATGAATGGGACGAGGTCAAAAAGTCGCAGACACACAGAGACAGAGACACACACACACACACACACATGCACACAAACACACACACACAAAGTGAATAAGACCAGGTGAAAAGATCGAAAGGAAGAGTTCAAACATCGACATCTCTGGCATACTTTGACCGAGACACACCATTCAAACTTTATAATGTAGATAAAAGTCCAAATTTTCAACTTGGGATTCAGTTTTTGCTTTAGCTTTCACAGTTTTTTTTCGTCAGGGGGCAAAGTGCACAGCCCACTCTTGCGATTCCCCGGCGGGGAATTGTCAAGTTTATGTTACTGTTTCATTGATTTACAATTATTGGTTGTGAATGCAGAAGGCATATGTTCTTCTTCTTCGTTTTCACGGAATTCTTTAATTTTCTTATTGTTATTATTATTGGTTGTGAATGCCTTCTGCATTCACAACATATGTTCTTCGTTTTCACGGAATTCTTTAATTTTCTTCTTATTATTGGTTGTGAATGCAGAAGGCATTCACAACATATGTTCTTCGTTTTCACGGAATTCTTTAATTTTCTTCTTATTATTAGTGTGAATGCTGACACAGCATTCACACTATTGTTCTTCTGGAGTTTATTAGTGTGAATGCTGCAAGCATTCACACTATTGTTCTTCTGGAATTTATTTTTCTTTCTTTTTATTATTCCTGCTTCCCTACGTTTTTCGTCCGCTTTCTTCTCCTTTAAATCTTGTGCGATTGAAACCATTCAAATATCAAAATGTGCAGCTTTTTAAGGGCATTACTGCTTGTATTTTTTGTAAGGGCATTACTGCTTGTATCTTTTTTACCTTTTATACTTTTGGAAATTTTAAGCTTTTTATGCAAAATTTTTCCCATTCATCCTTATGGGGATTTTTTCAAATTTCATTCTGCTATAACTTCAGCATACGTTCAGCTATTTAAACCATTCAAATATTAAAATGTTCAGCTTTTTCAGCTCTTTCAACTCTCTGCTTTTCAACTTTTTCAGCAATCCAGCTTTTTCCAAAAAACATTTAACATTGCCGCAGATGGGAAAAGCTTCAAATCCTCTTCAAAACTCATTGCCTTTCAACCTCTTTTTGCTCCTCATACATTGAGCGAGAGACACCATTCAAACTTTAAAGCACTCAGCAGATCTTGAACTGTTGGACCTGTATTCAGTTTTTAAAAATCTTCTTTATATATATAATCGCAGTTTTAGTTTGAGCGACATTCAGCCCGTCTTCTGCGTTTATAATGGGCGTGTATTGCGTCGGCTAGAGTGAGTGACATCACCAACTGCCGCACGCCAGAGTGTAGAGCTGCCACGAAAAAAATTTTCAAACTTGATTTCAGCTTGAGTTTGATCCCTCATCTTTTACTTGACATAGACAATATATACATAGAAATGTAGGAAATCTTGTGGGCTTTCATTTGATGGTCTCGTTTCAGATGTGGGACTTACGGTTTTGGATCTAGAAGCCCGAGACCGACAGCAACTCTCAATCCTGTCCCATAAGCCGCAATGTTCATTTTGAGCTGAATTTTCCGGAAATTAGCAGACGGTACCTGATTTGTCTATTGCTCTCCCGTCCTCATTTTTGCACTCTTCAGAAATAAAAACGACATGACCGCGTTCAGCAACTCCTTCTGTCACTCACCATACAATTATTTTGACGATAACCCTCACAGTTTTTTCAGAAATCGCAGGAGTTTGGGAGGCGTTCTCCCATTCATTCCTTATAGGGGACATTTTCGTCTCTGTCCCTGGTCCTGATACAGCATGTCTGCAGCCATTTCAAGCTGTTCCTGCCTTTAACTTTTCATCTTTAAGCCTTTTTTCACCTCTTTAAGCTCTTTCTGCCTTTAACTTTTCACCTTTTCAGTCTTTTTTCACCTTTTTAATCTCTTTCTGCCCCCATACTCTGCAACTTTTTCGGCCTTTTTCAGTCGTTTTTCGCCTTTTTAAGCTCTTTCTGCCTTTAACTTTCCTCATCACCTGGAAATCGCAATTTCTCTCCTTAAATCATGCATATTGCTGTTGAAACTTGCCTGAAAAGCTGGAGTTTGAAAGTGGCTTATTTTTTTTCGCTTTGGCTCTTTTTCCGAATAGGAATAGCGCACAATAGTTTGCGTTCCTAAAGCACAAGATTTTGACTCTGCTCCTGTGGTGACGTTACCACAGGAGGCTACTTGCATAAGCATCGGCTCACAGCCGTCCTCAGCCAGACTTTCTGAGTGACCACGCCGAATCTGCTTATTTCTCTGTCATTTTCACTATAGGCTTACGGATAAAAACAGCTGCATACTCAACATGCAGTGAGGCATTACCAAATGAACACAGATTAATTTGTCCTGAACGGACATAATAACAGCCAGTCTCGTGCCAGAACTGCCTGCAAAACATGAAAATGGGGAATGACGGAGCGGAGTGCATAGAAAAACAAAAGCTCTTTCTGCCTTTAACTTTTCACCTTTCAACCTTTTTCCACCTCTTCAAGCTCTTTCATCCCTCTTTCTCGACAACCTTTTGGCCTTCTCAGTCTTTTTTCACCTTTTAAAGCTCTTTCTGCCCTCTTCCTCAAGAAACTTTTTGGTCTTTTCAGTCTTTTTTCACCTTTTTAAGCTCTTTTAGACCCCTTACTCTACAGCTTTTTAGCCTTTTCAGATATTCATCTTTCTGCCTTTTCATCTCCTTCAAACATTCCGCTTCATGTTCACCTATGAAAATCTTCAACTTTTTCAAGTCTTTCAGCCCTTTTCAACTTTTCTGTCTCTTCATCTTTTTAAAATGTTCATCTTTCTGCCTTTTCAGCTTCTTTATGCATTCAGCTTCATGTTCAGCTACAAAAAGTGTTCAGCTATCAACATGTTCAACTTTTCAGCTTTTCGACCTTTTCAGCTTTTCGGAAGTACATTCAGCAGATTTCGCTTCAGACTTCAGCATTCACACTGTATTTTCGTAGGAAATGCAAATTTTTCTAGTTATTATTATTCCTCTTCCGTACGTTTTTTGTCCGTTATCTTCTCCTTCAAATCTTGACCGATTCAAACCATTCAAACATCAAAATGTTCAGCTTTTTAAGGACATTACTGCTTGTATTTTTCTCATTTCAATCTTTCATACTTTTGGAAATATTCAGGTTTTTCTGCAAAATTTTCCCCATTCATCCTTTTTCTTCAAGTTTCATTCTGCTATAACTTCAACATACGTTCAGCTATTCAAATCATTCAAATATTAAAATGTTCAGCTCGTTCAGCTCTTTCAACCTTCAGCTTTTCAACTTTTCAACTTTTCAACTTTTTCAATAATTCAGCTTTTTCCCAAAAAATTTAACATTGATTCAAATGGGAAAATCTTCAAATCCTCTTCAAAACTCATCGCCTTTCAACCTCATCTTGTACCTCATACGTTCAGCGAGAGACGCCATTCCAACTTTAAACGAGTCAGCGAAACTTGAACTATTGACACTGTATTCAGTTTTTAAAAATGTAGTACGGTTTTGAAAATATCGCAGTTTTAGTTTTAGGAACTTTTAGCTCCTCTTCTGATTTTATAATGGGTGTGTATTGCGTCAGCTAGAATGCGTGACATCATCGCCAGAGTGGGGAGCGGCTTTCGGAGATAGGAATGAAAATTGTCTTCAGCTTGATACTGAATCCACATCTTTTACTTGACATAGACAAAAAATGCATAGAAATGTAGGAAATCTTGTCGGCTTTCAGCTGATGGTCTCGTTTCAGATGTACGACTTACGGTTTTGGATTTAGAAGTCCAAGAGCGACATGAAGTTCAAGTATCGTCCCATAAGCCGCAATGTTAATTTTGAGCCTAAATTTCTGTCCGAGAGCAGACGGTACCTGATTTGTCTCTCGCTCCTGTGCCCTCATTTCTCACTCGACAGAAATAAAAACGACATGAGCGCGTTTAGCCATGTCTCCTCTCACTCAGCATATAAATATTTTGGCCATAACCATTACAGTTTTTTTAAAAATCGCAAGAGTTTGGGAGATGTTTTCCCATTCATTCTAATAGGGAACTCTTAATTTCTGGCTGTCCTACTTCTCCCCGCGTGTGTATCTCAAGAGTGCGTGTGTAGTGCCTGAGCTCGAGTGGATGACATCATCTTTCGAGTGGGGAGCAGCTGGAAAATCTGGAGAAAGACTTTTTTTCAGCTGGATTTGGATCCCACATCTTTTACTAACTTAACTTTCCACCTTTTCAGTCTTTTTTCACCTTTTTAAGCCTTTTCAACTCTGTAACTCCACAACTTTTTGGCCTTTTCAGTCTTTTTTTTTACCTTTTTAAGCTCTTTCTGCCTTTAACTTTCCACCTTTTCAGTCTTTTTTCACCTTTTTAAGCCTTTTCAACTCTGTAACTCCACAACTTTTCGGCCTTTTCAGTCTTTTTTTTTACCTTTTTAAGCTCTTTCTGCCTTTCACTTTCCACCTTTTCAGTCTTTTTTCGCTTTTTTAAGCTCTTTCTGCCTTTAACTTTCCACCTTTTCAGTCTTTTTTCACCTTTTTAAGCTCTTTCTGCCTTTAACTTTCCACCTTTTCAGTCTTTTTTCACATTTTTATGCTCTTTCTGTCCTCTTACTCTCCAACTTTTCTGCCTTTTCCATCTTTTTTCACCTTTTTAAGCCCTTTCAACCCTGTTATTCCACAACTGTTTGGCCTTTTCAGTCTTTTTTCACCTTTTTAACCTCTTTCAGCCCTCTTAGTCTACAGCTTTTTAGCCTTTTCAGATATTCATCTTTCTGCCTTTTCAACTCCTTCAAACATTCAACTTGATGTTCAGCAATTAAAATGTTCAACTTTTTCAAGTCTTTCAGCCCGCTTCAGCTTTTCTGTCGTTTCATCTTTTAAAAATATTCATCTTTCTGCCTTTTGAGCTTCTTTATACATTTAGCTTCATGTTCAGCTACAGAAACTGTTCAGCTATCAACATGTTCAACTTTTTAAACTCTTTCGGCCTTGAACTTTTCAACTTTTTCAGCTTTTCGGCAGTACATTCAGCAGATTTCGCTTCATCCTTCAGCATTCACACTGTATTTTCGCAGGAAATGCAATTTTTCTAGTTATTATTATATCTTCCGGGTCAGAAATTTCAAATCTTAACTCCTTCCACATTTTTCAACGGATTCACTCCATTCAAACACAGAACATTCATCTCAATTGGGAATCAACCACGTCTATTTTTCTAATTCATATCATTCATAATTTCAGAAATATTAGACATTTTTCGGCCTTTTTTCCCCATTCAAGCAGATGACAGAATCTTCTTCCCTGAATTCAGCTTTTTCACAGCATTCATACTTTTTGCACAGTCGCACTTCAAACTTTGGAAACTTTTCAGCCACTTTGAGATTTTTGCATTGGTGTGTATGGGGTGGAATGTTGACAGCCAGAGTGCAGGGGCCAACTGACAGAGTGGAAAGGAGCTGCCCGATATTCAGAAAATCTCGTTTTCAACTCGCCACCATTTCCACAATGTTCACTCCAGCAGAAAAATAAAAACACCAGCTTGTAGGTACACTCGTGCTCGTGCTTACAGCGGATCTCTGGAGGCAATCGGACAAAAACCTTTGGCTCGGTGGGCATTTTACTGACAGGAACACCGACCAACTGACGCATAGAGTCCCATTAAAATGAGAGGAAAAATATCTAGAGGCAGAAAAAAAACATTCACTTTTCTAAACTGCTCAACAAGACACATTTCTGACCACAGACACACAAAAACTTCACAGGATGCTCAAAATACTCTCATAGTTTTGATTCATACCATTATTTTAGTGATAGCAGTTACTGTTTTGCAAAGAGAAGTATGATAATGTGAGGTGAGCCTCAGCTGAAAACACTGTTAAAACAGCTCTGCCAACAGCTCTCCCTGCCTGTTACCAGGACTAGCTCGGTTACCATCACCGTGGCAACCGAGATCAACTGATCCAACACAGATAGACAGATTTATCAATGAGTCAGTTTGACACACACACACGCACACTCGGATATACATGTGTGAGCATCCACACATGACGACACATGTACAGACACACACACACACACACATATAAAGCCATGCTTAAGCACACACTCACATGCACACAAACGCACACACACACACATTAAGCCATGCTTAAGCACATACTCACATGCACACAAACACACACACACACACACACACCCTCACACACACACATATAAAGCCATGCTTAAGCACACACTCACATGCACACAAACGCACACACACGCACATTAAGCCTTGCTTAAGCACATACTCACATGCACACAAACACACACACACACACATACACACACACACACACACACACACACACACACACACACACACACAGTATATTTCCCAACATTGAAACTATATTTAATGATATTCTTTTTTCTTTCATTCAAGCCGGGAACTCCATTCAAATAATTAAATGTTTTAATCATCAATATGTTGAGATTTATTGAATTTCTCAGTCAGATTCAGAGTATTTGATTCATTCTCACTGTAACATCTCTTCTTACTCCATCAGCTGCTTTTCAACAGAATTTAAGCTAGCATTGCAGTTTGGCTCAAACCTTATATTCTATTTTTAATGCTTCATTCTCACCAACTATTAGGAAGCTTTATTCTCTTCAGATGAGACTTCAAGTAGATTGAAGCAACCAATTCAGTTTGGCCTTAGTCTTTCAACCAATTCTACATTATTTTCAACCCAGGAACTCTGTTTAAATTTATTTAAATATTTCCAATCATCGACACATCGAGATTTATTGAATTTCCCAGTCTGATTCAGAGTCTTTGACTCATTCTCACTGTAACATCTCTTCAAACTCTATATATTTTAATGCTTCATTCTCACCCAACTATTACAAAGCTTCGTTCTCTTCAGACGAGACTTTAGATGACTTAAAGCTACCAGTTCAATCTGGCTTTAGTTTTTGAACAAGTTCTACATTATTTCACAGTTTTTTAGATATTGTGGACATTATTCAAAGTTCTCACAGCCAGCAGTCCGCATTTGGCTTCAGCTGGTCACGAGGAGCATTCACAACCGCAAGTTCTTCAGAAATTGCCTTTTCTAGTTAATAATTGTAAATATTAATTAGTGGGCTGTGCTCGCCAGCCCACTATGGACACCTCTATAGCAGAGCTATAGGTGTCCATAGTGGGCCCACTATTCACCGCGCCTCTTCTTAATATTATTATTCCCCCTCCTCAGTTTTTCTGTCGCTATCTCCTCCCACACCGTTTGTCACACACAAACAAAAAATATATCAAAACGTGCGGCTCGATCTGAATCGGTGAGCTATTATTCAGTTTTCCATAATATTAATTTTTTGGGACGAGGTCAAAAAAGTCGCAAATCTGCAACGTTTTTCAAACACCTCCTGCTCTGGCATACATTCACCTAGAAACACCATTCAAACTTTAAAATGTAGGCACAAGTCCTGTGTATTTAAGTTGTATTTGAACTTTTTTCCCACGATGTGTAGTTTTTGAACTGTGACCCTTGAATGACGGTGAGTGATTTTGGAAAAATTCAGGGTTTTCTATGAGTGTGTATGGCGGAATGTTCATGCAGCAGACTGGGAGAGCCAACTGACAGAGTGAGAGAAACTCAGAATTTCAACGGCCGTTGCTACGGGCCCTCACCAACCGTCACCTAGCAACCGAGATCAGCTGGGCCAACAGAGAGAGTGACAGACAGACAGACACACATGCACACACACACACACTCACATGCACACAAACACACGCAAACACACACACCACACACACACACACACACACACACACACACACACACACACAGACAGACAGACAGAGAACACTCATGTTTTCGCGACGTAAATCCCGAAAACCTGCTTAAACTTTCCCATAAGGAATGAATGGGACGAGGTCAAAAAAGTCGCAGACACACAAATGCACACACACAGACGGACGCACACAGATTATTAATCAGTTTTCTAGAACGTTCATGTTTTCGCGACGCAAGTCGCAAAACACACACACACAAAGTTAATGAGACCAGGTGAAAAGATCGAAAGAAAGATTTCAAACATCGACATCTCTGGCATACTTTTATCTACATTATAAAGTTTGAATGGTGTGTCTAGGTCAAAGTCCAAATCATCAGCGTGGGATTCAACTTTTGCTTTAGCTTTCGTAGTTTTTGTTCGTCACGGGGCAAAGCGCACAGCCCACTCTCGCGATTCCCCGGTGGGGAATTGTCTAGTATTACGGTTATTAAACACAAAAACAATGTTTGTGTGTGTGTGTATATATTTGTATGTGGGGGGCTGCTCACACATATCATTCACGCTAGAACTGAAAAATAAGGCCAACACTGTAATTTAATAGTTACACATAAAAATGAACACATCTCCAGACCCAGCAACTCCCCGTTCTGTTGCATCACACTTGTCTGTGGCCACTGTGTTGCTCATGATGCCCCCCTCATGCCTGAAGATCCCTGGTGGGTGAGGAAACGACAAGCTGGACTGATGTCTTTTAGCTTAGTTTCTTTATTATGCTTTAGAGCAAACAATATGTGGGTAGTCTGTACTGTGCTTAATGAAAGCATCCTCTGGTGAGCAGGCTCGGCCCTATACAGGAAAGACGGAGAGCGCATGCTAGCTTCCTGCAAACAAGATCCTGTGTAATATCTGGGCAATGCAGTCCTTGCACTGTATCACCACCAATGATTTACAGCAGGGGTCCCCAAACTTTCCTTTCTGTGGTGGGGGGCCGATGTCAGTCTATAACAGGAAATGATATGGGCCAACTACCATTGTTCAGCTATTAAACACCAAGTCCTTACCACCATTACCCATTAATCTCAATTTCCCAATTCAAAATGTTGCACCATAACTGCATATGAAAAACAATAACGGGATCTACCTTGTTAAATAGTTTATTTAACATTTAATTTATTTTCATTAATTGTATATATTAGGAATTGAGGAAAACATCAACACTTATAGAGAAAATACAACGCTATAACATTGAATGAAAAAATGCAATACTGCTGTTACGTGACTTCTCCTGAAAGTGTCTGTATTTTAACTTGGAATAGTTTTTATATAAATTACACAAAATATGATATGTTCACCTGTTTCGGCCATAAGCGGTCAAACTGACCGCACATCACTTCGCGGGGTTTCATTGTTCCATTTTTCGCGTGGTTTGCTGCTTTCATTGTCTCTCTTGTCACTAGCTGTGCTAGTGGTCTCCAGCTGTGCCTCTTTGTGAATTTACTTGTGAGTTAATAATTATATAGGCCTAGTTCTATTAAATAGCTTGTTTGGCACCATGGGCAAACAACAACGGGAGTTCCTCCCTCCATGAAACAGCGAGCAGAACTGTTCACAGCACGAAGGTGCTGAAATGATGCGACTCTGTCTGTGTACCAGCCGAGGAAGAATGTCTGCATCCTGAGCACCTGCACACAGGTGTGGGCACCTTCAGTAGGGCGAAGGCAACACCAGAGTCTGTGATGTACTACAAACAACACCAAGTACGACGTGGACGTCCCGGACCAGATGCGAGGGAGTACTCCGTCAAAGGCGGAAAGATGGCAAGTGGAGGTCTTCTATAACATCCTCGACCTGGCTGGGATCAATGCCCGCATCTTATTCAAGGAGCACCAGCAGCAGGAGAGCCTGGAGGAAAGTCCTGCAGCAGCTGGCAGAGGAGCTTAAGGCAGAATACATGGAGGGGAAAGCGGTGATGAAAGTGATTACAACGGCTCTTTGTTTGTTTGAGATCAGCTCGTTTCCATCTTTTTCGATTATTATATTTTTTTAACTTATATATTAATATAAAATCATTCATAATCAAGTAAGTTACTTCTAATTGTTCTAACTTTTCTCTATTAAATTATTGTGTAAATATGCAAAAATAACGGTTTACTATGTTATTAATAAATGTATAATTAAACTTGTTAAAATGTACATTTTGGTGTAATTTCGTTAAAGAAAAATATATCATGACATAATGAATGCATTCATCACTCAATTGGGTATTTACATGAGAGATTATTGAGTTTAAAATCTAGCGGTCCAAAATGACCACTTACAGCCGTTCAAGTAGTTGTGGATTTAAGGCCTTCTAAAGTCCAGATGACCCTTTGGTCGAATCAGAAACATAATTTGACCGGATCTAACTCTTGGGTCGTGTAAAGCGCACTGTTATGCCTTAACCAAGATATAGATCATTAAGATTAATTGGATCAGATCTGACTGGAATGAATACGTCACAGTTGCTGGTAAACTGATTCAATTCACCCACCAGGCGCCAGCACACGGGTGCTAATTTCGATCCCTGCAGTGTAATAAAGACATACATTCATTCTTTCCCTATTACACAGTTAGATTATCGAGAGCTCTCTCTCGCTCTTGCTCTGGCGTCTTGCAACGAGAATGGCGCCCCACACTGCCGCACGTTGCCAAGCTCTATAGCAAATGCAATTTTTAAAAAAAAAATAGACACGTTTAGAGAGATTGTTTGGGCTTTTATTTTGGTTTTATTTTTGTGATTAACTAACTTCCGCTTGAGACTTCAGGTATGGATTGAATAAATGGCGGCTTTTATTTTGGTTTTATTTTGGTGATTAACCAAGTTCCGGTTGGGACTTCCAGTATGGATTGGATATCCACCTTATTCCTGACTTCGTGAATTTACCCATGGTTCATAGCGGTAGTCGGTTATGTTCTTCCGGTTGAGCTGGCTGACCTCTGTGTTTATGCCAACGTAGCTGTCATGCTCGCTCTAAAAAACGGCTTTTAACACAAAGAAAGCGACAGAATGGATAAAAATCGGAGGTGGACACACAGTACGGATGTCTTAATAAGTCGTGAGGACAGTTCTCACAGTGCCTCACCGTCAGTTCTCACGGAGTGGGCAGATGACATGAAGCATTAGCCCGACGTTAGCTAACGTTACATCGATCGTTAACAACTATCTTATATTTTCTGAAGGTGTTGATGGCGGAGAATTATGCAGTTACAAAAGCACAGAAGCATACAACTACCTGCACAGTAACACAATCGGGAAAGTACTGTTGAAAAGACACAGCAAGTTTATATTTCTGAAGGCAGCAGTAACGTTAGCGCCCAGCCACAGCGCCAATCAAGCTAACGTTAAACATACAGCTGGATGATGCTGAAGGAAAGAGGAGTCGTGGAGACAGGCGGCTGCTCGGACATAGTCGGGTTAGATAAGTTATGCAGTCATGCAGCAGCTATTCTGTGGAATATATTTATAAACACAAATATTTATATCAGTCTGGAAGCTGCGAGCCACGCTAGCCTCCGTTCCTCCTTCCTCAGATACGTGTGGGGCGCAGGGCACGGACATGTTTGTCTAAGTTGCTGATGTACTACACGAGATGTTTCTGAAAAAAACTTCAATTTTCATGAATTATTGTGGCAACCAACAACGGCACATGTTGTACCTGAGCTGATTTTAAAAACAATTCAGCCTTTATGACATAACGCTAGTTGTTTAGGGCTAGCTTGGCAGCAGTGGTCAGTCATGCAGTTCCAAGGCAACCGGAAACAGAGAACCGCGGGCGGAAGTAGTTATCTGTCATGGCAGCCCCCATAGGCTTCTGAGGAAACAGGTGGATATGGCGGCGCCCTTGTCGGCCATCTTTACTGCAGATGGGTGCCTCTCTAAAAAAGGGGCTCAGAATTTGGCAAAAAGGTCTCAGAGACATGAGTTTTGCTCAGGTTCGGGTCACTGGCTGCGTGAGCAATGCTTGAGCAGGGCCAAACGTTTTGGAACTGACCTAGACAGATATTTTCTTCTATACATACCTCCCTCTCTTTGTCCCTCCCTCTTTGTCTCTCTTTCAGTGGGGTAAAGGAAAATCATATCATCATATGTATTGATAATTATCAGGCAGGAGCTGCGCTGCAGCAGCAACACTGCCTGTGCAGACACTCAGTGAGAATCCTATGTATAGTGCTGCATGGGCCTGAGACCAACTCACAGTGACTAAATTAAGTATTGCTTACATGCACACGCTACCTCTTACATTTCTGTCTATAAAGAGCAGAGCTGCAAGTGCAGAGCTGCTATTTAACTTCGGCCTACATCACAGGAAGCTCTGCTTGATTTCATTTCATTTAGCTGTTCACAAAGGACATAGTGACATTTCCTACCACCAACATTGTCCCGACCTTTTCATGGTTCAAATGGGTCAGCTCACCTACAAAGGCAAAGGGAGAGAGATCACAAATAGTGTGCAGAAACCTACATGAGCAGCATTTATTGTGCACAAAACAGGGTGAATTGGGCCTTCACCTCATTTCTGCCCCAGGGATCTCTACCTGGTCACTCTGGCACTGCAGCCATTTTGTTTTAAGCCACCACAAACAACCAACACTCTGGTCCTTGATGAATTATAACAAAATGAAAAACTGGATTGAGAAGAAAATCGTAGAAATGAAAACTTTCTTCTGCATCAGAGATGGTAAATTTATCAGCTGGTTTGTTTTGGTTGTTCAACATCTTGTTTCATTAGTTAATGACCATGCAGCCTCTGTGGTTTAGACTCTGTGATCTTTTGATTTTTTCCATGACTTGGTGATGTAGTTTGACAGCGTTGAGTTAAGAAAGTGTTCTCCCCTGTGATGGTGCACTGCAGAAGAGTGAAGTAGTTAGATATTGTTCTGATGGCATTATATAACTTGTGGTGGTCACTTATGTCTAAAACTTTTCGTTTGTTTGTGCGGAATCACAATGAACATCCTGTATTCTTGCCAACAGACTTCCCAATTAAGTCTACCTCCTGGTTGCCTGGGGAGAGCCAGTCCTCTCTGAGTAGCAGATCTCTGCCTGAATTTATTTTGGACCTTAGCTGGGAGTTCTCTAGGGCAGCAGAAGGGTAGAAGAATAGCAGGGGGATGAGGCGGGGTGTGATGTTAGTGGAGAGGACTGTCTGCTCACTAATAGACTCCAGCGGCCCACCGCCGTGCCGCGGCCCCGGCAATTAAAGCTGTGACACAGTTTGTGAACCGAGCCCACCATGAATTTAGTCTCGTCAATTTGCAGTGATGTTTGGATCATTGCACACACCGCAGGTCACGTATCACAAGTTGGAAATTAGGGAGCAGGGAAGGAAAAAGCTCTGCAACAACATAACAGACTTGGCAAGGGATTTTTGTTTTGTATCCAGGCTTATTAAGCTCATTACAGTATAGTTTTAGTCAAATCATCCTGCTTCTGGCAGATCATTTTGCTAACTTCAGTTTTTCCGAGAAACTTTGTTTAAGGCATTTACTTAAAAAGAGGATAGTAGAGCTGCTATGCCATAAGTCCTTGATTCTAATTTGATTTCATTTAAACATCATAGTGAAAGCATATGGAGTATCTACAGTATAGTTATAATATTCTTTGATCACACAAAATACTTTCTGACCTTACAATTATATGTTATAAGAATGCCATCCAAAAATGTAGGTACACTTTTAGACTTTCATCACTGATTTTTGAAAAGTTCTATCAGTAAATGAGGCCCATAATTACTTGTTATTTATGTGCTGTTCTAAAAATACTTTTTAGATTGGTCAAGGAATGTGGAGGGGCAGCGTGGGATACTGTATGTATTGTAGACACCACTGATTTTTGATGAAAATTGGGGGCATAATTGCACCTCTCCGTTGCACACATTGTCACATTTGGTGCCTCACAGAGGAGCATTATGGATTGGAATGAGGTGACGTATATGACACCGTTTGGCCAGCAGAGTCTTATTACTTGTGCACTGTAAGCCTGTTAAAATGTGTTGTGATAAGGAAAGTTGGCTTTTTTGCCTGTGAACCCAATCCCCTCCCTGCTGTCACTGCTCTGCCACCGACTGCTTCACTGCCCCAGGAGTTTCACAGTTTGCAATGTGTTAGAATTCTCTCTTTCCCTGAGTACAACACACAGAGCACAAACAGAGGCTCCCACAGTGACGGTATTTCTCTAATGACAGCAGTCTGATGGCAGTCTGGAGATGTTCTGTTCTCAGTGTGATTGCTTGGCTTTTATTTAGCACTTTTGGTGCAGGAGGGTGATCCCAGAGGAGAGCTAAAATCCATTATTTGCACTACATGTTTTGAGGCGACTAAAGCAAAATATTTGCTGCCATAGCAAAACAAGGGAAATGAAACAAAAGGGAACAAAACACTTGTCTTGATAGCGAACCTTTTTAAGTGTGCGGACAGCCAGCGGCAGCCCCTTTCCTGTCTGACTAGACAAGTTGTCCTACTCAAGTGAAGGCTAAAACAGCCCCCAAGAAGCAATGATGAACAATTTGAGACATCTAATCCTTCTGAAGGTCCCCAAGTAGTGTAAGAAGGAGGGCACCTGGACACCAGTGAGAGATGCATCACAAGACCAGATTACTATATAGATTATAACAGTCACTGTGAGGATACAGCCATTTACACACATGACCTACTAATGCTCATTCAACCCATGTTGGGCAATGGACCCTTTGGACCCATGTTTGTCTGTTATAGAGAATTCAGTCTGCAGTGTGGTCCAAACACTCCCTACATTGGGCTCAGAAGGTTTTTGCATCATGTCTGCACTTCTGTACATATGGTCACACTCCCCCTCTCTTCCCATCTGCCTGCCTCTCTCCCTCTCTCTGGGGAGAAGCATTTATTAATACTGTCAAAAGTTCATATTTTAGAGCCAAGGCTTGTTGCCAGATCCATTTTATAATCAAGAGCATTAACCATATCACATGTCCTTTTGTACAAATGCCCAGTGTGTGCCACTGTACACAGCAGTAGTAGTAGTTTCTTTATGTTCTCAGTAGTTGACTAAATTAAACTCTCTCCAGTGTCTGTTACTGATTCACTTACAAAGACATTTCTATAAAACACCAGTGTTCTTGTTCTCATTACAAGGAATCTACTAATGTATGAATACATATAATCAGTGTTGTAAAAGGTACCAGAAAGTAATAATTGAAAAAAGAGATATTAACTATGAACTAGTTAAAATATTGCTGTTACAAAGTATCTGATATTAAATGTACTTAGTTATTAAATGTGATCAGGGATACAACTTAAAGTAAAGTATGCACGTATGTACAGTATGTACTGTATACTATGGGTCCAGTGATTATTGACTTTGGCTGATTATCAGATCCAATATTTAGCATTTTTCTGATCATCGGAATGAGTTGGACTTTTCTTTCTGATTGCTAATAAAATAAATTAATATAGAAATACACTACTTTAGCACTGGTGCAACACACAATCTGCAGAGTAACTAACGTTATCAAATAAATTAGTTATAAATAAATAGTTTACTTAAGCACAGTATTAAAGTACTTACAAAATGTACTTTCTAGTTCCATCTCTGCAGTAAAACCTTTTTCCCACCACAAATAACTGTGTACTACACATACAGCCTATAACAGTAAGAAAGGGGGCACTATAATTATAATACAAAATTTTATTCACTTAATAGTTTTTATACCTGGTTTATAGAAGGTGCTGCAGCCGTTTAAAGGTCATGGTAAATTAATGGATTTATCAAGATGCCATTGATACAGGTCCATCACTGCTGCCAGGGTCTGATATCACAAGAGCTTTTAAAGTGAGACAGTGTAACTTTTGAAATAAATATCAATTTTTCATATAAAAAGTTTAATTTGTAACAATAAATCAAACCCATACCCAACTCAATAACTGTGATGATTATGCTCTGTGGAGGTGTGACTATTTTAGATGATAATGGCACAATGTATTTAAAGATTGTTGAGTATTATTATCAAGTATTATAATGAGTGCCGATTAGGGGGTTAACACAGTCATATGTCAGTTTCCTCAAAGTAGTGCACCCATCTGCCCTTAAACTAGAGGAATGATTCTCTCCCTGCCCCCTTCTGTTCCTGTCTTGTTTTTGTGTCAATGTAACTGCAGAGCTTAGAAAGAATGAAATTAATAACCAAGTGCCTGAGCTGTAAGCACCTGTTTGCCTGTTTAGCATTTTCTCTGCTGTCTGATGGATAACAGGGAGAGATAATGACCCCTCTGTTGGGGTCTGTTGGAGAACTCCTGTACCATCACAGCTAGCTCTGTAAAACTTTCTGCAGGGAGCGGAGGATAACTGAAGGAGCTTTTGGGGATGTTTTTCTCCTAGTGGTTAGTTGTTTGCCTAAAATGCAGTCGGAATGAATCTGAGATTAACTCTGCTCTTTGTCCAAGACACACACACAGATTGTGCCTTCACAACATCCCTGCAGCCATCCTTCCAGTTACAAACTGACAGGAAACACCCAGCTTTCAAACCATGTGGCAGCTCCCTCCCATGTGACCTTCAGCTGTTACAAGTAGGTGCCATTTACTTCCTATCTATCACAATATTGCACAAACCAATCGTTTCCATCTGCTTCTGACAGAGTTTATTTTTCATTTAAGGACATTTAAATGCTTAAAAAGCTTGTCCTGGAGGCTGAGCAAGCTGTCTGGTAGTCTGTTGTTAGACGCACTGCAGCTTGCCACCTGTCAAGAATTTGCTGGTGTGTCAACAGAGCTGCTGCCGGCAGTCAGATCCCTGACTTTAGTGGAAGCTTGCACTGTCTTTCTTTTTTTTTTTTAAACTTCTTTTTATTTCCCTTTATCAGATGCAGTCACATACATTCATACGTTCAAGGATACAACACAGGTGTAAATGGGGTAGAGGTAGTCCATGGATTTTGACATCCTAACAATGTCTCTAGAGTCCATACTTGAAAGTGGGCAGTGATCTTCATTCACTGAGTGAGAGGATGAACATACAGTACACAAACATTCATTATTCATAGTTGAATGGCAGGGGGAAGAAAAATCCTCATCAGTCACATCAAGAATCATTTCAATCAATAAAATATGAGGTAATTGGGGACCATCTATTCAAAAATGCATCCATTTTCAAGTGTAATCTTGTGGTTATATTTTCCTTGTAATAAACATCCTTAACCTTCTCTCTCCATTGTGTTACTGTGGGGGGCTGCGGCCTCAGCCAGGAGATTGTAATCATCTTCTTAGCAATAAGAAGAAGGACTCTCAGCAGGATTCTCTGATTATAGCTTTCTAGATCATCCGGCAATATTCCTAACACAAAACAAGATGGTTTTAAGGGAAGATCTACTTTTAAACATTTCTTTATTTCAATTTGTATGTTTAGCCAACAGTTTCGGACAGTCCCAGAATATATGTGGGTGGTCTCCCACCAGGCCACAGCCCCTCCAGCACTGATCTGAGGTATCCGCAAATCTTGACGTAACGACGGGGGTCCTGAAAAACCTCATCTTAGTTTTCCATTCAAATTCCTTCCAGATAGGGCTATTTGTAATTTTGTGGCCCTCTCTGCATGACAGTTCCCAGCCGTTATCTGGAATTATGCTGTTCATTTCCAGTTCCCATTTTTCTTTCATATCTAATTTATTATCTGTTAGTTCCTCTTGTAGTATCTTATATATGTGTGATACCTTCTTTTTAATAGTCCCTTTGATTGTTGAAATAAAGAACTGTTCCATTTTAGAGGGCAAAGTGCATAATTTGTCCCATTCTTTGTTTCTGTAAATAATGTCTCAGTTGGAGATATTTTAAAAAATCGTGGGCTGGAAGGTTGTATTTATGTCTGAGCTGTTCATAGGACATCAGGACTTCTCCGTCAAATAATTGATGGAACATAACTAAGCCATTCCGTTCCCAGTTCTTGAACCCTGTTCCTAATTTAGATGGAAGAAAGTCTGTGTTTTGTGCAATTTTCAGCGCTCTAGATATTGACACGGGGAGTCTTAATTTCTTCTTCACAATGGACCATATTCTTAAAGTGGTTTTCACCCACTGATTATCAATTTTCCAAGTGTTTTGACTCAGGAATGGAATTGTGTCTAGGGACAAGTTAAGCCAGTCATTCTGCTCCATCCCAACCCATATAGTATCGTTGTCTTGAGATATCCGTGCAACCAGTGATCTAAGCTGAGCTGCCCAGTAATATTTTTTCAAGTTAGGTAAATCAAGGCCTCCGTTTTCTTTTGTGCATAGCAATCTTTTCAGTCTGATTCTGGGTCGTCTGTTTTGCCAAATGAATTTAGATAGCCAATTATTGATTAATTTGAATGTGGAAGTGGGGACCTCTATGGGCAGAGATTGGAACATAAAGAGCAGCCTTGGTAATATGTTCATCGGTATCATTTCCACTCGTCCTATTAGAGATAAGGGGAGAACTTCCCATCTTGTAAGGTCATTTTTTATTTCGCCCTTCAGTTTGCCATAGTTGGCTTTGTACAGCTGTGGTGCTTCAAGTGTTATGATAATGCCCACGTATCTAAACCCTTGATTAGACCAGTGAAATTTAATACTGCCTGTTAATTGTGCAGGCCAGTGCCCCACCAGCATCATTGTCTCTGACTTTGATTGATTAATGTAACCCTGTTAAAAATCCTTACTCATAAAATAAATAATGAATAATTCATGGGTTAAAAAAGTACATATTTGGTTGGAACTGTTGTTAAAATGTATTAGAAATGTAAAAGGAATATTTCATGAAGGTTAATAGTTTGATAAAAGAGTAAGGTGTAATAAATAAGATTAAAACGACACAAATGCACATGGTTAAATATTTTTATTTTATTTTGAAGGAACTCATGGGGAGAGAGGAAGTACTGATTGAGAAGAAGTGTGATCCTGGTCATTTATTCGTTAAGGTGTGATTGACAGGTGTAGACCGGAAGTGAGCGGGTGGGAGAGTGTGTTTTTCTGGAAAAAACTTGACAGAGAAAAAAGAGGGACGACGACGTGAAAAGGCACGGGAGACGCATGGCCGCGAGTGTAAAGTTAAGTGTGTAGTTTTCCGTGTCTAAGAGACTGTCTGCACGACAGTCGGAACCCAGACATTGGAGTACTGTTTAGTGCAGGGGTTCTCAACCTTTTGCAAGCTGGGCCCCCCCAAAGCTGGTTCATTGCAGTTGCGCCCCCCCAACACACACACACACACACACACACACATACACACAGAGAGAGAGAGAGAGAGAGAGAGAGAGAGAGAGAAAAGTCCAGAATTGCCACACAGGCCCTGTTTTTGTGAATGAAATAGCTGGGGGCGGGTCGGTAAGGTAACGCTGAGTGGCCTTGATGCCTGTCAGTCATGATGAGTCGCGTCTCGTCACCTCTCCACTCCACCTCTCCGCAGAGAAACGTCTATCAGGCTTCTCCTGAGTTTTCCTCTGCATATCTTACGACAGAAAGTTTGAATTTCTTTGTACTTTTTATTTTTTTTGCTGCACCGGAGCCACGGCGATCATCAGTGTGATACTGACTGACAGAAAGCACAACATGTGAACAAGGCGAAGAAGGAAAACGTGCAGTGTCAGTGGTCACGTCTTCTTCCTTGATTAAAAAAATAAATAAATACATTAGACTCGGCATTTATTTGGAACCGGTGGTTATTTATCAAATATACACCTGCAGCGTGTAACGGGGACCCTGCGGTTAATTAAAATCCGGCTGTAATTTGGTAAAATACGTTACATTTACACCCCGCTCTGTAAGCAGGGTGGGAACGGTGACGGCCATGCGCATCCGCGATAGTGATGGGAACGGCAGTTCTTTTTACTGTACTGAATCTCTAGAATCAGTTCATTAAAATGATTCGTTCAAAAGATTCGTTCACCGAATCGTTCAGTGCTCTCCAACTCCCTGAACTGATAAACAGCCAAACAATCCGTCATTCAGTTCATGATTCAGCCCTGAGGTTCACGTTCACTTACTGAGGGACGGTGCGTTCACTGACTATAGTACACAATCATTCGCGGGAGACGCAGCGCTGCTTTGAGTGGTATACATGCACTAACATTATTACACGGTGAAAGTGTCCTCTGTGCACAGTAAAATCACTTAACATGATGCTACACGGATATTAGCAACACAGCGCTAATTTTAGCAGTACAGTTACTGAACGAGAATCACCTCCTCTGCCCTGAGTGAGTGAGTGAGTGACACAGCGCCTCTTCCAGCACAGTACGTGAACGAGATTCACGTCCTCAGCGAGGCGAATCATGAGTGAATCAGTCGTTCGCGAACGACATGCTGAGGACGTGAATCACGTTCGCGAACGACATGCTGAGGACGTGAATCACGTTCGCGAACGACCTGCTGAGGACGTGAATCACGTTCGCGAACGTCAGTGACTGTTACTGTGCAGTAAAATCACTTAACATGATGCTACACTGATGTTAGCAACACAGTGCTAGTTTTAGCAGTACTGTTACTGAATGAGAATCACCTCCTCTGACCTGAGTGAGTGAGTGAGTGAAACAGCGCCACTTTCAGCACAGTACGTGAACGAGATTCACGTCCTCGGCGACGCGAATCATGAGTGAATCAGTCGTTTCGCGAACGACATGCGGAGGACGTGAATCACGTTCGCGAACGACATGCTGAGGACGTGAATCACGTTCGCGAACGTGATTGACGTGAACGTGAGTAACTTTTACTGTTTTACTGTGTAAAATCACTTAACATGATGCTACTGATGTTAGCAACACATCGCTAGTTTTAGCAGTATGATTACTGAAGGTGAATCTCTCTCCTCTCCTACTCCTCTGACCTGAGTGAGTGAGTGAGTGACACAGCGCCTCTTTCAGCACAGTAGGTGAATGAGATTCACGCCCTCAGCGACGCGAATCATGAGTGAATCAGTCGTTCGCGAACGACCTGCTGAGGACGTGAATCACGTTCGTGAACGTGATTCACGTTCACGTCCTGCTGAGAATCACGTTCGGCAGTTCCACTCCCGGCCGGCATGCTCGCTGCTGAGCTCAACTGAACTGACTCCCGCGAATGATTGTGTACTATAGTCAGTGAACGCACCGTCCCTCAGTAAGTGAACGTGAACCTCAGGGCTGAATCATGAACTGAATGACGGATTGTTTGGCTGTTTATCAGTTCAGGGAGTTGGAGAGCACTGAACGATTCGGTGAACGAATCTTTTGAACAAATCATTTTAATGAACTGATTCTAGAGATTCAGTACAGTAAAAAGAACTGCCGTTCCCATCACTACTACCCACCATGTCGCCTGCCGGACTCGTACCGAGTAAATAGCTGTTCTTTGGATTGGAGGTAACACTTTTCCTTGACTGTTCCTGGACCATTGGAAATAAAGGTGGATTTCCTCGCACTCAAAAGTCACCATATCAGGCCTGCAACGGGGTTATTTTATTTTGCCGGCTGTGTGTGTGTGAGTGTAGGCCCACTGAGTCATGTTTGAGTTTATTACTGAAAGTAACTAAAAGGGTTTGAATGTAATAATTGGAGTAATTTGAAGGTATTTTTGCAACTTAAAGGAGTATTTTATATATTTTGGGGAACTTGAAAGTGTTTTATTCAACTGAAAAGGTACTCTCTGGTAATTTTGGTTAATTTTATAACTGACAGTGAATTAGATCCTTTCATCATTTATTTGAAACATAATTTCAGTTAAAGTGTATTGCTGTTTGTCTGGATACATTTAAAATTTGAAGTAAATCATGATTGGTTTATCTTTCAAAAGGAGTCTTGTGCTATTTCCTTTGCCAGAGTTAAAAGGTGAATTCATCTAGGTGTACCAGTTGAGTGTGCATTAAAACGGAATCCAAATTACCTTTTAAAAAATTACTTGTAAATCAGGGTTAAAATTAGAATAGATGAACCCAGAAGCCTGCCCTTAGTAAAAGGTCTATTGAGGGGAGTGCTACATTAATTTTATAGCCTGAGAGCTCTCCATATTCTTTCAAATTTCTCATTAATGCTGGAACAGAGGTAACTGGATCACTAATATATGTCAATACGTCATCTGCATAGAGAGACATTTTGTGTTCTATTTGACCTTGATCTTTTATGCCTTTAATACTATCATTCTGTCTGATTAATGCAGCTAGAGGTTCTATATTTATAGCAAAAAGCAAAGGACTGAGGCAGTCACCCTGTCGAACCCCCCTCTCAAGATAAAAATAATCTGAACAGCATCCATTCACTCTAACACGTGATTTTGGGTTTGTATATATAACTCTTATCCAGTCTACAAATGTGGGGTGTAACCCCATAACAGCCAGGGTTTTATATAAAAACTGCCAATTCACTGTGTCAAACGCTTTCTGGGCATCAAAACTAATTAGCATAGAATTTTGCATCTTTTTCTTAGCACATGTTATGATGTTTAATGTTCTTCTTATGTTATTAGCTCCTTGTCGACCAGGGATGAAGCCTGTCTGGTCTGGATTAATCAATTTTGCCATAATTTTTTGCATTCTTTTTGCCAGGATATAGATTAGCAGCTTTTGGTCGTTACATAACAAACTAATGGGTCTGTACCCTTCACAAAATGTCGGGTCCTTACCCTCCTTATGAATCACTGATATAATAGCTTCCGACCATGTATTTGGCGGGTCAACTCTAGCAAGAACATAATTAAAAACGTTAGTTAATATAAGTACTAAGTCCTCTATGAAGCATTTATAAAACTCCCCAGGGAGTCCATCTGTCCCTGGAGATTTGTTGTTTTTTAGATTTTTTTGTGGCTTCCCGTACTTCCGTTTCTGTAATCTCTGATATCATTTGTAGTGCTTCATCTTCTGACAGTGAGGAAGATGCAGATTGGAAAGAAAGGCCTCAGGATTGTCCTTTTTAGTTTTTGATCTAGTCTCTTCATATAGCTCTTCATAGAATGTTGCAAAAGCATCTGCTATTTCTTTAGGGTGTGAAACTGTCTTTTTAAGGGTGGGGTGAACTATCTTAGGAACCACACGACTAGGCTGGGATTTACGGAGTTGAAAAGCTAGTAAGCGGCTTGCTCTGTTCCCCATCTCATAATATCGTTGTTTAGAAAGTTTTAAGGCTCCTTCTGCTTTGTATGTGAGGAGTTTGTCCAAAGCCTTCCTGTTTTCTTTTAATTCTAACAAAGTATTAAGTGTTCTTCTAGTTTTGTGTTCTGCTTCTAACTGCTTTATTCTATTTTCTAATTTCATATGTTCTTCCAGTCATATTTTCTTTAATCTAGATGCATTTGAATCATCTTTCCCCTTATAACTGCTTTAGGTCCCCCCCATAAGATTGATGGGGTCACCTCTCCATTATCATTTATCTCGAAATATTCTTTTAAATGTTGTTTTAAATCCTGTGTAGCCGTGGTATTAGTCAGTAACGAGACATTCAGTCTCCAGTATCTGAAGAAATTTTCTTTGTTTAAATCTATATCTAAAGTGACAGGGTTCTCTTGGTAATCTGTTACTTTATACATATGCTGTTGAGATAAGCAGAAGAAATCAATTCTAGAATAACTGTTATGTACATTAGAAAAAAAACTAAAGTCTTTTCATGAAGGGTTTCTAGATCTCCAATGGTCAATAAATCCAAATTCTGAAATCATACTATTAAGTGTTTTGGTTTTTTATAGTTTGGGGTCCTCCCTCTGCTGGCGTCCTATCTAGCCTTCCATTCTGTACAGCATTGAAATCTCCCCCGACTATCATGATGCCCTTAGCATTGTCCGCAATAACATTTGCAATTTCCTTAAAGAAATTCTGGTTTGGTTCATTTGGGGCATACAGGTTCAAAATAGACATCTCCACCTCTCCTATTGCACCCACAACCATAACAAACCTCCCTAGTTTATCCTGAATGACTTTTTCAGAGGAAAAGGTTAGTGTTCTGTTAATTAAGATTGCCACTCCCCGGGACTTCCGGTGGAGCAAGACAACAAGATGGCTGCATGAGCTTGAGCTCCCGATAGCAAGTCAGAATTAGCCCCCCTAAATTCAGTATAGCTGAGCAATTCATGGTAGAATTTTACTTTGGAATGAATAGGGGAGTAACAACTAGAAGTCGAGCAAAACGTGACATTCAAGAAGGGAAGAATACACCGGAGATGGACGACACTCAGTGTGCTAACGACAACCCTGTGGAAAACATGTGCTCAGTGCTTCAAAGTATCAGTAAGGAAATACGCGGCTTCAGGACTGAGCATAAAGTGGATCTACACACTCTCAAAGAAGAACTTAAGGAAGACATGAAAAATGAACTCAAAGATCTCAAACAGGAAATTTACCAAAAACTTTCTGCTAACTCCGCTCGGATCCAGGCTAATAAAACTAGGCTGAACGAAGCAGAAGCATGGATCAATGAGACCGAGTCGGCTAACATGGCCATGAAGGAGGCGCTCATTAAGTCCATGGAGAGACAGAAAACAATGCAAGAGAAGTTGACAGATATGGAGGGGCGGTCTAGGCGGAATAACATTCGCATTTACGGCGTACCCGAAGGGAAAGAAGGCAACTCCATGCCTGATTTTGTGAGGCAACTTCTGAAAAGTGAACTTGCACTGACAGCGGACAATAGCCTGCAGATTCAGCGCACACACAGAGCTTTAGCTCGTAAACCAGAGCGGAACCAACCACCCAGGTCTATAGTGGTAAATTTCCTGGAGTTTAATACCAAAGAAGCAGTATTGAAAAAAGCCTGGGGAAAGAAAATAATGATTGAAGGGCGACGCCTGTCATTTGACCATGATTATTTATCGTTTCCGGACTCTGCTGGACAAGATGCGTATTCACTGGGACTCGGGAACACGTACTTACGAGAGCGCACAACACGCAGCTCAGGGGCTGAGGAAGAGAGGTTACTCAGTGGAAATACCAGGTAGCAGCGCCGAGGACCCGAGCCGGGTGATGGAGCGGCTTCTTCGGGCCCCGACGTGGCAGCGAGCCGGGGAGAGGAGCACAGACACTGCGCTACGCGCGAGGGAAAGATTGCAGGAGTTTGAGCGGATTCCCTCCAACTAATCCTTATTCACTAACTTGTCACGTTTGTGAAACTTGGTTGGCCCCTTAAAGAAACCAGCGGTGAGAAGTTAATGTTTTGACTGATATGTCACTTCTGCCCGTGATGTGAGCCTTAAACCATTATATATGGGGGAAAAAAAGGGAAAATATCCGCACGTCATTCATTATTATTTGATTATTTCACTCACATCATGAGTAGTAACAGACAATCAACACGAGTTTGTTTTAATTTTGGAGGATATCCTCTTTTCTTTCAAATAGGAGGTTTGGCAGGGCAGCTACTTTATTATTATTATATATTTTTTTCAAATATATATGTATATATATATAGTTACTTCGACGCTGGTATATGGGGCCAAAATAAGTCAGACCAATGCTAAAGACTTCATTTGGAATACAAAATACATGCTATTGGATGACGTTGGACTGCTAGGATGTGTGAAATTGAGTGTTTCACCGCTAGTGAGGGGCCCTCCTGGAGGAGGATCTCCCCTCAGCCTACCAACGGGGACCCAGGGTGGCGAAGAATCAACCCAACTTGGGATTTACATGTTTTTTCTTCTTTTTTTTCAGTTAGCACACGTTGTCCAGATGTTCAGATCTGTGCAGTTTTAAGTTGTCTGGAGGCTACAGAAAGTAACTCGGGATTGGATCATTTAAATGCCATATAATAATATAAAACTGGTGTCACTTAATGTAAATGGGATGAATAATCCAGTCAAGAGGAGCAAGGTCCTGGCTAAATTAAAAAAACGAAAAGGCTCAAGTGTTATTTTTGCAGGAAACTCACCTGCCTCAACAAGAGCATGAAAAGTTAAAACGCTTTGGTTTTAGGAATACATTTTGTAGTAGCTACAGACCCAGCCAGAAGAGGGGAGTGGCTATCCTTATCACAAATGCAGTTCAATTTGAATGTCTTAAAGAAGTTAGGGACAATGAAGGGAGATTTGTATTAATTAAAGGAAAGCTAGAAAACACAATGGTGACAATGATCAATGTATACGCCCCCCCAGAAAGCACTAAATGTTTTTCAAAACTCTGTTTGACACTATTGCTATAGAAACTGAAGGTATTTTGATATGTGGAGGAGATTATAATGTGGTCATGAACAATAACTTGGATACAACAAGCCCAAAAAAAAGCAAGAAGCATCTAACCAAGTTTATTAATACATCAGTGCAGGAAATGGGACGAATCGATTTGTGGAGAGAACTCCACCCACTAGAAAGGGACTATACACACTATTAAGTTCCCCATTCCGTCTACTCCAGAATTGACCACTTTTTAATTAATACAAATGAAATCCACAGGGTCACAGAATGTAGCATCGGGGTGGCAGATATATCAGATCACAGTGGGATCAGCTTGACAGTACACCTGAATAATAGGAAAATAAATACTGTATGGAGGCTAAATGTGGGCATCTTGCATAATCAGGTAAATGTGGAACAGATAAGAGAAGAAATAAAAAGGTATATAGAAGAGAACGATAACAGGGAAGTAAACCCTGCAGTTCTGTGGGACGGTATGAAGGCAGTCATTCGGGGTAAACTAATCGCTTTGACAACTTCACAAAAAAGGGCTCGGCTAGCTATATATAAACACAAAGTAGAAAGACTGCAAGAACTGGAAAAGAAACATAAGAATACAGAAAATCAGTCCATATTACAACAAATAAAGAAGGCAAGGGAAGAGATAAATGAGATACTCAGGACAGATATAGAAAAGAGGGCAAGATTTCTAAAGCAGACATATTATGAATCAGGCCCAAAAGCAACAAGGCTCTTAGCTAGACAACTGCGGAAACAGCAGGCCATTAACACAATTCATAAAAAAAGGAACCCTCCAACCAACAAACTATCACACGAACCAGATAAAATAGAAAGAATATTTGAAGAATACTACAAGAAACTCTATTCTAAACCATTATCAGCTGATGAAAAAACAATAAGAAGTTTTCTTGACACACTTGACCTGCCATCTATTGGTGAGACACAGAATGACACTATTGTGTCACAATTCACAGTTAAGGAGCTAGAAGCTGCAATTAGTAGGTTAAAGACAAGTAAATCACCAGGTAGTGATGGGTACCCTTCGGAATGGTATAAGGCCTTCCAGAAGGAGCTAACACCTTTGCTTCTGTCCTGTTTTAACTGGACCCTCAACGAGGGGGGGGCTTCCCCATCGTGGAAGGAAGCGATTATGACCGTTCTACCTAAAGAAGGCAAAGATAAAGAAGACTGCAAAAACTATAGGCCGATTTCCCTTTTAAATGTAGACTACAAATTATTTACATCAATTATTTGCAAAAGACTTGAGGCCTTCATACCAGATTTGATCGATGAAGATCAAACCGGTTTTATTAAAGGTCTCCAAACGCAGGATAATATTAGAAGGACCCTCCATATTCTAGACAACGCCCAAAAAAGTGGTACAAGTACAATTCTGGTTAGTTTAGATGCCGAAAAAGCATTTGATAGTGTTAGTTGGTTTTTCTTGTATGAGGTACTAAAGAGATTTGGCTTCAATGAAAAGGTAATCCAATGTATTAAAACTATGTATCAAGAGCCTACAGCTAAGATCAGAGTAAACGGAAGCCTGTCCAATTCGATTCAGTTGAAGAGGGGGACAAGACAAGGTTGTTGTCTGTCTCCCACTCTCTTTGCTTTACATGTATATATGCCTTTAGCACAGGCAATAAGGCAGAGTGGGGAACTGCAGGGTGTCACTGTAGGGGGGACTGAACATATCATTGGCCTTTTCGCAGACGATGTCATTATTTTTCTTGAACAACCAGATACATGTTTCCCACACCTAATGTCTCTTCTGGAGAAGTATGAATACTATTCAGGGTATAAACTGAATATATCAAAAACACAAATTCTCTCGTTAAATTATTCTCCATCCCGACAAATAAGAGATGCATATAATTTGAAATGGAATTCTAAAACAATGAAGTATCTTGGTGTAACTCTGAGTAAAACACTTCCCGACATGTTTGAAAACAATTATAGTGAAATTGAAAAAAACATCCAAAAAGATTTTGAAAGGTGGTCTACCCTCCCATTAGACTTCAGTGCTAGAACACAGACAGTCAAAATGAATATTTTACCTAAAATGTTATATTTATTTCAAGCTCTACCAATTAATATCCCCCAAAACAAATTTATAGCCTGGGACAAGATGATTTCTAGATTCATTTGGAATAGTAAAAAACCAAGAATAAAATTCACGACACTTCAACTACCTAAAAGCAAGGGGGGGATGGCTTTACCTAACCTTACAGAATATTTTTGTGCAGCTCAACTTAGGTATCTGGCCTGTTGGTGTAGACCTGACTATGAGTCTAAATGGAAAGAAATGGAAAGGGAAGTACAGGGCTTTCAAACCCAGATATTGGTGGGGGATAAACATTTGATAGGTGCTTTGAGACATGCTATGAACCCAACAGTAGCATTTACACTTGAAATATGGACCACTGTTGTAAGAAAATACAAACTTAAGAGGGATATATGCGCTCTGAGGTGGTTTGCGTATGATTTAAAGTTTAAGCCAGGGACGTACGATCCAGCATTCAAAGAATGGGCACAAAAAGGTGTGACAGCAATATGTACAGTATCAGAAGGTGGACAATTTCAACGTTTCCAAGATCTAAAGACAAAGTACAGCCTGTAAAACAAAGACTTTTATAGATACTTGCAGTTGAGAGATTATTTCACAAAAGAGATAAGGTCAAATGAAACTATAAATAAGGTGATTGGAGTTATTATCGATTCATACAAACAGAAGGGGTCTCGGCCCATTTCTGCTTTCTATCGAGCTTGAGTGAGAGCAGGAAGGAATCAACACTTTATATAAAAGCAAAATGGGAAGCAGAACTGAAAATCCAAATAAAAGAGGAGGAATGGTACCACATGTGTGAGACACAATGTACATCAACAAATTTATTAATATGGAGGGAGTTCTGCTGGAAAAACCTAACTCGCTATTTTATAACACCAAAGATAAAATCTAGGCAACTCGCTATACAACAAGACTGCTGGAGATTATGTGGGAGCGTTGAGGCAGACCATGCACACATCTTCTGGAATTGTATTAAAATTAGGATATACTGGCAAAATGTTAACTCAGTTGTAAAAAAATGTTTTGGGATATGAAATCCCAAATACTTTTTCAGTGATGTATCTTGGGAATACTGAGAAGGTTGTAATGAAAGAAGATCTGTACTTGACTAAAGTATTACTCGCAGCAAGCAAGAAAGCGGTCACAAGAAACTGGCTCAATGTGAACACTCCAAACCAGGAGCAGTGGCTAGAAATTGTCCAGGAAATCCTTGTTATGGAAAAATTGACATACCTATTGAGATTCAAAGAGAATGAATTTGAAAAAAAATGTGAAAATTGAAGTTTTTTTCAGAAACGTCTCGTGTAGTACATCAGCAACTTAGACAAACATGTCCGTGCCCTGCGTCCTACACGCCATGCTGAGGAAGGAGGAACGGAGACTAGCGTCGCTCGCGGCTTTGACACTAAAATAAATATTTGGGTTTATGAATATCTTCCACAGAATAGCTGCTGCATGACTGCATGACTTCTCTAACCCAACAATGTCCGAGCAGCTGCCGCCTGTCTCCACGACTCCTCTTTGCTTCAGCATTATCCACGCTGTATGTTTAACGTTAGCTTGATTGACGCTGTGGCTGGGCGCTACTGCTGCCTTCAGAAATAAAAACTTGCTGTATCTTTTCAACAGTACTTTCCCGATTGTGTTACTGTGCAGGTAGTTGTATGCTTCTGTGTTTTTGTAACTGCGTAATATAAGGTGACCAGATTTCTGAAAAGAAAATAGGGGACATTTTCAGCGCGGTGGTCAAAATTAAAATGTTATCATTATGAAATAAATAACAGGGGCAATTACATGTTAATGTATTTTTCCGTAGTCCCAGTAGAAGTAGTTTGGTAGTAGTATAATTAAAGAATAGCCACCTCTCTGGCTGCATGAGTTGTTTATTCTATCAAATGTCTGCAGCATTTGACATCAAAGCTGTAAAAAACTGAGATAAAACAAAAACAACAACAAAACAGATTCTTGGCTTATTCAACATTTTTATTGAAAAGCTCTTTAGTTTTTGGTCCTAAATGTCTGGATCCATGCAGGTCCACCACAGTCCTCTCCCGTAGCCTCAGCCTCCGTGAACTGGATGGAATAACAGCAGAGGAGAACATGAGCAAAACTGAAAGAACAGATGCAATAGAAAGAAGTTTAATAAGCAATAACATCAGATTTGATAACATACTTTTATAATTTAGTCATGTGCTCCTTTATTTCCTTATATGCTCAATGTAATTGCCTTTTTTCAATGTGCTATATCAGAGGCTCTTTAACCTTTCAGACCACATACCAGTATGTGTCAAACCAAATTTCCAAAGTGCCAATTTTTTAACCCATGCAACAGCATCAGCCTTCATTTATTAAGTGCACTCACAAATGTCACTTCTTAAGGGGACAGACTGAATATTATTTTCACAGTTCCAGTAATTATCGATTAAATTAAATTCAATAGGCTTTATTGGCATGACATTTTACATGTGTTGCCAAAGCACAATCAGAACAATAATAACAATAATACTATTCAACAGAACAAAATCAATAACTAAATAGACAAAAAAGATAAAACAACACATGTACATGTAAGATAAGTAATGAGATATATACACATATATATAAATAACATAGATATAACATTTATACAAGTTAATATAAATATATAGGTAGCATAAGCAATCAAGTTAGCATTAGCACACAAAAACAATGCAAGTGTCAGTTTACTGACAACAAAACAGATAACAAAAGCAAACCTACTGATGATAGAATAAAATAAAGAGATGTTGAAATAAAATGATGAGATAGTAGTTGGTATAATACAAATAGGGATAGTATAGATATATAGAAGTAATATAATAAGTAGTGAAGTAATATTGTAAGAATAAATAAATAAATAAATAAAAGGAGATAGTGGCAGTAGAATATTGTAGGTACAAGTATCCTTATAAATGTCTATCTGACTCTTTATCTATGTCCCACTGGTTGTCTCTTTTGTTGTGGCAGGAAGTGACATATTTAGCAGCCAACACTGTATATTCTTTCTTTTCCCCTAGAATGAGGTGTAATTTCTACCTTTCTCTTTATCTTTACCCCTTTATCTTTGTCTCTCACTCTTTCTCATTCCCTCTTTCACTGTCTCATTTCCTCCATATTTCTCTCTCCTTTGCCTCACCTGACTTGCATATTTCTCAGAAGAATGTATTTTCCTCTGGATAGCTCTGTCGTTGGCCAGGATCTCCATGAATTTCTCACAAGGGAGATTAATGTTTGTCTTCACAATAAGCATTGCCTTAATGGAATGTACAGTGAATCTGTTTCTGCTGTCTGTCCATATGTCATTCATTTGGGAGAACACCCTCTCTACTGGTGCATTACTTCCAGGTAAGCACATGACAACGGACACTAATCTAGCCAGGTTAGTGTGTGGGATGTCATTTTCTTTAAAGTGGGTGAATACTGTGCTCCATCTCTGACTGAGTGGTGTCTCAGATCCCTTCCATTCACTGAGTGATTCCCCCTTTAGGAACTCTTGCAGGGCAGAAACCTCATCAAACAAATCATCTTCTTTGATGGACACATTGGGGCATTTTTCCTGCAGTGTGGCTGTTGCCCTCTGGATCTCTTCACGCTGAGGTTTCTTTTTTAGAAGGAGACAGTGCAAGTTATTCAAGTTGTCTGCGTGCTTTCCCCAAGCTTGCAAGTAGCTCACAGCCGTTGTAAAAAAAGAATTTGAAATTTTGAGAAAGTTTTCTCGAGTGATTTCTGCATTTTCTACAAGTTCCCTCAGAAGTCCTCTGGCCAGCACTGGAATGAAGCTGTCATCACGTCTTGCTGTCAGTTTGACCTCCAAGTCTTTCAGGATTGCAGCTGACTCCACAGCACAACAGTCCTGTCCTTCAAGCTTCCTAATCGTGTCACTGAATATGGTCAGGTTTCCATGAGCAAAGGTCAGCCACAGTTCAGTCAGTGGATCTTCGAACATTTTTTTTAAGACAACAGGGCATTTTTCTTCAGAAAGGAAAAAGGCTTTCAGCGGTGCATACATTTTCAGCACTCTCTCCAGAGAAGGCAGCATGGACAGCCAGCGCACATTGCTGTGTTCCAAGATGTTGTGATACTCTTGGCCAACAAACTCACAAAAGCTCTTCAGTCTTTCCACTCTAACAGTGAAAATATGAAAATATGAAAATATTTTTGTGAGCAGGTACTCCACATCGATGGGAACAAGATCCAAAGCTGTTCTGGTTGCATTATGGATGATGTGGGCAGGACAACCCAGGCCAATCACCTCCCGCTGCAGAGCACTTTTCACCTTGGTGTGGACATTGACTCTCCCTGCCCTATTCAGCCCTCCGAAGTTGGTGTTTGTGTTGTCAGCAGAGAATGCCACTACTTTATCTTCCAGTGAGAATTTTTGGATTACCAACATGATCTCAGCTGCAAGTTCCTCTGCCTTCTCTCCTTTGAGTTCAACAAAATCAAGGAGTTTTGTTTCTATGGACATGCTGCCATCATTTTCTTTGCAATACCTGACCATTATTGGCAGAAGCTTCACATGTCCATGATTGGATGAATCAATAGACAGGGACACAAATTCAACCTGGTCTAGGTCCTGTGTTACCATAGCGGTTGCCCATGGTGCAAACACATTGTTGACTATGGTTTGACCTTTGGTCCGAGCACATGAAAACTTTGGTTCGTGAAGCTTTTTTGTCAGCTGTGCTGTGCAGTCCATAGACCGGAAACTATGATTGTGTCTCATAGTGTGGTATGCCAAGATGCCCTCCTGCACAGCTAATCCATACTCCTTTTGGGAAGGTGCTGCCTTCTTGTAAAATGTAGTGATGGATGGTGTACCAACATTAGCAATCACAGCATTTTTATGTTTTTTTGCACGCTGATGTTCCACCACAGAAAATCTTCCCCCACTGGCAATTGAAAAAGAAGACTGGCAAAGGGTGCAGTGGACCATTGTGTCATCTTGGCTTTGGCAACAGGGACGTATAAATGAAAATTCCTCTTGGATTTTGCTAGTAAAATGGCATTTGCGCTTCTTTGACAGAGCCATCTTCCTGTCTGCTCGTCTTCCCTCACCTTGTCTCACTTCTTATCCTCTTAAATTTCTTCTCCTAAAAACTGCTTTTCTTTTCTTAACCCTTCTTTCTTCTCTCCTTACTCTCTCTTCACTTTACCTTTTCACATCACTCCTTTACTCTTTCCTCCTTTACTCGGTTTGCTTCTACTTAAACTCTTCTGGTCTTCTCTCTCCCTCACTCATCACTCACACTCTCTTATTCTACAACAGAGCAAAATTAAGTAATATTATTGTCATCTCATGGTTATCTAATCACACATTACACCTTCAACAACACCAGTAACAGTTTGACGCTAGCAGTGTGATTTCAGTTCAGGTCTTCAATTCAGATAAACATGCACTGTACCATAATCATCCTTATTTTACCGCACCGAACCTACTCCCAGCCACGTCTAGTTCAAGCTCACAAAATAAATGGGTTCATACTACACAACTTACCTTAACACGGTCGCCTTCCTCTGTCTTCTGCTCCTCAGCAAGAAAAAAGAAACAATTCTGCCGCGTTTTTTGTTTCCGGGAACCGCGACGTAACGTCAGTATGTTAGTTTAACTGGCTACCGTAATAACTGGAGTTTACTTTTTTTTTCTCCCATTCAAATCGGGGACAATTTCGGGGACAGTTTTAACCGGGGACAGGGCGGCCTAATCGGGGACTGTCCCCGGAAATCCGGGACGTCTGGTCACCCTAGCGTAATACTCCGCCGTCAACACCTTGAAAATATAAGATAATCAACTGTCGATGTAGCTAACGTCGGGCTAATGCATCATGTTATCTGCCCACTCCGTGAGAACTGACGGGTGAGGCACTGTGAGAACTGTCCTCACGACTTATTAAAACAACCGTACTGTGTATCTACCTCCGATTTTTATCCATTGTGTCGCTTTCTTTGTGTTAAAAGCCGGTTTTTAGAGCAAACATGACAGCTACGTCAGCATAAACACAGAGGTCAGCCAGCTCAACCGGAAGAGCATAACCGACTACCGCTATGAACCATGGGTAAACTCACGAAGTCAGAAATAAGGTGGATACATGTGAAAACTCAATAAAAATGTAAGTTTTAATTAAAAAAAAAAAAAAAAGTTTGCCACTCCCCTTCTTTTACCAAATGATGAATTGAATACTTGACCCACCCATTCCCTTTTTAATTTTTTATATTCTCCTTCTGATAAATGGGTTTCTTGTAACAAGGCAGTTGAGCAATGTAATTTTTTAACTGACTATATATTTTTTTCCTTTTAATAGGATGATTCAGTCCATGGACATTATACGTGATTATGGTTAAATTGGTCATGTATGTATAGCAAAAGTGTTCATCCTTTTCTCAATTACTATTCTCCACCCAAACCTCAGTTTCAGCATAGTGCACCTGTTAAGTACCTGTGACATAAAATATGACTGCATATCTGTTACTATGATATGAACAAGCATTGAATGTGATGAACAGAAAGAAATTGTATATACAAACAAGAGAGAACTAACTTCCAAAAACCCAGCTGGCTGCATGAACATCCTGCTAACCAGCTCAGTAAAGATGGAGAGTGGTGACAAAAATCTCTCCCGAGGGAGACACTTAGTGCTACTGCGACTATTTACAGAGTCGGCTGTGAGTGAAATAAAAATAAAAATAAAAATAAAAATATCCTTCATCCTCTGAAGGAGAAACCCTGTTTTTTTTTTCAATTGTTTTTTTTTCCTTTCTTTTTAAGTAAACCAGTCAAGTAGGACCAAGCACCGAGCAGGGAAACCTGTAAGCCTGGTCCATTGGCAGCGCTATTTTGCAATTTATTATCAGTCTGTTAACCTCTCAGAGTTGTTTGCTATTCAGTTATCACCTCGAACAAAGGTCTGCCAGTCCGCGTTGGTCATTGGTAAAGGTCCCGCTCTGTTTGATTCCGATGCCGTGACCAGGGGATCATGCAGCAGCTCCCTCTGGAAATCCTCCCGTTCATCCACCTTGATATTAATTCCCATCTTCCTGCGTGTGGGGGCTGCCTCCGAAAGGGTCGTAAAGGTCCTCATGCCAGAACCCAGGTGGATTTTCAGCTGGGCAGGGAACGGTGACTGGGCTTTTATTTTCATTTCTTTAAGCTGTTTTAATACCTCCCGTACCTGTTTGCGTTTCTTCTGTACATCCGATGTGTAATCTTGGTCGAAGAAGATCTTCTGTCCTTGATATGTCACCCCCCGTTTTTTCTAGGCGTGCTGAAGTATCGTTTCCCTGACTCTGTAGTTGGAGAACCAGACTATGATGGATCTCGGGGGAGCGGGTTCCTTCGGTTTCATGGTCAGCGAGCGGTGAGCTCTCTCCAGACACAGGTCCAAATCCTCCGGTAGTTCAAGCGAAGTGCGCATCAAGTTGGATATGAACTTAATCATATCGTTCTTTTCCTCTCCCTCTCTCACACCGTATATACGTCTTTTTTAGCCGCTTTGCCTTTCTTTTCTGTATCTTTTCTTAGAGTTGACATTCTGACCTCAGTAAGAAGTGAGCAACTAAATTTAAATACTGATTTGAGTAGTTTTTGAGGGTTTCTTCCCGCAGCCGGAGGATCAGGCTGTTGTTCCTACCATGACGTCACCGGAAGCCTTGCACTGTCTTTCTATCTTACAGCCAGCATACACAGCCTCCATCTCTATTTACTAACTTCTCTCAGGAGTCACTGTGAAAGCTGGCTGTGGGAACAGACACTGCTGCCAAGAGAAACGTGCTACACTGAGCCAAGTCAAACCAAATACAGTCAACAAAACACAACACAGGAGAAGGAGAGGCGTAGATTAGTGTTTTCCCAATCATAGCATGTTATGGGCTTCTTTAATGCAGCGTGAGCACACATATTATTACAAAAGCAATTATTTCCAAGCCTCATTCTTTTAACAGATGGAGGAGCAGGTCATGATGGCTGCACTGAATGACCAGAAACATTTTCAACCCACTGCACTGTTCAGTCTGCTGATGAAGGCGCTTTAAAGTGTTTTCTGCTGCTGTGAGGACCAAAACAAAAGGTACAGAGGGTGACAGAGACTGCAACACACACAATGATTTCCATGAGATCAGCAGCGGTACTCTTTCTCCCTCCTCAATTGTCAGTTTAAATCTTCACTCTTCTACAACTTTTTGCCTAGTTTATGTGTCCTGTATATTTCCAAATTAAATAGTGTAGGCAGGCAGGACACAACTTAGGAAGGAATTTGTTTTGAACATTTATTAGTGGGAGTTTAGCAACAGGATAGCCGATCTGTCAGGAGGAGAGACGAAGCATATGCTCCATGTTCATGTAGTTGCTGAAGCATTCCACTGTAAAATGCATTCTGTGGAGCTGTCAGTGGAGCTGTTGACTTATTTTGAATCAAATCCATTTCATTTTATTTATATAGCCCAAAATCACAATCACATCACCTAAACGGGCTTTACAATCTGTACAGTGAACGACATCAACTGTCCTCAGACCCTCGATTCGAGTCCCTCTCCCAGGACAGACATGCAATAGATGTTGCATGTACAGAACAAAACAACAAAATCACAATTTACAATTTGCATTGACATAATATCTGATACAAATTATAATATATGTATTATGTGTGGATTCAAGAGGATGACTGAGCAGGCCGAGGCATCACCAAGCGGTGCCGAGCCTATTAGTCTGAAGTCTGTTCAATCTCTAATCTTGTATTGCATTCAACACATTCAAGGCTTTTGATGTATAACCATCTCCATCAGATAGGAATTGTTTTGTCCAGGCCAACACACATCTGTATCTCTTGCCGTAAGGCAGCAAGGCAAAGCGCACAAACTTGTACCACCTTATAACACTCCAACAAACACATCATGAACAACAATTTTTTTACTGTTTCCTTAAAATAGGACATTAATGATAAGGTTGTGCCATGGTCTACTACTGGAACAGCTGAGGAAGAGAACTGATTTCCAGACAATTCTGTAAGTAAAGACGTTAATGACAGCATATTTCTCAAACTTTATGAAATCTCGTTCACCGAGTTAAGACTGATGTATCATTCCATCACTACATGGAGCCATGTGGCTGTTCTTTAGGGTTCAGCTGGGACAGTGTTGCCAGCTATGATGTAAAATATATATATACATATATATATATATATATTATGTTATATTATATTATATTATATTATATTTATATATATATATATATATATATATATATATATATATATATATATATAGATATATAGATATATACATACATATATATGTATGTACATATATATGTATGTATATATATATGTATGTATATATATGTATATATATGTATATATATATATTTTTTTTATTTTACAGGATGCTTGCTTTCCACATCTGCTGTTAATGCTGCTGTCATTGGGGAATGGGACTAGCAGGCTGCTGTGTGTTTGTGCATTTCACAAATTCTGTTTGAAAGTTAAGTTCACTGCTCTTTTCCAACCCACAGAGGTGTCGTACATCACTGCCATGACAACACATGCTGCCATTTCCTGACCCCGCCTCTGATTCTTCATGTCTTTAATGCTGCAATTGTTCTATATTGGGGTGGAACGGTTCACCAAAAAAATCCGTCCCGTTGGGTACGCTTGTCACGGTTTCGGGGCGCGTGTGTACCGTTTGGTTCATAGGTACGCGCAACTTCTTTTTCTCATTTACTAACGAGGTGAAGCATGTACACTCCAGAGCAGCAGGTGGTGGCACTGAGCTGGATGCCAACCGCCAGTAAACAAGAAGAAGAAGCGAAGCGGTGTAGCAGATAGTAACTAGAGAGAGTAGCATACTAGAGAGTATCTTTGGGTCAGTTGTGGAGACGTTTGTGGGCATGGCGAGTGGAAAAGAGTCGGAGCTAGAAGATGCGCAAGCAGCACGGACGTTGTCGGCTCCGATTCAGCATGCAAAGTCTGAGGAGGTGGGCCGTTGGCCGTTTGAGCCATTGGATTCTCTGATTGGTTGTGTGACAGCTGAATGCCCGTTCTGATTGACGGTGTGCTAGTGAATCAGCGCGGTGTGTGGGAGGGGCGTAATACTGTGTGCGCTTTGTTTTTCTATACACTCCGTTCTGTCATTCCCAGTTTTCAAGTTTTGCAGTTCTGGCACGAGACTAGTTGTTTTGTCCGTTCGTGGGAGTTTAGCAACAGGATAGCCGATCTGTCAGGAGGAGAGACGAAGCATATGCTCCATGTTCATGTAGTTGCTGAAGCATTCCACTGTAAAATGCATTCTGTGGAGCTGTCAGGAGCTGTTGACTTATTTTGAATCAAATCCATTTCATTTTATTTATATAGCCCAAAATCACAATCACATTACCTAAACGGGCTTTACAATCTGTACAGTGAACGACATCAACTGTCCTCAGACCCTCGATTCGAGTCCCTCTCCCAGGACAGACATGCAATAGATGTTGCATGTACAGAACAAAACAACAAAATCACAATTTACAATTTGCATTGACATAATATCTGATACAAATTATAATATATGTATTATGTGTGGATTCAAGAGGATGACTGAGCAGGCCGAGGCATCACCAAGCGGTGCCGAGCCTATTAGTCTGAAGTCTGTTCAATCTCTAATCTTGTATTGCATTCAACACATTCAAGGCTTTTGATGTATAACCATCTCCATCAGATAGGAATTGTTTTGTCCAGGCCAACACACATCTGTATCTCTTGCCGTAAGGCAGCAAGGCAAAGCGCACAAACTTGTACCACCTTATAACACTCCAACAAACACATCATGAACAACAATTTTTTTACTGTTTCCTTAAAATAGGACATTAATGATAAGGTTGTGCCATGGTCTACTACTGGAACAGCTGAGGAAGAGAACTGATTTCCAGACAATTCTGTAAGTAAAGACGTTAATGACAGCATATTTCTCAAACTTTATGAAATCTCGTTCACCGAGTTAAGACTGATGTATCATTCCATCACTACATGGAGCCATGTGGCTGTTCTTTAGGGTTCAGCTGGGACAGTGTTGCCAGCTATGATGTAAAATATATATATATATATATATATATATATTATGTTATATTATATTATATTTATATATATATATATATATATATATATATATATATATATATATATATATATATACATACATATATATATGTATGTACATATATATGTATGTATATATATATATGTATGTATATATATGTATATATATGTATATATATATATATATATATATATATATATATATATATATACATATATATGTATATATATATATTTTTATTTATTTTACAGGATGCTTGCTTTCCACATCTGCTGTTAATGCTGCTGTCATTGGGGAATGGGACTAGCAGGCTGCTGTGTGTTTGTGCATTTCACAAATTCTGTTTGAAAGTTAAGTTCACTGCTCTTTTCCAACCCACAGAGGTGTCGTACATCACTGCCATGACAACACATGCTGCCATTTCCTGACCCCGCCTCTGATGCTTCATGTCTTTAATGCTGCAATTGTTCTATATTGGGGTGGAACGGTTCACCAAAAAAATCCGTCCCGTTGGGTACGCTTGTCACGGTTTCGGGGCGCGTGTGTACCGTTTGGTTCATAGGTACGCGCAACTTCTTTTTCTCATTTACTAACGAGGTGAAGCATGTACACTCCAGAGCAGCAGGTGGTGGCACTGAGCTGGATGCCAACCGCCAGTAAACAAGAAGAAGAAGCGAAGCGGTGTAGCAGATAGTAACTAGAGAGAGTAGTATACTAGAGAGTATCTTTGGGTCAGTTGTGGAGACGTTTGTGGGCATGGCGAGTGGAAAAGAGTCGGAGCTAGAAGATGCGCCAGCAGCACGGACGTTGTCGGCTCCGATTCAGCATGCAAAGTCTGAGGAGGTGGGCCGTTGGCCGTTTGAGCCATTGGATTCTCTGATTGGTTGTGTGACAGCTGAATGCCCGTTCTGATTGACGGTGTGCTAGTGAATCAGCGCGGTGTGTGGGAGGGGCGTAATACTGTGTGCGCTTTGTTTTTCTATACACTCCGTTCTGTCATTCCCAGTTTTCAAGTTTTGCAGTTCTGGCACGAGACTAGTTGTTTTGTCCGTTCAGGACGAATTAATCTGTGTCCGTTTGGTAATGCCTCACTGCATGTTTAGTATGCAGCTGTTTTTATCTGAAATAGTTAAGTTTCGTTTTGATCGAAAGTAAAGAGATTTGCGTGCATAAGCCTCTCGTTTACAAGTCACAACACAAGCGCCACCCGCTTATTGCATCTCGCACAAGCGCAGAACGTACACGCTACTGTGGAGTAGGCAGCACGTCGAAGCAGTGTGTTCAGTGCAACTTTTCGGGTCAGACAAGAGGCAACAGAGTGGTCGGATAAGGCAGTTGGACGTCTGGGCGGTGTGGGGGCCTTTAGAGTGACCTACGATGACGGCAGTATGAAAGTTGTGGACAAAAGTGTGACGGTGTGCAAGCATTGTGCAACACGTGTTGTTTATGCTAACAGTAACACGACTAATTAACATATCAGCTCATCTGCAAAGACATCATCCCAGTGAGACAACTGGCAGCGCAAGGAGGAAAGGGAGAGAGTCGACAGGACAACTTCTACTCCCTGCAGCTTTTAAACAGCCTTACAGTCATGAGTCAGACGGGGCAACATGCATAACGAAAGGAGTGGTGTTTCATAGCCTAAGACATGCAGCCTTTTGCTGTGGTGGTGGGTGTGGGATTTTGTTGTATAATTAAAACACTCGAGCCACGATATAAAATAAAATCCTCTCCCGCAAACACTAAAGCAACACGGTAATTCCTGCACTTTATGAAGAGACCCGACGAGGAATTGTTAGAGTGGTCTGACAGCCTATGTAGCGCTTACCAGTAATGGATGGACCTCCAGGGCTACTGAAAGTTTCTTGACTGTGACTGCCCATTACATTACATAAGTGACAGTGAATAACTATTTGTTCTTGGCATTTGTTAAAGACAACTTTCTTTACCAAATAAATGAAAAGCATGTTGGAACTAGCAATGTCTCCTCTCTTGCGGTGCCAGAATCTTAACTATTTTTAACCTAAGACTGTCACAATGATGTATCAAATGTCAGACTGCCTCATTCTTTCAGTTTTAACCTGAATATACAAGACATAATTGATTTTCCTAACGAACAGCGTATACGAACCGAACCGAAAACCGTGACCACAAAACCGTGATATGAACTGAACCGTGGATCTTGTGAACCGTTCCCCCCCTATTCTATAGCATTGCAGTATTTGGAATTTCCATCTCCACAGCTTTATTTTTGCATGTTTTCTAAAAACCATCTAATAATTTCTACATTAATGCATTGATGTCTTCATTTACTCATGTATTCTCTCATCAATCCATTATTAGAAATTCTTTCAGCCTGTTTGATCTCTACAGACAAACTTTACCCAGAGAGCTTAAGTGTCATCTAATATCAAAGCTCTCTCATACCAACATCATATCAAATCAAGCTTTTCGGTGATGCCAAGCATTACCAGTCACTCACAGCTGTGCTCATCTTCCCCTCCACCTCCATGCTTTCAAACAAACGTCAAGCAGCCTGGTCCAAAACTCCATCAGTGCCACTTTTGTTCTTATCTTCAAGTCATTGCTCTTTAATTGGTAGAGTGTTTTATTTTAGAAATACAGTTGAGCCATTCTTAAATATCTGATGGTTCACCCCAAGTGCCACTATAGTATTGTTAAGTGTGTCTGTCTGCCTGGTGAGAGGTGGAACCATAGTTCAGACCAACTGTTTGACAAGTTTTATTAAATGTGCATTGTTAGACATCCAGCCACAGTCTGTTCACCCTGCCTTAGCACCAGACTACACCTCACTCTGTGAGACTTCAACCCATCCTGCATACTGCCATCTATAAAAAAAAACCAAAAATAATAATTCTCATAAAATTCTCATGTAACATAAAGGGACTTCAGGCCCCTCTCTGTTGTGTGATCAGTAGGACTATTAATTTTTTAAATGCACTTATTGTAATGGACAGAGAAGTCAGATATATAAATCAAATGTAATGTAAAAAAAAGTAAACAAGGGTGTAAGATACTGACAGCCTGTCATATTGGTAATTAAAATATATGGTAAATGAATGCCATTCCAACAGGTCTGTTTATGCCCATATACAATATCTCACAAAAGTGAGTACATCCCTCAAATTCCTGCAAATATTTTATTACATCTATTCATGGGACAAAACTGAAGAAATTACACTTTGATACAATGTAAAGTAGTCATTGTACAGCTTGTACAACAGTGTAAGTTTGCTGTCCCCTCAAAATAACTCGACATACAGCCATTAATGTCTGAACTCTCCTCCATGTTACGTTGCTTTCGGAAATCGATACTTCTCGACTGGCAGCACGACGGCGAGCGGAACAAGCAACTGCTAACATGAGTTGTTCAAAAACTTTCTTTTTAGTAAACTCTGTGTACACAAACAATGTTCTCAGTGCTCAAGTTCATGTTAGAGACCCTGGTGATACTATGAGCAAAGTTTCATGTTGTGTTGAGCCTTCTTAGTGTTTTAAAAACAGAGATTTTGATGCTATCGTAAAGTTGCCCGTACCACTCCATTGAAAATGAGTTTGACCCGAAAACGAAAATACGATAAATGTTAAAAGTGCCTCTTTCGTCGTAATTATGCTTTTACATGAAGGTTTGTCTGATATACATTCACAAAAAAAAGCCTCGGTTGCATTTTGGTGAGAGTTTCACTTTAAGTTCCCCTTACATGAATTGCTGATTAAGATGCTAATGTGACGAAGACCAAACACAAAAATACTTTGCACATCTATTTCATGAGAGAGATGACTCGACCAAAAGTTGCAAGCAAATACTCCACACTGTCTAACTTAGATCAGGTGGGATTTGACCTTTTCTGGAGGCGGGTCTTCAAGACAATGGAGCAAAAACAGAGCATCTCGGACAGAGGGTGAATACAATGCTGTATGAGAAAACTGATGTGTTGTTGCGACATCAGATGAGCATGTAAACATTTTCTAGCCCTAACCCAAAGCCCAGAGTATCATATGTTTCCTTTAGAGGGGCAAGAGATGAGATTATTGCCACAATTACAAAAAGAGATAATAAAAACAATTAGAAAACCATTAGAAGCATCACAAATCAAAGTGGTTTACACCACTAAAACAACAATCAGGTGTGATACTGAATAGATTCAGTCAGCACTGAACACAGCTTGTTGTACACAAAATGTTAAATTAATTAACTTTTTTTTCTTTGTCTGTATAGCAGTAAATGTTGCCTGTTATTTTAATATTTAAAAGCTTTTACTATGAAGCAGCATAATCAGTGGGTTTTCACCAGCATTTAACACAACTCCTGAAACAGTTGAGAGTGAACATGACGAAACATTAAAATGCAGCAGACTTCTTAACGCAGAAACAGGGACGCAGGAGAAAAACCAAAAACATTCAGTTAGAAGCTAGAAAATGACAGGGAGCTGAACACAGAGAACATATCTGTCTTTCTGGGCTCTTGCACTGACATGATTTAAGTCTCACATCACATGCCTGTTTGAAAGTGAGAGGGGGGATATGTGTGAGATGTCACTGCGGCCCGCTTGGGGGCTGGGCGGGTACACTTTGGGCCTGCTCTAAATATGGTCCATTTCCTCTCGACTCGGCACAACTCGATGCACTCAAACAACTAATGGAAATGGAAATTAGCACAGCGAGGACTGACTGGCAGCAAGGAAAAATACATCAAAATAGATTGTGTAAAAGACAACTTTAATTTTTTGCTCCTTGCTCCTTGTAAATGTGGGTTTTGATAAGATGCTGTCGATGTGTTAAGGTGTTTGAAGGGATGTAGGTACTGTAATGAGTTCTTCCCTGTTATTCATTATTCATATTTATTTCTAATGTTTCATTTGTATTTGGATCTAGAGAGCGACAAAAATGATAAAAATGACTGCTCAGATGTGACTCGTCTCTGATTCGAATATAAATTGACATCCATGGAGGGCAAACACAACATTCTTGAGCAACCAGCAAAAAAAAAAAAAACCTCACACACCAAAACTGATGAGAAGATTGAGAACCTCCTCCTCAACCTCAAGCTACAATAAACAAGGGTGGAAAGAGATAATGACAGACATGATGACCTGCATGAGGACTGATAAGACCAAGGAGGACGCTATTAATTCAACAGGTATTTTAAGTAGGTTTCACTCATGTTTATAAAACATAATACTTAAAGTACTACGAATAGATAATCATGGTGTATTGTCTTAACTAATGGCTGATAAAATCTGGCATTTTAATGTCTTCAATTTTGCCCAGTTTCTGACAAAAAATGTGTTTTGTCAGATTTATACAGTTTAAGTAAGAAGCAAAACACTTAACACTTAGTGATATTAATATGAACACTGATGAAGGAATAAGTACATGCAGCTAATAAAACGTCTCATTAGAATCAGCTCTGGTTAAATTCCACCAGACAGCCAGTTTTATCCAGTTATGTTAATCATACACCACATCCATCCTATCACAGGTGGAGAACACTGATAATCCAATTAAATTGATGGAACACACAATATCAGCAAACCAATAAAACCCTTCTAATGAAACCATTTAAAATGAAATAAAAAATGCTATTGTAATCATATAATAATAATATTGTAAAATGGACAAAGGAAACCAGCAGCAGAAAAAAGAGGATAGTAGTGAGAGGGAAGTTAATGTGTTACTCACTGAACCTCTGAGGCTCCAGCTCCATGCTGCTCGCCGCTGTGTCGCTAAAGCAACTGACACCAAAGAGACAGAGCGCAGGGAGTACTGCGCTGCCAGGCTCTCTCTACCTCCTCTGACTGTGTGGATGTCTCTCTGCTGTGATGCTGCTAACCTAATTTTCCTCTTTTTCTGCTCTTTCTCATTTTCCATCTCTCCCTGCAATAAGTCGAAGACTTCTTCACCTCACCTCCCCTAACCTCACTCTGCCTCTGCTCTGTCTGTCTGCCTGCCTGTCTGTCTCTTTGTCCCTCTCTGTCTTTCTCTCTCTCTGTCCCTTCCGATCTCTCTCTCTGTCTCTCCCTCTCTCTCTCTCTCTGTGTGTGTCGCTCTCTCTCTCTCTGTATCTCTCTCTCTCTCTCTCTCTCTCTCTCTATCTCTCTATCTCTCTCTCTCTCCAGCAGCCTTGGTTGCCATGCATACCAGCTGTGTGTAGACCTCTCACTACATATGTAAAAAGTAGCCAGGGACAGATTATTATATGTATCGGTAAAACAAAATGTGCATGACTGACATTTACCTGAGCCGTGCAATTTTCCGATGTTTAACATCACATGAATTGTCCTGATGCCCTGCTCGTAAGCTCCAAATCAGCACTATAGAACCTTGACTGAAGTTTCTTTTTGGATGAGGTCATGTTAAAAAAGCATTCAGTATAAGAAAATCATGCCTAACCGGTCCCTTTAGTTTGTCCCCAGTGACAAATTCACATTATTCAGATTAAATGGAGGTAAACTTTCTGTTACTCTGTGTCACACTTCTGCCATCGCAAGTCAGTACCTAATGCTAATAAAGTACGCTTTGCTGTAGCTATCTTTGGCTGTAGTGACTAGCTGCCTAAGCAAGTATGTGAGTTAGCCATGGAGCGGACCTATTAAGTGGACCTATTAGCTAACTGGAGTGAGCCTGGACTGCAACTTGGGATGACGGGGCTCAAGTGACAGGGCTCAGCTGCTTCCCTGTGAACACAGCTGGACACCAGACTGGGACTGAGCACAGCCTCTGAGACCAACAGATGCAAGTTTGAAGACAGGGGATACAGTTCTGAGTACAGCAGCTCTGACCAGTACTATGACTCTGGGGATGAGGAGCCAGAAGGGAACAGACAGATGAGAGCCAATTGACAATTTGCTACAGATCTTCATATTCCCAGACTTCTAAAAAAAAAAAAAAAAAAAAAAAAAAAATGCCACATTAAAGGGGCACTATGCAACAATATTAGCAAAAATTACCCTAACTATGCAGGCTGAAAGTCATTCTGAATGTTCTTTGACACTTTCTGGGTCGTTTGGTCATTGCTACGACTCCCCCTAGTGCTTCTGGGCGGAGAAACGGAACATGCAACTTGCTGCCACCGGTCCGTAGTCAATCCGGAAGTGAGCCGGCGGAAGTATCCCGCTGCCCCTCTAAAATGTAGTCAGATTGTAGTTTCGAAACTGCTTTACGGCAAACACACCCCCAAACATGGAACCGGGTAGATATAAACTGCCAGTTGCAAGGCAATTGTTGTATTCCTCATGTATCAATCGACTAAAAAGAGACCCAGGAAGCCACAGTCGGAGGAACAGAAGAAGAAGAAAAAGGAGCTTGACAAAAAAAGAGACCAGACACGAGTAAACATAGGACGAGCTTTTGAGGAGTCCAAAACAGGTGTTGCTGTTGAAATTGTGAGAGGATGAACTTTGTCTTTGCAACGTGACTTGATAGTCTTTTGAACAACGTTATTGCTTGACTGTTTTATTGTGAGTCCTGCATGTGTTTAGCTTGGTTTCTTGATGGCTAGCTCGATAGTTAGCGGGTGTTTAGCGTAGCAGTCACTTGCTACCAAACACGTTTGTTTGCGTTCTGAATCCAGGTTCTCGTTGTGTATTTAGATATCTAGTTCGGTCTTTGAATGTCGCATGATTTGTCGCCTGTATGTTGCGATATGTCCAGCTGAACATAGAGCACTAAGTGCACTAAGTGCCAGACATGACTCACTGTTTAGCCGGCCGGCTTCTTAGAAAACAGATGCACATGGTAACGAAGTAGCAGCTAGGTGGGCGGGGGAGGCTCGTCAACAAGTCTTTTCGACAGTGTATCTGCGCCGAAGCTGTAGGGGGAGCCCTGTAGCGAAAAACGTATGCACAAAACTGGTGCAAAGCTAGAAAACGGCGAAGGAATCTGGTCTGGAAACTGCTGCTGCATAGTCCGGCTTTAACATCTAACACCATCATGAGGTCAACATTTCCAGTTTTCCAGTGTCATGGTCTATGACCAAACAACAGTAAACCAATATGACTTTCTCATCAGCTCCTACCCTGCCAGTCTGCACTGATATTACAGTAGCGGTACCAAGAGAAGCAACACCACTGCTGGACTTCTGTTAAATTTCATGTGTTACATTATCCACATACATCCCATCATGCAATTGATTTTTATCGTCCTTTATATTTGTAAATTGTATTCTTGCTTTGTTTTGTCAAAAATTTGCAAATATTTAGTTTCACTCATGACATTTAGATTTAACATTTAGCATTTAGATTTAACATATGATATTTAAATGTAATATTTAGATTTAGATTTTACATTCAGATTTAACATTTAGATTTAAGTTTAATATTTAGATTTAACATTAAGATTTAGATTTTTTAATTAGATTTAACATTGATGTTATTTTTTTACAAGTGAAGTAAATATCACAAAGTTCACAATTATTGCTGTAAATCTGGTCAAAAGTAACTTTAAAAGATTCACATACATTTTTTAAACGTGGTTTGCTGCTAAATGTGGTGAAAAGTTGCAGTTTATTTTAGCATGTGCAACTTTACAATCGGTGCCCCATAAGGGAGCTCTACTATAGGTGATCAAAGGTTGGTTTAACTGTGTCACACATGGTGAGGGTTGTCTCGTTCCAGGTTTTTGTTTCGTGGCTTCCTCTTTTATTTTGAAAATTAACTCTCCTCTCGTTTCAGGTCACTTGCCCTTCCTCATGTGTCATCCGTCTGATTGCCTCCCCTGATTCCTGATTGTGTCCACCTGTTCCCCTTTACCCTCATGTGTCTTATAGTCTGCATCTCCCTTTGTCTTGTGCCAGAGTGTCTCATTTCAACGTGCACCCTAGCCTTTCGCCACAGTCCTTGTTTCGTCCTAGTCTTGATCTCCTTGTTGGTATCTTTCTTTTGCCTCTTTAAGAGTGATTTTTGTGTGATAATTTTACAGCGCAGCCCTGTCTCGCAGATTAAGTTTATAGCCTTTTCTTTCCTCCATTGGAGTGATCCTTGTTTTCACAGCTCAGCCTGTTAGTGTAGTTTTGTTTTATAGCTATTTTGCCTTCCTCCGTTGGAGTGATTTTTTGGTTGTACATTTTCATAGCCTAGTCTAATAGGGCAGTTTAGATTGTAGTCTTTTTGTTTGCCTCCTGTGGAGTGATTTTTTTGTTATTTACCTTTTCTCTTGCTACAGCATTAATAATAACATAGCTGTAGTAGATAATAGTATAACTATAATAAGTAATAATAACTATGGGTAATAGTGTTTGCAGGCTAATAAAATCCGTCTTTCAGATTGTTTTTCTATTATGAGGCCGTGGATGTAGAGCACTAGCATGGAGTCTGTCCATTTTCAAAGCAGGCTGTATGTCAGCTGACATAGAGCAGCCCCGTGGCTTGGATATATACACTCAAAATCAAATGTTGTGTGCTTAAACAGGGGATTATACCACATGTAGATCATATGTAAACAATTAAAGTTGTAGTCTGTAACAATGTTGTTTTATTTGCTAAAATTGTCATTATGATCTGACAGTAGAATAAGATACAGATCAGCTGTCTGTGGCTCCACCCAGTGGCTGTAATTTGATTTGCATGAATCCACCGCTCAACACAACCAATCAGAGCCAAGGGGAGTGTCTTAGAAGAGTCAATTACTCTCACACATACACTGCTGGCAGCCCCCCTCCCTCACGCAGCGTGTACTGGGCAGTGCCTTTCCCCCGTGCAGGCATAGTGTCTGCTATAGCCTGGTCAGATGCATTCAAGCCCAACTGTAAACAATGGTGGAGAACAGACAACAACAACAGAGCAGAAAAATGCCCTACCATTGTCCACGTCAAAGAGAAGAAATAAGAAGACAGAAAAGCAGTGTAAAAAGAAATTATTGGACTGAGCCAGAGAGAAAACTAGGATAAATATTGGAGCATCCTTTCAGAGGTGGAGGGAGCAGCTGGATTTGTAAGGACTCAGAGCGATGCGGGGTTTGCTGCTTTTCTGTTTAAGCAAGGACCCCTGCTGTATACATGTTTCACTCTATGTTTTAACCACAAGGCTATGGTGGCTGTGGTTAAAGTAATACTCACAATAGTGCATATCGCCGTACAATGTTGCAGTCAAGCTACTTAGCTTGTTGGTTAATCTAGCTCAGGGGTCGGCAACCCAAAATGTTCAAAGAGCCATATTGGACCAACAAAAAAAAAAAACAAATCTGTCTGGAGCCGCAAAAAATTAAAAGCCTTATATAAGCCTTATATGAAGGCAACACAGGCTGTAAGTATATATTAGCTATATAAGCCTACTATCAAAATGACTAAGTAGGCTACAAATACATAATGAGCATTCATGATTAAATGTTTATTTTCTCCTGGAGAGAATGACACACCACGTGACTACTCTGCTGTACGATATTTGGTGCTTTAAGTTTAACTTCCATTACAATATCAATGTATTATGTTTTGTTGCAATGATGAAATTATAGAAATACAGTAAAGAATTCGATCATTTCTTCTTGCAGCCCATCAGAGTTCACATACCTGCACAACAGTGCTGCCTGTTCGATATCGAACACACCACACGACTCATCACAGGCAATTGAGTACGCTGGAGCTGAATTAATGTCCTTGATTTGCCGATTGGTGATGTCGCCTGCCATTTTAATGGCCCTTTCTTCAACCGTCTTTGCGGAGAGAGGCATGTCTTTAATTTTCTGGATTATCTCGGTTTTGTTTTTGAAGTCTGAAAATAGGTGCTCTGATATTTTGATGAATGAATCCTTCATGTAATCACCATCCGTGAACGGCTTTCCACGCTTAATTATCTCTTGGGTTGCAACAAAACTTGCAGCAGTAGTGGAGTTTGGAGATGCAATCCACTTCTTAAATCTACCTTTGCACTGCTCTAATTCCTCCAGAACTACTGCAATCGCACTTTTTCTCTCACTCCCAACTGGATAGTCGGCTGCAAATTTAGCATGCCTTCCCTGGAAATGTCTTTCCAAAATAATCTTTTTGTTGTTCGACAACTTCTCATTACAAAGCAAATATGAATCCTTGAATCCTCTGTTCTCATCAGCTATCTTTCTCTTTTTCCCTTTGGGATCCATGGCCCTTGACACACCCGCCGGTTTGTTTACAACAGCCACCTGCCTGGCACAGCGCCACGCTGAAACGTGTGTCGCAGGCTATGATGCAAATCTTCGTTGACAGAAATGTTGAAATTTAATATTTATTATGCACATTTTTACAGCATTGGAAAACGTTATGTATGTTTGTCCTCCTACAGAAACCATATTAAAACAAAAAATATATCCCCCCATTCATTTTCATACATTTTTGAAGAGGCTCCAGGGAGCCACTAGGGCGGCGCTAAAGAGCCGCATGCGGCTCCAGAGCCGCGGGTTGCTGACCCCTGATCTAGCTTGTTAGCTTGTATGGTAACTACAGGGTTTAGCTTTGTCTTTATGGCTACTGGTTAGCAGAAGTGTCTTTCAAGTGACCGGGGAGTTACAATGTCAGTTTGTGTTCAGTACGCTCTGAAGTGGTTGAATTGATTTAGAGAAATAACGTTACTCATGCTTCAGAAAGGCAGCATGGTGATGGTGATTACCTAAATGATTAGCTGGTACCTTTGTCTACCGCAATGTGAGGAATATTGTTTGTTAGTCAGGTTACTACAGTGATCGGCATGAGGCACTTGTCATTGTGTTTTAGTTGTATTGGTCAGAAGTAGAACAAGCAGGGCTTATGTTGTTGTTATTTTGAATGCGGCATCTTGGCTGTCTGGCATCCTCTGTTACTGTGGTTACATCACACAGCAAAGAAGAAAAAAGAGGGAACTAGAAGTCTTTTTTCTCATAACTCCAGACTGCAGCTTTAAACAATGAATATGTATTTGATCCTATGTTATGATATGTAATTGAATATACACAGGGTTTCCCCCAGAAAATTTTGCTTAGCTCGGTGGTAGGTTGGAAGGGCGTATATCATTGTCTCCCTCTGTGTATGTGGCTATGTTCTAAATCACATACTTTTCTTTTTATACTGAGTACACACTGCAGCTGCGCTTACAAAATACATACTATTGCATGTAGTATGCACACAATTGGTTAAGTCTGTGTCACAATATTCTGCTTTGAACTTTCAGGCCCTCTTGACTATTTCAAACCTGATTATAGGTTAGAGGTGTTTTCTCCAACTATTTGTAGATTAAACATTATGATTTAGACCATATTATATCTGGATTTGCATTAGTGCAATTCAGCAGAAAATCTGGATAAGATTTCTTAGTCAGCCTCCAAAATTACAACTTTCAAAGAAAGTAAGCAATTCACCCATCTCGTTTTCAGATTAGAGCAGTTTGGTAGTGTGACTTCAGTTTAGTGATCGACCGATTCATCGGCCGGCCGATTTTATCGACCGATTTTAGCGTTTTTTACGTGAATCGGCATCGGCCAATGCGGGCTGCTGCGTTCGCCGATCCGGCACTATTTACAGACAGGCTCCGCAGGCAGCTCTGTGTTGCTGGAGACGCCGCAGTGCACCGACAGACCATGCATAGCCCCTCCCCCACTAGGAGAGTGCTGGAAGCCTGCTCGTCAACACAACAGTTAAGTTTTAAACTTTCAAAGCATCTTTTAACTACTTAATTTAGCTGAAATATTGCCATACACATTGAAAGTGGAAACGCTAATGCCAAATGCATGCTCTATATGTGTTTTGCTTGAAACTATAGCTAAGCAAGTTTGTGGGTCCAAATGGTAAACAGGAATACAAAGTGCCTCGTCTATCAAACTGCTTGCCATTGTGGCTATGTATTCATACGGTAGCTGTTACAAACGCTGGTCATGGGATTAAGTAATGCCGACGTTGTTCCGTGGTGTTACAGAAGTTTTATTTAGCGACCACCTGGCTGGAGGTTTGAAGGCGTGTGTGTGTTTCTCTCTCCCTCTCCCTAACGTTACTTGGAGCGGGGTGTGTGTGTTTCTCTTTCCCCACTTGGAGCGAGGTGGAGTTCCCTTGCCATCGCGGTGATATCATAGCGCAACCCCCCCTCAAGAAGAGCTTTAGTGGTGAGAGATACGTTTTATACGTGGTTGAATATTAATCTGTGTTAACGTTTATCATGTACCAGACAAGTGCACCGTGATGCCCGTACTAATGTTTAGAGCAGCAGCGCCGGATTCATTTTAGAGGTGGGGGGGCCGTGGGGGTTCTTGTGCGGCCCTAAAGTTGAATGACTGGGGGGGCGAAGGCGACGATGCTTGCGTGTGCCTCAGAGCGAGGACTTACTCAAAACACATCCATTATTACAAGCCTGTACATCTAAATGCCTTAGGTCAGCACATATAAGCACATATCACATCCAACCTCTACACACGCATCAAATCTAAATCAAAACCAAAACATGCCAGTCTGGCTACAAGGAACCAAATCCGCATTAACACGCGCAAAATAACCTGAAATACTATAACACGCATCAACAGTGCCGGTCAAGCGCTGCAAACAGAATAAAACGTCGGACACTTGAAATGCCACAAGCCAGTGTGTGGTAACTGTGCAGAGAGCGGAGGTAATCTGCAGACTGTGACCAGTGATCACAACGGCTGTTTTTTTTTTTCTTAATGTATATATATATATATATATATATATATATATATATATATATATATATATATATATATATATATATATATATATAAAATAATAATAATCGAAAAAGCTGGAAACGAGCTAGTCTATATATATATATATATATAGACTAGCTCGTTTCCAGCTTTTTCGATTATTATTATTTTTTTAAATGTATATTATTAAGTGTTAAAATAAAATGTTTCATAATCAAATAAATTATTTTTAATCGTTAATTTTCGTGTTCTGAGTTTTCTCTATTAAAATCTTGTGTAAATGCATAATTACGGTTTACGATGTGCGATGATATGAATATTGTTAAATGTATAATTAAACTTGTTAAAATGTACACTTTGGTGTTATTTTGTTTTTGGAAAAAGTATCATGACACAATGAATGAATGCATTCATCACTCAGTTGGCTATTTGCATGAGAGAATATAGAGTTTAAATCTAGCGGTCAGAATGACCGTTTTCGGCCATTCTAGTAGTGTTGAAGTCCGGCCCTTCTAGTGTTAAACAGATTTATATCTTTGCATGAGCAAAATACTTGTTAATGAGGATCATCTCTCTCTCCACTGTCTGCGGTGCTGAACCAAAGAAGCCCTGATGCGTCACAACCTGCCAAGTCTAACATAATAGTTACTACATTTGTAGGAAATCGCATGTTATGTTTGTAGAAGGCAGCGGCTATTACATTTGTGGAAAATGTATTACATTTGTGGGTTTATTACATTAAATGCTGCAGATTTTTATTACCTGGTTTATTACGTTTGCGGACATTATTACATTAGCGAGCATTACATGCTGCCTACCAGAGATCATCACATCATATACAACACAGTGCTAACAATGAATAATACAGTTTATACAGATTAGCTCTTACCGCTTGGCGCAAACTCTGTCTCAAAATGGCGTAAATGGATCCGGATCTGTTCCTTGTGTCAGTTCTGTTATATCTAAAAATACAATGTCCACGTCTCCTTTCCCATCACACATAATGAGGTATGAGGTATTCTCTCCACTGCTGGCTGGTCCAGGTAGCTGGGAGAGAGAGGCAGGTGGAGTCACCGTCATCAGCGGCCCCTGAGCTGTCTTTTAAACTGGGCTGTAACTTCAGAATCATGTGACCCTGTAGGCATTTTTGAGGAAAAGTGGGCAACCAGCATTTTTTGAAAGTTCAAGGTGTCCCAAACAAGAATCCACCGGTTGCCCTTCAAATAAGGCCCCTGGTTTTCTATATTTCCTCCTCCAAGTTAACCCCCCTCCCCATGGTAAATTTGATGTTAGATGTATTTATCTTCCACAAATTCCGCCAAAGTTATTTTCTTTGTTTGAACCCTGTGGTACCTAGGAACACCAGAGACACAAAATACAAACACTGTAATATTGACTTGCCTATGGAGTTTCAGAAAATGTATAACATCACCATATTATTACAATCTGGGGGATTACTATGAGCCTGTAACCTGACTAGGGAGTTAATGCAGACAAGAGGCCAACACGCATGCTGACAGCTTTCAATACTTTGTTGGTATCCATCTACTCTGGGAAGGTAACTAACACTTATTTTTGATTTGATGAATATGTTTATGTAAATCAATGAAGTTATTTGAAATCAATGAATTCCATAGATTAAAGATAGCTAGCTAGATTATCCATAGATTTTAGCTATTTTCTACTTGCTAGCTAGCTATTGTTAATTCTTGGAATCCATTGATTTCATTACCAGGCTATGGCTTACTTATCGCCTACCTAGCCCAAGTTCATTCAACTTTATTTATCTTCATTAAATGACCTTTGTATTTATTGCTTAAAATATAAGTCAATGATGTAATGCTGAAAAGTCCATAGATTTTTAGCTAACTATAGCCCAGCTAGCAGGCTATACTTGTGAGCATGTGGCAGTGGTAGTTATTAATAGGTAGTAATAATAACTATTAATTAGTTATTAGTCCTACTAGTTCCATTCCATAATTGCTTGACATTTTAAGTCAGGGATGGGCAACTGGTGGCCGCGGGCCGCATGCAGCCCTCGTCCTCACTCAATGCGGCCCACGAGTCAATTTCCAAATATCAATAATTCACAGTGTCGATGGAAGGAACATTATGTAAACAATTTACGTTGATGAGAGAGATAGGGCTACTTCTCCGCCCCGGATCACACTCCCCATACCTCCAGCCTCAAAAACACAAAGAACAAACATGTTCTATCCTTTTGAATTCATAGAGAGGCGTTCATGGAGTCTGTTGTATGTCCACACGTGCTCTCCACGGCCTCTCCATTGATAACACCGGAGCACACTATGAGGATGAGCTCCGACTCCGACTGCCCGTCCACCTGGACGCTGCATACCTCGATCACGTGCACGGCCAGAGTTTACCCTACACACAGCTCTCCTGTTTCCCTTTCACAGACTCCTCAGCGTGTGTGATCACTTCTTCGAGCCAGCGTTCATCCGCAAAAGGAGCGGCAACGAGTGTGCTGCGTAAACAAAGGCCAGCGTGGCTCAGTAAGCACCTGCCGCAGGACCTGGAAGACAAACGACTCAGCAAGGTGGAGACACTGCGGGTGGGATGGAGGTGTCACTCACCAAGTGTCTCCACCTTGCTGATTCGTTCGTCTTCCAGCTCCTGCGGCAGATGCTTTCTGAGCCACGCGTGGCCTTCATTTACGCAGTGCACTCGGTGCCACTCCTTTTGCGGTTGAACGCAGGCTCGAAGGAGTAATCACATGCTGAGGAGTCTGTGAGAGGCGAAAGAGGAGAGCCGTGTGTAGGGTAAACTCTGGCCGTGCACGTGATCGAGGTGTGTGGCATCCAGGTGTAAGGGCAGTCAGAGTCGAAGCGCATCCGTGTTGAAGCAGTTCCCAATTCGTTTGCTGAGCAATGGTCTGGTTGGCTGGAGGGCCTCCAAAAGGTGGCTGAATTCAAAGTGGACCGCTGTATTAAACCCAGGGACTTTGGAGATCCTGTTACAGCACAGCTTCACCACTTTTATGTAAGACTTGAGAAGGATCACAAAGTGCATGTTGCATTTCTCTTGGGAAAAGCCAGAGTTGCTCCTCTGAAGCAGACTACAATTCCTCGATTGGAGCTCACGGCTGCAGTTCTTGCTGTTCGAGTGGATAAAATGCTACAGAAAGAGCTGCAACTTAAGCTGGAGAGGTCTGTCTGGACCGACAGCACAACAGTCCTTAAATACATCTGTAATGAAATGTAATGAAACATACCATTCTGGCAAACAGAACCTCTGTTATCAGGGAAGCAGCAGATGTTGATCAGTGGAGATATGTGGGCACTAAGGAAAACCCAGCAGATGAAGCATCAAGAGGAAGGAGAGCTGAGGATTTCCTGAGTGGCAGGAGATGGATAAATGGACCTCAGTTTCTCTATAGGTCAAAGGAGGAATGGCCTAAACTGGATGTGGATCTTGGTGTGATTCCTGCGGATGACCCAGAGGTCAAGAAGGACTTAATAGTGAACGCTGTTGTCAAGGATGTGGAAAATGCCACTGACCACCTCATGTGTTATTTTTCATCTTGGATGAAGTTAAAAACATCTGCAGCGTAGTTTCTGAAGGTCAAGGAAAGTCTGATGTTATTGGGACAGAAGAGAACGGGGTTTTGTGCTTCTGCAGGCCTTGGATAGAACAATCTCCAGATTCAAGAACAGGAAGTGGAAAGGAACATTTGTAGCTTTAAGGACACACTCAAAGGACAAAATCTTACTCCTGAAGATCTTGCTAAAGCGGAGCAGTCAATTATTCAATATGTGCAAAAACACAAGTTCAGAAGCAAAATTGCCTCACTGAAGGATGGCTGCAAAAACATTCCCAAAGACAGTCTACTGTACAAACTGGACCCGTTAATGGATGGTGAAATCCTCCAGGTGGGCGGTCGATTGAGTAAAGCAGCAATGCCAACAGAATCCAAACATCCAGTCATCTTGTCCAAAGACCTGCACATATCACCGCTAATTCTGCGCCATATCCATCAGCAACTGGGGCATACAGGAATAAATCACATGCTGTCCAGATTACGGCAGAAGTACTGGATAATTAGTGCAAACTCTGCGGCCAGGAAGGTAATATCGGCCTGTGTTGTCGATGCAACAGAAGATGGCAGACTTGCCTGAGGAGAGAGTGTTACCTGACAAAGCACCTTTCACTGATGTAGGAGTTGACTATTTTGGCCCTATTGATGTTAAAAGAGGCAGAAGTCATCTTAAAATGTATGGAGTACTTTTCACCTGTTTGACCAGTCGGGCTGTACACTTGGAAGTCGCATAGACACTTGATGCAGACTCCTGTATAAATGCAGCTCGGAGGTTTATCTGTTGACGAGGACCATTCTCATCTATCAGGTCTGATAATGGCACAAATTTTGTTGGAGCCAATTGGGAGCTGAAAGAAAGTCTGGCTGATTTAAATCATGGCAAAATTTAAAGATCTTTGGCCAAGGGTGGCATAAATTGGAGCTTTAACATACCAGCAGCTTCCCATCAGGGTGGTGTTTGGGAGCGTCTGATTCGTTCAGTGAAGAGTGTTCTCACCTCAGTTCTGAAACAGCAAATTCTGGATGATGAAGGGCTTCAAACCATTTTCTGTGAGGTTGAGGCAATTCTAAATGACAGACCCATTGCAAAGGTCTCAGATGACCCAAATGACCTTTAAGCGCTCCCACCAAATCACATTCTAATGTTGAAGGGGAAACCAATCATGCCATCAGGACTTTTTGACCAAAGTGATCTATACGCCAGGAAAAGGTGGAAGCAAATACAGTACATGGCTCAACTCTTTTGGAAGAGGTGGACTTCTGAGTACTTACCTATGCTGCAGGAGAGACACAAATGGACAAAGCCAAGAAGAAGCCTCACTCCTGGAGACATTGTCCTTGTTGTGGATGCCAAGAGGATCTTGGACAATGGGGAAAGTTTTGGATGCCAGACCAGATGCAAAGGGCCTGGTTCGCTCGGTGCGCCTTAAAACAAGGACCAGCATTCTGGAGAGGCCTGTGACGAAGCTCTGTCTGTTGCTGGAAGCAGCAGTCTAGCATCATGGACTGATCGTCATTTCTTTCTCTCTTTGTCTATCTCTCTTTCTTTATTAATCTTTCTATCTTCTTTCTTTTTATTAATTGTAGGTTCAACTACAACTAGAACTATAGAGGGCTGCTCTGTTCATAGTTCTTATTGTGGAAATAGCTCCTCTCTTGGTAATGTAATGGTAATTATGATATAGGCACAATTAGGGGCCGGAGTGTTGGAGCTATTTGCTTATTTGTTTGTTATTGATAATGTTCGATTAGTATAGTTTTATTTTGATTCAATTCATGACATTATTTTTTATTACTAGTAATTTGAGGTAAATATTATTATTTTGTCTAGCTTATTTTGTTTTTTGTTTTTGTTTCTGCTTTGTAAATTGGGTAGCACTGGGCACCAGAGATTATATAGGGATGAATGCAGGTGGAGGACCAGAATGCACCTGGGTGGGCACATGGTTTTTTACCAGCGCAAGAGAGGCACGCAGGAAACAAAAATTGTTTGTTTTATTGTTTTGCTTGCTTGTTTTTGGGAAAATAAATCATGAAGAAGAAAATAAGAGCTTTGACTGGACATTATGACTTGCCTGCATACAATTGACCCCCATGGTGCCAAAGTGGTCCTTTTTGATTTTGATAAGTTTAAGTTAAGTTTAGCCGCTACAATCATTACTATTCATATTTGTAATTAGTTACCATGTTCAGTAAATTTTACTGATTAATTAAAAGGATGAAAAATGTCTACCTGGCCTTTGATTGTTATTGCATTAGTATATAATTAAATCTATGCAATTGGTGTGGGTTTTTTTATGTAATGCTTGTCCAGAGAATGAATGGAGGTGAATGGGCCTGAGCCAGTTACTACTATTTTAAGGCTCACAATAACCTCTCACAAAGAAATAGTATGGGTATATCATACATTTCCTGAATCCTCAAAGTCCATTTAGTATTGAGATTGTTGGCTTTTGGGTCCATGATATCCCTTGATCCCACAGGGATAAAAGAAACTATATAGTTTAGGGGAAAATTGTTGGAAAATGTGTGTAATTTATGGTTTAAAAAGGTTATGTGACCTCTATGTTTGTCAGAAAAGATACAACCATGGGCTTAAATGAAAGGCCAGAAGGTCCCCTTTACAATGATACCAAACAATCATATATAAAATATTAACAAATAGGAAATTGATAGCCATTTCTAACTTTGGGCGATGAATCAATAATTATGACTAAACGGTAACTTTTACAGCTGGGCAACCAGCAGAAATGGATTCAGCACTAAAAAACCATACAGAAACAATGCATAAAGTGCTTTTCCTCAAAAATGCCTACCATGTTGTTTTCTAAGGGACTTTTTCAATTTTTGGTCCTGACTATTTAACTCCATCTCCAGCCCCCTGGCCCCCTGGCCCCCTGGCCCCCCTTGTTCTGGCGCACTTGATTCAGGATTCTAATGAGCTTGGTGAAGTGAGTTGAGGTTTTAGTATAAAAGGGGTCTCAAATTTTTAATAACATGAGGTACAGCAATTGTAGGAATACCAAAAAAGCAGCAGAGAGTGTAGCGGGTGAATTAACTCCAAATATGAACACATCTTGGTGATACTTAGCAGGTCTACTGCACACACTTAAGTGAAAATATGATGCACTTTCACTCAGAGAGATGATTCATCGTTTGTGACGGATGATAAAAAGTATATTCTCAAGCTCTTTTGAGGTGAAAGAGAGGAATTCTCAGATACGTGCACACAGGGCCTGGTTCCTGTGGTTCACATACAGTGGATCTTTTATTAAACCCAGCATATCAGTGGCATCCAACTACAAAATGACGGAATATGTTATTCAGTTAAATTACTTAAGGGTATGTGAGTCTTTAAAAGTTGCTGTCTCAAAGAGCTGATAAACCATCTAAGAGAATGTGATTGTAACACAGAATCTTATGTTGGTCTGCTAACAGAAAGCAAGAGTGAGATGCAGAGACTTACCTGGTGGATTTTTAAAACATGGTCAAAATCAAAGCAACTTTTTTAGTATTCTGACTTCAAGTAGGTATAGCTATAAATCCTACATCACTTTAAATGCCATTTGAGAGCCTGTTTTTTCTTCTCCTTTTAAACACAACAGTCCCAAAAAACTGATTTAGGAAAGTCACTTGGAGCTGTTACTGGTCCCAAGATCAACTGAACAAACAACTGCTGGCTCACATATGGGCCAGCTCTGGGCCAACTGCAAACACACACAGTTGGTCCAGAACTGGCCCATGTGTTAGCCATCTCTGGCAAACCAGATCCGGGCCACTGGGGGGCCGTCATTCTTTGCGGTATGTCACCCGAATGCAAGTGCCTCAGTTGGTCCAGAGCGGCCCATGTGTAAGCCAGCTCTGGCAAACCAGATCTGGGCCACTGGGGGGCCGTCATTCTTTGCGGTATGTCACCCGAATGCAAGTGCCTCAGTTGGTCCAGAGCTGGCCCATGTGTAAGCCAGCTCTGGCAAACCAGATCCGGGCCACTGGGGGGCCATCATTCTTTGCAGTATGTCACCCGAATGCAAGTGCCTCAGTTGGTCCAGAGCTGGCCCATGTGTAAGCCAGCTCTGGCAAACCAGATCCGGGCCACTGGGGGGCCGTCATTCTTTGCGGTATGTCACCCGAATGCAAGTGCCTCAGTTGGTCCAGAGCTGGCCCATGTGTAAGCCAGCTCTGGCAAACCAGATCCAGGCCACTGGGGGGCCGTCATTCTTTGCGGTATGTCACCTGAATGCAAGTGCCTCAGTTGGTCCAGAGCTGGCCCATGTGTAAGCCAGCTCTGGCAAACCAGATCCGGGCCACTGGGGGGCCGTCATTCTTTGCGGTGTGTCACCCGAATGCAAGTGCCTCAGTTGGTCCAGAGCTGGCCCATGTGTAAGCCAGCTCTGGCTAACCAGATCCGGGCCACTGGGGGGCCGTCATTCTTTGCGGTATGTCACCCGAATGCAAGTACCTCAATTGGCCAAGAGCTGGCTCACACATAGGCCAGCTCTGGCTAACCAGATCTGGGCCACTGGGGGGGGCTGCAAGTGCCCCATGTGGACCGGAGCTGGGCCAGACGTCAGCCTAATCCATGCTGCATCTGGCCTGGATTAAAAAACAACAGTGGTACAATAATACAAATTACTTTATTTTCACAACTAATTGCCAGAATACATTTCCAATATTGAATAATCAATGCAAAGTGTTATCTAAGTGCAATATGGATCGGAACATTCAGTGCTTTTTTCACAATTCAAAAAGCGGCAACATTTTAACACTGTAAAGTTGTATTGTTGGCAGCATATGACGTCTATGGAAGACTAAACATGACATATTTATAAATAAATAAATAAATAAATGCATAAATACATAAATAAATAAATAAATACATACATAAATAAAAGCTGAAATGTATAAATAAATAAATAAATGCTGAAATAAATAAATGCTGAAATAAATGTATAAATAAATAAAAGTATAAATAAAAGAATAAATGCTTTTTATTTATTTCTGTTCACCTAAATTTATTTATTTCTGTATTTCTGTTCACCTACATTTATTTATTTCTGTATTTCTGTCACCTACATTTATTTATTTCTGTATTTCTGTGTCCATATGTAAATGAGGAGGTAGGACGTCCTAACCTCAGTCAAGAGCATGAGTGGTCAAATCGGAGAGCCAGACAAAAGCAAACGAAATTACAGTTTATAAATTACATATAGAGCCTCCAGTTTTTTTACTTATTTCTACAACAATGTAAAACCTGAAAGACTGTAGTAATTAACCAACTATATCACTAACATTAACTTAATTCTTACCTTAACGGTTCAGTCTCCCATTTTTCGAATTTCTCCTTCTGTCTTTGCTCAGACGTTTGGCGCGAATACCCAGAATGCACCGCAGGGGGCGCAGTCGGAGTAAATACAAAGTGTGGATCTGCATCACAGTTGCCAAGTCCGCTTATTATAAGCGACTATGGGCTTGTTTTTCTGTAAAGTTGCTTATGAATATTGGTAGTCGCGGGTTGCGGGTTTTTGGGCTTGTTGTGAAAGTGTTCCTCTTCCTATTGTATTGCATGTCATATTGTCTTGAAGTCCTGGAACTAAAACAAAAAGCATCATAACATATAAAAAACAATACAAAATTCAATGATATTTCTGGATTCAGGGTGATATTTGTGAGTGTGCAAAGTGTAATAATATCTCTCTTTTTTTGTTTGTTTTTTTTACCACGAACGCAGAAGTCGCTTGTTTTGGGCTTGTTTTCATAGGCCCGCTTGCTTGTTTCTCTTGCGATATCTGGCAACACTGATCTGCATCAGAAGATTTGTTGATCCGCTTACATACAGCTTGTTAGGGAAAACTATCAAAATGACTTGTGTTTTGAACAAATGTAGAATAATTCACAACTTGATATATTCATGTCTAGAGACAAACTTTGTTTTGTATTGTTATTATCACAGGCTTAATTATGTTACAATTATTTATTCTTAGATTGACTTGTTTCAGTGTATAGAAACGCCTGTAGAAACCAATAAGACTTATGTGGGAACCATTAAGACTCCTATAGGAGACTCCTGTAGGAACCATTAGACTCCCTTAGGAACCATGCAATATGCTCTTTAACTCTTTTAGAAATGTGAAAATTTCTAAAAAAAAAAAAAAAAAAAAAAAAGGGGGGGGGGGTATTTGAAGACCTCACATGCCCCGGGATGACCTTTCAAGTTTCCGAAGGTTGTATGGGCTGGGGACTTTACAAACTGCAGAGGCCATGTCAGGATTTCAGCCTTCTCGGACAAAGCTTTGATCATTTCTTAAAGAAAAGGGATTGTCCTGCCTTTTTAAAATTCAAATGTGTTAGGGCGGTTTTTAGTTCAGTTGGTAGAGCACCCGACCCATGTGTTGGCCCCAGTTCGAATCACAGTTCAGCGGCCCTATCCTGCCTGTCATTCCCCCTCTCTGCCTCCCATTTCCTGTCACTCTCTGAACTGTCCTATCAATAAAAGTATACTTAAAAAAAAAAAAAATTCAAATGTGTTAAACCTGTCTGTTTTTTTTTTTACCTTAAACAGTCCCCTTTGACTCTAGTCAAAGTCACTCTAGGGTCTAATAAACTCAAACACAATTGGCCCATGTATCGCATACCATCACATAAACGGTATCATCATTGCCAGACTTGGCCCACATCTGGTTAACATACTATTTGTACCTTGTCAGAAATAGACCAGAAGTGCCGGCTTGATGCCAGATCTGGCCCAGACCTGTCTGTTACAGATCTGGGCCACATACAACTAACCACAAATAGCCCACATTTGGCATGCCATTACATAAACGGTGCCATCATTGCCAGACCTGGCCCACATCTGGCTAACATACTATTTACCAGGTCAGAAATAGGCCAAAAGTGCTGGCTTGATGCCAGATCTGGCCCAGACCTGTCTGTTACAGATCTGGGCCACATACACCTAACCACGATTGGCCCACATTTGGCATGCCATTACATAAACGGTGCCATCACTGCCAGACCTGGCCCACATCTGGCTAACATACTATTTGCCATGCCAGATGTAGGCCAGAGGTGCCGGCATGATGCCGGATCTGGCCCGGACCCGCTTGCTATGTGGGTAATTGTTTTTTGTTTGTTTTTTAAGAAGTTTTAAGTGTGCAGGTGTACAACTTTTGATACAAATTTACATAGCTGGTAAAATTACACTATGAAAATCATCATTAACTACATTAATTACTAGGGCTGTCAAATGATACATTTTTTTAAGCGTGATTAATCTCATTTTGAACGGACCAGCTCTTTACTCTGGCAGGGGTCTTGGAGCGGGCCTGGGAGTACAATCTCCCAGTCCACATGTGTTTTGTGGATCTGGAGAAGGCGTACGACCGGGTCCCCCGGGATGTTCTGTGGGAGGTGCTGCGGGAGTATGGGGTGAGGGGGTCCCTTCTCAGGGCCATCCAATCCCTATATTCTCAAAGCGAGAGCTGCGTGCATATACTCGGGAGTAAGTCGGACTTGTTCCAAGTGGGTGTTGGCCTCCGCCAGGGCTGCGCCTTGTCCCCAATCTTGTTTGTGATATACATGGACAGGATTTCGAGGCGCAGTCGTGGTATGGAGGGGTTACAGTTCGGTGACCTTAAGATCTCATCACTGCTTTTTGCGGATGATATGGTCTTGATGGCATCATCGGCTGTAGATCTACAACACTCACTGGATCAGTTCGCAGCTGAGTGTGAAGCGGCAGGGATGAGGATCAGCACCTCTAAATCTGAGGCCAAGGTTCTCAGTAGGAAACCGGTGGATTGCTTACTCCAGGTGGGGAATGTGTCCTTGCCCCAAGTGAAGGAGTTCAAGTACCTCGGGGTTTTGTTCACGAGTGAGGGGATGATGGGGCGCGAGATTGACCGGAGAGTCGGCACAGCGGGTGCGGTGTTGCATGCGCTTCACCGCACGGTTGTGACGAAAAGGGAGCTGAGCCGGAAGGCAAAGCTCTCGATCTACAGGTCAATCTTCGTCCCTACCCTCACCTATGGTCATGAGCGATGGGTCATGACCGAAAGAATGAGATCACGGGTACAAGCGGCCGAAATGGGTTTTCTTCGCAGGGTGGCTGGGGTCTCCCTCAGAGATAGGGTAAGAAGCTCAGCCATCCGGGAGGGACTCGGAGTAGAGCCGCTGCTCCTTTGCGTGGAAAGGAGCCAGTTGAGGTGGTTCAGGCATCTGATGAGGATGCCACCAGGGCGCCTTCCTAGGGAGGTGTTCCTGGCACGTCCAACTGGGAGGAGACCTAGGGGTAGACCCAGGACCAGGTGGAGGGATTATATCTCTTCTCTGGCCTGGGAGCGCCTGGGGATTCCCCAGTCAGAGTTAGCCGATGTGGCCGGGGAAAGGGAAGTCTGGGGCTCGCTACTGAAGCTGCTGCCCCCGCGACCCGATTTTGGATAAGCGGTTGACAATGGATCGATGGATGGATAATCGCATTTTGTCCATAGTTAACTTGAGATTAATCACAAATTAATCGCAATTTTTCTGTTCTACATATATCTTAATTTTTTTTTTTCATCTTCTTAATACTTTAAAGAAACTTCTCTTCTCCCAGAAGTTCACTTATGTACCTGTTATACAAGTGAAAAAGTACTTCAGTTAGAAACTTGAGTCTGTCTGTCTGTCTGTCTCTGTCTCTCTCTCTCTCTCTCTCTCTCTCTCTCTCTCTCTCCAGGACTGTCGCCAACCTCTTCAGCTTATCTGTTGTTGTCATGGTGACTTTGGACTCATGTAGGGATGAGCTTGCGTTGGCAAATGATATTTGAGACTCGACGTACTTCAATGCTAACTCATTTCATGTCGACAGTACGTGCAGATAACTTCTGTCCTGTCGACCGAACCACCTGGCAGTGTTTTGAAAGTGAATTTGCCATTCATAAGTCCTTTCTCCATTTCCTTTCACTTTCGCTTTTCAGTCCACCGTGTTTTTCCTGAACCGCCAACCCTGCTTCTTCTTCTGATTCCCTTTCTTATTCTTCTGCCACCGTCTGGATCAAGATTACAGGTGCCACCGACGACCATAAATCATACAATGCGCATTTCTTTTTTTTAATATACCGAGCGTTAATTGCGCGTTAAAAAAAATAACGGCGTTAAGAGGATGTTGCGTTGACAGCCCTACTAATTACACTATATGCTATCTCGGCACACAACAAATGTGTTACTAGTCCCCATCTGCTCTGTGATAAGAGCAGTATTTTTCCCAAAACCTGAAATGACCATTAATGAAACTGAAGCAGACTCATAAGGAAAGCACTAATGTGCGCAACATTAACGCAGCTTTTATTTTTTCAGTCTGTTGACATCATCAATTTTTTGTTTTTCTTCCCATGTGTGATTAGTGATTATGATTAGTGTTCTGATCTTAGAGTAAACGTTAATGTCCTCGTGGGGCAATCTGATTTACAGACGGTAACAATTCATCATGCGCAAAGACAGCACAAAATCCATATTACCTACACTGTTCACAAAGATCATAGATGTTTCTGTTTGTAAAACCAGTGGAGTTTCCCTTTAGATGTAATAAATAAAAGCTTTTAATTGCCTTAATCCCAGCGGAATCCTAATAATTATTGCTACTCTTTAGCATGTCATACGTTGACAGAGACCACACAAGCACAAATTAGCCATCTCCTGTGTTCGAATGTCCCTGGAGCCTCTGATGTTGTATGTAGGTTAGACATATTCACCCTCTCCCTCATTCTACATGCTCTTTAATATTGCATGATACCATCTTCATTATCTCTCCCAATTGCCTCAGTACCAGCTCACCCTTCACCACAACCAGCTCCATATTATGCACATATTTTGCTGTTACAGAATGCTCCAGTATATTATTCATTAGCCTAGCATGTGGTGGTTGGCAAATGGCAGCGAGCAAGCCATAGATGCTATTGGTGCTAATTGCTTTGGACAGATGATGAGAGTCAATGTAACGAGAGCCATCCTGTGGCGGCAGGGGTGTGTTAAGGTGTATGAAAACAACACACACATAAATAATTATATGGTGGAAAAAATTTGAAGTAGCCATGCAAGCTGACTACTGATCCATTACAAATACATATGCAGAAAGAGAATGCATTAGCACGGACATCTGCACAGTGAAAGGGCATAACAGTCTCTTCCATGTAGCAGCTAACCAGCTCAAGTAGCAGCATAATTATATTGCATTGAGTAATTTTCCACGGAAAACAGTGATTTTCTTTTGTTTGTTGGCTTTCTTGTGTGTGCTAAAATTAAGACTGCTAAAAACTGAACAGAGAATTATTTGCGAACACTCAAAGTCTGTTTCACTTTTAACAATTCTTTGATCTAAAAACTGGCATTTTACATTTATTTCTAGTCTGTGCACACTTATCAAAGCCTACTTTGATCTGACTGACACATTGCCCACTGGCATGGCCGCAAAAAATCTGCTTCTGGGCCTTAACTAACCCCATACTATATGCTAGAATTCTACCATTAGACTACTGCATTAGCTATGTGTTAAAACACATTATTAAAAGACTTTGGGACAATTTCCAGCCATGCTTGAGGTGATAAAAACATGGATGTTTTCAACAAGAAGTTGGGATATCCCCAGCTGTGTTTTCAGTGACCAAAGCAGATATTTCAAGCCATGAGCTTTTTCTAAACCTAACTAAGTGGGGGGTTTTTTTGCCCTAAACCTAACCAGGTTGGGAAGCACTGCTCTAGACCACTAAACACAGCTGGTGTACACCATGGTTGGCAGTACGTCACAGGACTACTGAACAGAGAGAGACAACCATTTACATTTACAGCTAAATTAGTTTGTAGTCCACTATTTTCATGTGCCCTTAAAAGTCATTGTCTGGTACAAAGAAAAAACTATATAAACTTTTAAAAGAAAACACACCAAATGACCATTCATTTCCTCTCCTCGTCCCATGTCAGATCTACATATTTTAACACAAGTCCATTATCCATTCATTATCACCAAATCAGCCACTCTTAGAAATGCAATGACATCGTGAAAGCCTCTGCCCATCATAGCTTAGGTCAAGCAGTGAGGAAATGAGCTCATTAACCCTGGACCTCTTCACTGTGACTGAAAAGAGGAAACACAGGGAGATAAATGGAGGACATTCCACAAGAAATCAGCTTTCCATTAATAGGAGTCTGATGCCAAGACAATCACTTAATTAAGGCTCAATCTGTCTTCTGTGGAAAGTGACACTGGGTGCCTCTGAATATAGCAGATTGCCTGGATTGAAAAAAGGAGGAAGCTACACTGCCCCCCTGTCTGTGGGGACTGTAGAGTGTAAAGAACATACTCCACCTACCGACTTATTACAACAGAGTAGCTGAATCTTAATGAAAACAATACACTCTCATTTCATTCAGTAGACTACAATGTGAGTAGTGTTGTGGTAACACAATTCGATCAGCCTGAGCTTCGATGTTTCCCTTGTCATTGGCAGTTTCATCATTATAATTTAAGCTTTCAATTTGAGCATTTCATTCACTCACTTGGAATGTATCATTTTACATTCTAAATTTGTTTTTGTTTTTCTTTTCTTCTGTACTAATTACCGCCTTATTCTTAGCAGTGTAGTAAAATAACAATCCTTTTAATTGTGTCTCTATCTATCTGGCTATAACATCACTTTCAGCAGAAATCACCCAGGAGGTGGAGCAGACTCCGGTCCTGACATTCATCCAACCTCTGCAGCTCATCCAGACCACAGCAGCCATGCTGGTCTTCAACTTACGGTCCTCCTTTGCACAACACACTGGCTACCAGCGGCTGCTCCAGTAAGACACTGGCACATCTGGGACATGGTCAAACATACACCACAGCCTTTCAACTACATGCTCTGCTACTTCCAATCTGCTTACTTCTCACCAGGAGAAGGAGGCAGCAAAATCAACTGTCTGCTGTCCAGGCCCATAGAAAAACCCCAAAACAAGAAATGTATCTCTTACTGTTACTGAATGTTACTCTGCAGGTTCATATGTTTCATGAGATAGTGTAAGTAGCATGGAGGTGCCAGGGTTAGCACTGTTAGCCTCACAGCATGAGGGTCCTGGCTTTGATTGGAGATGATATTGACGCTCTGCTGTAAAAATCCTCAGTTCAGGGTTATATCTTTTAGTGGATGTGTCTCCAGCACACCAAGTGTAGATGTGTGAAGATGTATGTTTCTATATAGTCATTAGTTGTGTGTGTCTGTGTAGGTAGATAACAAACCTCTCACTTACAAAGACCTTGATTGTGTGGTTTCTGTTACAACTTGTGAAGTTTTACAGTCAATGTACACAAGTCAAGAACTTCCAGAGCTGAGAGGGAATTCATTTAATGACTGGTGATCCACTCACTCAGAGTGGTGCCCCAAGATTAATTTAATGCAGGTTCATTTCTGTTATTTAGTATAAATTCTGATTATTTTTGATAGCCAGAAATTCTGCAAAATTCCTCTACTTCTTCTATTTTTTGGTGTCTCCCCTAAGTGTGTAATATATTGATTAATATGTTGAAATTTTTTTTTGCTGCACATGAAGCATCATCCTTGCTGTATTATTGTTTAAAACATGAAAATGTCCTGCTTTTGTTCTTCAAATTGGCTTCCATGTTTGTGAATCAACATACAGCATTATCTTAATCACTCACATTGACTTAGTATCTTTTTACTGTTAGACTGTTAGGGGCTTAATACACACACACACACACACACACACAGACACACTGTACACGTCACTCTGATTGACAGCCCTCTATCCACCCTGGGACTTAGCAGATGGTGTCTAATTATGTCTGAAGGAAGCATCAGTCTACAGCTGTGACTAAATTGGAGGGTTTGGGCTTTAGGTGAAGTGTTCCAGCCCACTTCAAACACCTGCAGCCTTCTCTCCAGCCATCATTTACATGTATTCATTCACAAAAGTTCATCCCTCCATCTGTCTGGAAACACTTACTCTTTGCTACATGTTTCTCAGTGGATTTTCCATGCAACCGTCTCAGGGCTGAAAAATGAAGCAAGTGCAAAAGTACCAAAAACTACAATAACAACTTTTCAGCAGAAATAAACATGTTTACTGCCTGGTACAAAAAACTGTAGTTTTATGTAACTCATTTGTTTTTAACTGTATTTAGGCTGGAAGTTATGAGTGACAGCTAGCTGATAGCTGTCCCTTCAGCATCACCTAAGCTGATTCCAGTCATCATGTTGACCTCTCAGCCATGTTTGTGGTGTGTTGTGCCTTTTGGAGAATTTTTTTAATGCCAATATGGGAACCAATAAAATAGCTTTCGTTAACTGTAGTAACAGATTGGAGTAGAGGCCAGAGTTTTGGACTAATAGAAGGGAAATGTATTTTACTTGATGAACATTCAGAAAAGACATGGGGAAAGAAGAGACACTGCAAGATAAGAGAAAGAAGCGGAGTATCTTTTGAGTACTTCTTTGGTTAGAGTCTAAGCTGAACACAAATACAGACACACACACCCTCGGTGCACACTGTTGCCCGGTAGGTGGGTTTGCTTTACTAACCAGGCTCTATCCACACTCCGCCTCTTTTCCCATTTTTGATTGGCCAGGATTTAGGTAGTCATGCACTGCCAAGAGCTTGAAGCTGGCTCTACAAAAGCCTACGAATGAAAACATGGTGGCTCTGGTCTTTGCATCAGTTACTGATGCAAAGACATCAGCCTGAAAAAGTACACATTTTAGGACCTGTGTCCACATAGCGTTTTCTCCAGGCACAATCGGGCTGGTTGTGAACACTGGGATGAATTGTTTGTGTAGTGAGGAAAAAAATGCTGCTCATTGGTTTTGATTGACAGCTGCTAAAGCTTTGGTAACAGTACACAAGCTTACAATGCGATAAAAGCATAACAGTCTCCAGCAGCATTCAGTGTCCAGACTATCTGCTCCCTCTAATGGCTTCTCATCAATGACTTTTCTGACGACTCAGCTGTTGTCGAGTGTATAAGGGAAGGAGAGGAGGGTGAGTACAGGGCACTGGTAGACGACTTTGTAGAGTGGTCCGAACAGAATCATCTGAGGCTGAATGTCGACAAGACCAGAGAGATGGTGATCGACTTCAGGAGGAAGAAGATGCCTTCACAGCTACTACGGATCAGAGGGGAGGTGGTGGTAGAGGTGGAGGACTACAAATACCTGGGAGTGGCGATCGACAACAGACTGCACTGGAAAGCTAATACCGAGGCTGTGTTCGAGAAGGGGATGAGCAGACTCTATTTCCTGAGAAAGCTGAGATCCTTCAACGTGTGCAGCAAGATGTTGGAGATCTTTCACCCGTCTGTTGTTGCCAGCGTCATTTTCTTTACTGCTGTGTGTTGAGGCAGCAGCATCAGAGCCAGCGACAACTAACAGACTTGATAAAATCATCAAGAAGGCTGGCTCTGTACTTTGTCTCAGGTTGGAGTCTTTTGAGACCGTGGTGGAGAGGAGAACGCTGAATAAACTGTTATCCATCATGGACAATGATCGGCACCCTCTCCATCACACAGTAGACAGACAGCGAAGCATCTTATCTCACAGACTGCTCCAGCTCCGCTGTCGAAGGGACGGATACCGGAAATCTTTCCTGCCTCATGCCATCACACTGTACAATAACAGCTAAAACTCTGGTCTTAACACACAGTGTCTGCGCACTTTGGTTTTACACACTCTGTTCACCGCACCTTATATTTTATCTTGCACTACAGTCACTCTGCTTATTTATGCATTTGTAAATACATTTTGTACATTTTCCTACATTCTGTACATTTTTGTTTTTACATTTTGTACATTTAACTTTTATATTTAGTATATTTTACTTTTTTTCTATTGCTATTTAATATGTCTAGGTTGTTCCTCTTATTTCATTGCGTTGTTATTGTCTCTGTGTAATGCTGCTGCTACAACGTAATTTCCCAGCTTGGGATCAATAAAGTATATCTATCTATCTATCTATCTATCTATCTATCTATCTATCTATCTATCTATCTATCTATCTATCTATCTAGGGTTAGAGTTAGGGTGTTAGGGTTAGGGTTAGGGTATTCTGTCTCTGTTATGAGAGTTTCCATCTGATGAAGCACAAGACAGCCAGAACAAGCTTCTCCTCAATTTTTTGGATTACCAGGGCAACAGCTGATGAGTCCCAACCGACAAAAAAATGCGGAGGTGGTGCTACCAGTGCCTTTCTCTGTTCAGAGATATTCGGTGCTAAGCACTCAGAGCAGTCGCACAAAAAAATCTGAACGCTCTGAAAAAAAAAGCAGGGCACAGCACTTTTTCTCGAGACAGCCACATGCTCCTGCAGATACCAGCTCCTCGTTAGAAACGTTTCAAAACGACGCTGTCACTCATAAAAATGGTTATCCGGACAGGGGCCCTTACTGATTAGGGCTGAGAGCGGAGAACCTGATGAATCAGGGAGTGGAAGCTAAAGAGCTGCACAGTAGCTGACCCTGGCAGCTCTATGGAAATGAGTCACTAGCTGAGACGGGCCATGCCATATTTTCTGTAGTGGACAGTCGACGGGTTGGACAGTAAGCAAAGCTGGCCCTGTCAGTCCTCCCTGGTTGAGCTATCAAGTTAGCTGGCATTTAGCTGGCACATACACAAACACACACACACACACACACGCTCTATCTCTCTCATAAAATAGTATCATTTTTGCTTTTTCTTCAGTAGAACTCTGCGTTTATAATAATAACATCATTTGTTGGTGTAGGAAAAGCTGTCTGGTTGTGAAGGTCAGAAACTTTTGCAGCCCTATATCCTATATCCTGAGGGAAGCTTACTCCAACACACTCTTGAAATTACATTTTTATATTAACATAATGAGGAAATGTTGTTAATTAACGTACCTAGTAAGTCACAAAAATGTTGTGTATTTAATTTTTCTCGCGCCAAATAGGCTGTCCTGCATCACACAAACCCCTCACACTGACTTCTGCATTATTCAACTTTTTTTGGTTATGTTAATGTACTGGCAGCACTTGGTTGAGGCTAGTGAGCGATGATTGTGTTTTTGAATAAAGCATTAGATCTTTCTCTAGCCTTAACCAAAGAGCTTTTGTTGCCTAAACTTAACCACATCCTTGCCTGAACACGAACCCTGGTCATGTGACAGTCATGCACTGTACACTTGCTATCAACCAACTCGCTGCAAGACCAGGCTAGAGACGAGGCAAGACTGCTAGTAACCATTAGCATCATCACACCAGACAACATTGACGTGTTGTATATGAGAGCCTAAATGTGACATGGGAAATATAAAAAGTTAACTTATACATTTCTAATGAAAAATAAGAATAAATAATTTGGCAATATATGAACCATTTTTGTATTCTCCAAGACTTGGATGGAGGATGAGGTCAGTTAATTTCAGGGAATGATGCATTGATGTTGATGGAAAAATGTGGCATAGTTAGGTGGCTAGTATCTATGAGTGAGTACAAATAAATCAACCACCATATGAGCGCTGCCAGAGACATTTTATAACCGCATATGTGTTTATCCTATAATACTTGAACACAAAGACATAATGTGTCCACAAGCATATAAACAGAAATCAGAGACTGAAGAGAAAAGTGATATTTCCACTGTTAATAACTCTGGCCAGCAGGAGGGGCTGCAGCATCTCAGCGCCCCCTGCCCACACTCATGTAGTATTCGCTGCACATGATGCCCTCACCAGTCTCCCACAATTTGCCACAGCTTTTTTATATTGGATTGTCACAATATCAGATTTTTACTGAATGACTTTCATGGCCTTAAGAAAACACTATTACATTATTATCATCATATCATGTTGTTTTGATTGAAATTAAAAGACGTAATATACACCCTTGATGCACAGTGGAGCTTGTGCACCTACTTCAGACAGGGTTCACGCTTACACTTTTACCACAGCGGCTACAGTAATGATTTCAGCACAAAAAGGGGTGACAATAACATCTTTTCGTGAGATTATAGAGATTAGATTACACTGAATGAGCTGTATGGTGGCAATTTCCCTTGTTTTTCCAGTTGTTATGTTTGTTTTAAAACAAGGTCCCAGTTACTTCAGTTGTTAAGAAGAATGCTGCAGCGCTGTTTTATTGTGAAGCCTCAGAAATATCCTGTGAACTTCACCTGACTTTCCATCGGCATGAGGTTTGAGCAGATGACCCTGCTGCCATCTGGCAAATGATACAGAAGTATCTGCTGCCATATCCGCAGACTACAGAGCAGCTTCTCTCCTCAGGCTGTGAGACTCCTGAACTTATCCTCAAAACTCAACCATATTTTTTTTCTTAGGTAGCTTAAAGGGTAACACATGCATGCATGCATGAAGTGGCCATGATTCAATCACAGTAGCCCCTTTCACACAGAGATGCCGCATTATTGCCGCCACAGCAGTTCACCAATTCTCCGCCGTTGGTCATTTACAGAGTCAAGCATCTCCGCCTTAAAGACGAACCGCTATGTAATTCACACAGAAAGCCAGCGCTGCGGCTCCTAAAGAGGTGTGACGGTACACGTCATGATGATGATGTCTGTGTGTTTTTAAGGTGTTTCCCCTGTGTCCTCCTGTTAATCTAAACCCACGGACAATTTATAATCATATGGATGCTGTTATAATGTGTAGTGATTGAGATCCTGACCCACCAAACATCCTGGAAAGTATTAAAGTTAAGTTTTTTCACTCTAAATTACATAATTAAATAATCATCATCAGTGAAGAGCTGTGTGACTCTGTCACTCGTAGGGATGGAGGCTGTTTTCTGGGGGAAAGTTCACTGAAGTCTGGAGGACTGACCGTCGCAATGTTTTTTTTTTTCTTCAACACAAACATTTGGTGAATTAAAGTTGTTACAGACGGTTACAGACGGTGTTTTTTGGGCAGAAATGTGACGAAGAGTCGGTAGGACAGGCGGGAGGACAGACACTTATAACTTATAACTAACCACATATAACTGCCGTATTTTTTTCCACATATAAGTTGCCAAAGACAGTTACAGTTTCTACGTTACTGTTGTTTGGTCATGCAATGTTGCTTTGTGGGACATTTCTCTGTATTTAGTTGAGTTAGGGACCTGTGTATTTATCAGACTGTCAGACCGACACATCCCCGCTATGCGCAGCCGGGTTATCCATTCACACTGGTTCGGTTCGCCAATAATGCGCCTCTGATACTACCTCCAGCGGCGTAATAGCGGCAGAGTGAAATTTCACCCCTTGCCGCCTCCGAGATATTCACACAAAGCGGAGGCGGAGAACTGGCGCAGGATCCCTGCATCCAAACGGCAGTGTGAATGGGCATTGGCATACTGACATGTCTACCCCTCTCCACAATCAGCTCTTCCTGTACCTTGCAGTCTCCAGCTCACCCCTTCCATAACATCTCATCAGACTGCAGACAGTGATGTCACTTTGTGAGCTTTTCCTTCAAAGAGGGGAATTCTTTGCCAAAGTCTGTTTATTGTTTATCAAAGATAATCAGATTTTCAACCATTCTCAAGTCATTGAAAGAAAGGCAGGCAAAACTGCATTTGTTGTCAGCCAACCAACAATATGCATTAAATCCAGCAGCACAACAAACCACAAGACAGCTGAGCCCAGAGACAACATCACGTATCCTCATTTTTTCCTTGATGACACGAGCACTTATCGCCCTGCATAGGCTTCTTGCAAATGACAAAAGCAGTTACTTACCAACATTGATGACGTTGGCAGACAGGAAGTGGCTGCAGGGAAGGCTTGAAGAGCTCACAAAAGAGTCACCATCTGTTGTCACTGTAGTCCTCGACCTCAGCGACAGGTCGGGGGAATCAGTCACCATGGCCATCCTAGCTGCTACAGAATCCATGGCTGCTGATGAACAAATCCAGGTGATCCCACAGTGCTCAGATTTTCAAGGCGTCCTTGCAGACCTCAAACCCCAAAGAGGCTGTCTGTCAGTGCTTTTATAAGCTGTGATACAATCGAGTAATTAATAGTAACCAAGAAATGGAGTTCAAGCAATATTGTGTCTCATTTTTAAATTCACTCTGGTCAGTTTGGGATGAGTGAGCAAATACAATCTAAGTAGTTCCTCAAACTGAGTTTCAGTAGTAATAAGATGGATTGCAATTAACAACCACTATCCAAAAGCTGTCAGATAAATCCCAAGTTAAATATTGGCAAAGCAGTAGTGATTGGAGTCACAGGTAAAAGTCTTTGATAAAAACTTCAAGACACATTCCTGGAAACTGGTTGAAGGGATCCTCAAATTGTATTAGTGAAGCTGCAGGGAAGGAACGTCCAGTCTTTCCTTTGTGCAGATCAGATTATGATGAAGGACATCCGTTGGAGGCCATAACTCACAAAACCTTTTGGTCCTCCTCTCAGGCAGGCCAAGCTGCTGCAGTCCACTATAGAAGAGGAGACAGACAGAGATACACAGATGAAATTCAGTTTTCATCCAACCTTTAAGGGTTACCTTCTGTGTATGTAGGAAATAAAAGCAAGAAATACTATTTAAGCAAAGATACATTAAAAATACATACATTAGTAAAACATATTGAATACAACATAAACAAACACAAACAGTCTCACTGCTCATAGCAAGCTCAAAGGGTCTTGACACCATGACGCACCAGGTCAATCATTGGCCAGCGGTGAGTGTCTGTGGCCCTATTTTTTGCAGTGTGTCCTGCCCTGTTGGCTCTAGTCCACTTTTGTCCTTGTTCTTTTTTTACCAACTGAGCATGTCGAATCAGTTGTGGTGCAAGTTGGTGAGTGACTTCACTCTGATTGGCTGTTAGGCAAAGCAAATGAGTGCATGAGTGGCGGCTGTGGCTCAGCGGTAGAGCTGGTGTCTTGTTATTGGAAGGTTGCTGTTTCAATTCCCCTGGTCTGCATGTCAAAGTGATGTTGCATGGCAGCCACCACCATCAGTGTATGTATGTATGAATTACTGCAAGTTGCTTTGGACAAAAGCATCTGCTATAAATGAGAAAAGAAACAGAGGCCTTTTTCACACAGACTCCATGTTATCGCAGCAACCTTTTCTTCTTTTCTCCACCTTTGTTCCCTCTGAACATTCATACAAGTTACCTGTTTTGCTCTAAATGACATAATTACATAATCACCATCAGTAAACAGAGGACCCTGTCTGGCTTTCACTCATGGGGAGGGAGGCTGTTTTCCTGGGGAAAGTTCACTGCAGTCTAGGTCAGGAGGGCTGACCGTTGAGGTGATTTATTTCATGAACACACGTTTTTGTACTAAATCACGTCACATAATCACCACCTTTCAGCTGTGGGAGCCGCCCGACTCTGCTGCCAGGGACAGACGCAGAAATTTGACGAAGGGTCAGTAGAACAGACAGGATGACAGATGCTTCTCCACGTATATATTCTGTATTCTTATCCTCATATAAGATGCTAAAGACACAACCTGCCACCACTTTAATGGCTGGTCCTGTAACATTGCTTTGTGGGTTGAAGTGTGGGACATTTATTTCTCTTTTATTTGATGACTGAAGGATCTGTTTCGCTGTCAGACTGTGAACATCATTAGATCATCACGCCGCTGTCCTCCGCTGCTGGCGTTTCCATTCACAAAGACGCCTCTGTTGCGGCTCATTTACTACCGCCAGTGACAGATCAGTGGCAGAACAACCTCGGTGTTCCAACCTTGGTATAAGAATGGTGGTTTTCAGAACCTTGTAATCTTCTGACCCACCCAAACTACATACAACTATACAAAATATGAAGTACCTGGAACCTTTATATTGTTGAAGTTCCCCCTTAAAGTCTGCCCATACTAAACAAATTTAGTATTTCTAAGTTCTACAATGTACTGTATATGCAATCAGTTAGACCTGTATGACAATCATATGGTAGGTGGACAAATCACAGACTGCTCTAGATTTCAGAATTGACAAAAAGTTAATAACAGGCCCACATGTTATCTTACCGGTAGCATTCTATTTTGTTGCGTCTCTCACTGTGCATAAAGAAATAGCAGCTCTAGCTGATGGCTTTAGACTGTCAGGGATTACATAAGGTAATTCTAGGCCCCCTTTGGGCTTGCTCAAACTTCAGTTGACCTCAGATTCCATTAGCCATGGTGCTGTATTTGGGTGTCACAGCACAAGTTACACATTTTAAAAATGTTCAGATAGCGATGTGAAAATGAAGCATCAGGAGACAGCAACAGAGAGAATAGAATGTGGAGAGAAGCATAAAAGTTTAATATTGTTAAGGGTTTAAACTATGAAAGAAAATGGATTTGATTTTCAAAAAAGGAAGTAAAGAAGTTCATAGTTCAGTCTTTGTACAATGCAGCATGACTGCTACCGACATGTTACACCACACCTCAGACCCAGCTCACCTCTCCTACCTAAACTTCTTTTGTTTACCTACCATTACACCTCACACCACACATCACTCACAGGAAGCCACACACACAAAGACTAGATAAGCCTGAATACAGTTACCTTTTGGTTTGAAGTCCTTTCAATCAGCTTCTAAAAGTTGTGTGTATGTGATCCACTGCCCCGCTGAAGACTGAACAATTTGGATGTATGTGTGTGATGTGGGAGTCAGTCAGGGCTAGTTAGACATGGTGGGCCGGCTGTAGGACGTGTTGAGAACTGTTTGCAAAAGGTTGGCGGTCAGATTGCCTGAGCTGCAGGTCTAGGCACGTTCCTGTTACCATCAAACACACAGAGACACACTCCACCTGGACACAGGAGAAGGTGTGTTTTTGTAAGTGTTGGGGCTTTTATGAGTGACTATAGCAGGTATGTGCTTCGGTAATTCCAACGCCAACATGCTGTCGGAGGTATTCTTCAAGCACAAGAATTTCTAAATATTGTTTTGTTCAGGTGAACATTGTAGTTTGCTAGCGTGTTAGTGTGCCATATTCTTTTTGAAATAAAGTTGCTCCAGATTGCAGTATGCTGCAATAAAAAACAATAACTAACAGAAATGTGATACTACCTCTGGAGGCTGATCAGAGCCGCAGCAGAACTGTCCCACCCTCCACGTCTGAAAATTTCACACAGACGACGAGGCGGAGTATCAGCACATGATTAATTAGATTCACGGATTGAATTACCCACAATTGATTGCAATACGTACAATACAATACAATACATTTTAGAATTACAAACATGTAAAACAATGACTAGAAATAATAAGTAATGAGACTGTAGAGGTAATTAAAAATGCATTTTATTTTTGTAGTCTTTAAGGTCGCCTGTCAGTGACTCACACACCCGGATGTATCTGGAATTTTGAGGATGCAGGAGGTGCTGCTATCAAAACACTGAAACGATAACAGCACAAGAGTATACGAGTATAAATGGGAGATAAGCATCTAGTCTGTCTTTTCCCGCACAAGCAGCTGCTCTGTTTGTCCATTGTACAGCTCCATCACATGCAGCAGTATAATGGACATTATTACTAACTTTCATGACCAACAGTCAAGATGCATGGCAGCCTCTGAGTGCATACCTCAAGAGATTACCCTCCACCATCCACTGTTGTATTTCTGATTTCTGTTGATCATATGATTGACTTGGAGTTATTATCAGAACCATTGCTGTAGTCAGGAATGTGTCAACAGTACCTTTTTCAAGTATTCATAATCTTTTACAATCACAGTTAATCAATGTTCATCAGCAAGAATCTCAGTCTAAGACTGTTATGTCTGCAATAAAAAAAACATAGATCCTAGTCAAGCTGCCTGGTATAACATGATATTAATCAGGGTTGGGAAGGTTACTTTAAAAAATGTATTCCATTACCTTTACTGATTATCTGATAAAAGAAAATAGCTATCAGTAACATAATCCACATATCACAATGTTAAAGTAATGTAACTTGATAACTTTCCATTACTTCTGGATGACCTCAATATCAAATGTATATAAATAAAGACAAGTGAAGGAAACATCAATAAGATGACTTTGATTTAATCTCAATAACAAGTGTGTATTCTGTAAAATTACACATTTGTGTATTCAGTTTCACTCCGACTGGAGTGATATTATATGAAACTCATGGAGTGTTGTCATGTGTGCACATATATATATATATAAACCTGTTAGTAATCCCCTTTCTTACTGAATGTTTCTGTAAGTGTTATGTTACATTGAACTTTTTAGGGAAATGAAAAAAAAACTTCCCTATATCTTTTAGTGGGAGATGTTGGGACTGTGTGTTCGTACGTGTAGAGACGCATGTTGAGTAAGGCTATTGTGAAGAATAGTGACTGTAGAATGGAACAAAAGAGTTCCTGAAGGCAGTAACATTAAACTGTAGGTCAACACCCTTTTTGTTGCGAAGTACAGACAAGCTCGATCAGGGTCCATTTCACAACACCAGGACTGACTAAAGTGAATTCTTTCACATCACACCATGTGAATGAAATACAACCATATGTGTATTGTACAGTCTGTGGATAAAAGACTTGACATCAGTTCATTTGCATACTGTCGTTAAAGATTCAGTGCACAAGATGGAACAAAATGTACACAGCCACAATGACAGCTTGACTAATGCATCAAGAGTGTTGAGTTAAGTATGAGTTAGTCTGATTCATCTCTCTGAGGAGTGTGTTTCAGCTTGTGGTTTGGACTGCCGGGTGTTGTTGTGACTAGATTATCACACACTCCTCTGTAGAACTGGCAGCTTTCCTGGACTGCCTGTGCGAGAGAGAACAACAGAGAGAGGGACGGGTGCATAACCCTGGCAGTTGGACTATCAGTGTTCTTATCTCTCTATTCAAGAGCTGATATATGTTATCAGAGCTATGGATGTGTAAGGGTATGTGTATGGTATTAATCATGTATAAAAACAGCATCACAGGCCAACAGTCAAAGGCAAACTAACACAATGGCTCTTTCTTCCACAGTCCTAACCTGACCGCTCCCTCCGCACAACACATGCACACACAATGGGATGCATTCAGTGCAAATAAGTGCACAAGTTTCACAAAAGTTTGTTAAAGGTGGCATCCAGAATAGGTCATGACAATGAGGGACATGCTTCAGAAAGAAATACATTTAGTTCCCTGTAATTTAGTTCCCTGTAATTCCATACTCATCTAATCGAATAGTCAAAGATGCTTCGCCACTAAAGCCTGGAACACACCAGGCCAACCGTTGGCCATCTGAAGCATTTGGGGAGACTCGGACAAGTTCAGGAACAAATCTGTTGGGTGCGTTCAGCTGCATTGGAAGCTTTTGGAACTGCGCAGACAGCGTCTGCTCCGATTCAACATACAAAGTTTGAGGAGGTTGACTGTTGGCCGTCGGAGCCATTGGATTCTCTGATTGGTTGTGTGCCAGCTGTATAACCATTCTGATTGCACAGTACATGCTACTGTGGAGTTGGCAGCACGTTGAAGCGGTGTGTTCAATGCAACTTTTCTGCCAAACGGGTCAGACAAGAGCTCGGATACAGGCAGTTGGCTGTTGGTTTGAGTCTGGGCGGTGTGTGTGGACCTTAAGGTCAACAAACTAACAACTAGTCCATACTCTAAGTAATAATATAACATATAATAATATAACTAACTGTGACTAAATACCAATCAGTGTGGAATTCATGTGTTAAAGGAATAGTTCTGGTTTTTTTGAAGTGGGGTCATATAAAGCAGTGGTCCTCGACCACCCGGGCCGCGGACCAGTACCGGTCCGTGGGTCGTTTGGTACCGGGCCACAGAAAAAGAATAAATACGTTGTATTATTTCTGCAGTCTGGGCGTATTCTGGTTATTATAAGAATGCTCAGGGACAGCTGGTCGAGGATGGCAGCCCTGTCTGCAGGAGCTGCGAGAAGAAAATTGATGCGAGGGGCGGCAACACATCCGTTTTACTTACTTTCACTTTACGACCATCACCCTCAACTGTTCAGCGAATGCAAGGTAAGCTAACATTAAGCTCAGGTGCATCATGTATGTGTATGTCGAGTTTTCTCTGTCTAATGTGTTGTTGTCACTAATGTAAACTGACCAAATAGTGGTATAACTGAACGAAGTTAATCTGTGATTTGGCACGTTATCTGAACCGCTTATTAATTGTAGATTTCACTTTTCGACCTAATAGTCGACCTAATAATTCCCCAAATATTGATGCAGAGCTGCAGTGAGGAGGATTTGAGACAAACACGTACTGAGTGGACTGAGTTAGTGAACGCAAACTGACTGGGATGACTGACTTTCATCTCAGCTCCGTTCACCTGAGCAGCATCTACCTGTGGCTCAGCAGACATTTGACCAATCAGATTTACCGAGTCCACTGACAACAGACGAGCAGGCAGACAGAGAGACAGACAGCCAATATATATAAGTTATATCAGAAATATATAACACTTGTGGATTATTTGTAGAATAGACTATATATAAAGAATACTATAAAATTGTGAATATAACAAGTTTCTAGATAAAGATAAGAGAGAAATGGAGTATTCATAATTAATTTAACAATAATCCTTTTTGTTTTGATCTAAAAATTGATCCAACCTGTTTCTCACAAAAGTTATATGATCTTAATTGTGAGTTTTGTGATCTGTTGGTTGCACTCTTAGTAATAAGTAACAATGACAGTAATAATTAATAATGACATGTTCTATTCATTTTTTTCACAGAGAGGGTCTGCTGGCCAATCGAGTGCTGCTGCCACTACATCTCATTCTACCTCTGCTCTGTGACGCAGACATTAAAGGACACGTTTCAAAAACAGGCTGCCTCATCACAAAAAGCCAATGACCTATTTTGCACAGTTTTGCTACATTCTTTTATAATTATTTTATGTTGATTTTGCAGTGTTTTGTTAAGGTTTTGGATTTGGACTATTTTAATACACAATAAATATATTTAAATATAAATCTTATTATTTCAATTTATCAGTGTTTTTTTCAACATTTTGAAGACATTTTAAAAAATACCGTGGTATACCGATAACCATGATAATTTTGGTCACTATTACTGCGGTGTGAAATTTTCATACCGTTACATCCCTACTGCAGAGCATCAGTGATATCAGCTGTGTTGGGCAAGTAACTCATAAAGTGTATTGTTTTTTCAGCAAAACCATGTTTGTGTGCGATTGTTTAATTGCTAACTCAACATTTTCAGTAAAGATTCATCATTGTGTGTCACTTAGAGAGAGAATGTTTGTCTGCATGTGTATAACGTATTTGTGTATTGCTTAAACATTAGTCAACAGTTAGGTACATATTATATCAATCTTGTAAGACTGTAATAGTCATCACACATTAACATGAACTTGTTACAGTGACACATAGAAAGTGTGTGTGCGTGTGTGTGTGTGTGTGTGTGTGTGTGTTTTACTTTTACAAAACTGTTTCACAGTTTCACTCAGATCCACAACTATGCAAAGTTTATGACCTTACTCTAACTTAAATGTACATGTAATAGTGTCCAAAACATATTTATTTTGGATTTATAACTTTACTGATAAAGTCGACAACTTCAGAAACATGAAGAATTTACTTGGCATGACAATAATCTTTAGCAGCTGGCACAAAGTTTGTAACAGACAACAATGTCCATCTTTGACTGAGACAAAGTCAAAACAATGCTGTTGAAAGTTTATCTACCATGCACTGAGAAGTAACAACAAAACAGCTATAGTCCAGATGATATGTGCAAATAAAAAAAAGAATAATGATTAAAAATAAAAATAATTAAAGCATTAAACTTGGTACAGCCAGCTGAATTACGTATTTTGCATCATACCATATATAGTATCATTGCATTGATTTTTACACATGTCACATGTACTATCTAGTTTCTGTCCCCCTCAACAAATTTGAATTTACCATTAACTGTTAATCTGAACAATTTATGATGTAGTATATGGTGTCATTGTAATCCATCAGCAGTTGGTTAGACATCACCTTTTCTTAGTTATCATGTTTGGTTCTGGATATATGATGCAAAATACATAATTCATTTAAGGCCACCATGTGGCGTTTTTGCGATGGCTCCATCTCTGAAAATTTTCAGGGCCCCAAACTTTACAAATGCACCAATTTTATGAAAAAGCGAATTACCAGGATAAACCACAAAAACATGTAGGACAACATGCCAACATAAAAAAATACACAAGGCAAGTTAACACTAACTACATCATGGTCAAAGATGGTGTCACGTGTAGCCTCAAAATGCGACTACAATTTGATGACAAATCTTAGATTGACATGTGTCTAGGGTTTTCATTACCCTCAATCCAATCTAGAGTTAAATGAATAACCAAAGAGATGGAGATGGAGTTCTCTTTGGCTTCGAGTAGAGCCTCTGCTACTTCGCACCTGATTAGGATGCCTCCTGTGCGCCTGCCTTTGGTAGTTTGCCCGGCACAACAAACTGGAAGGAGACCCCGGGGCAGACCCAGAACCTGCTCGAGTGATATAGCTCATCTATAAATGACTACCTAATATAAATTTTCATCAAAAGACAAAGACTAAATAAATATCAGTTGCCAAAACATATGGAAAACATATGCTCATCAAAGCTACCACAGTTCTAAAGGGCAAGAAAAAAAACTTTTCAAGGCTTTGCTCAACAGACGTTTGACAGTCAAAAGGTAAGTTATTTCCAAGTCAGATATGGTTTTCTATCTATATGGTCAACCAGCTGGTCCAGAACAGTTGGCATTTGGGAAACATATCTGAAAAGGTCATAGTGACTCACAACCAGATGCACAAGATGAAAAGTAGTTAATCATTTGGTAGAAAAAAGGAATAAACAGCTACTCTGAAAAGATCAGAAAAGGAGGTGTGTTCCATCACATTAGAGTTTGTTTGGGTATTTTGGCCGTAGGTTGATGGTATTCCCTGCATGACCTATCCAAAGAAAGAACATAACGTGTGGTCTCTTGCAGAAAGTAAATGTAATTTTGTCGTGTTTGAACCTGCTGTCACTTTCATATGAAAGTGCTGCAGTGATAATTACACACTTCAGACATATTAATTGCTATTTCCATTGCTCAGTAGTTAGGCTGTGCTTGATTTTCTAATGTAATGACTGCTGGGTGGTGTCAATACACGGTACTTAGAGGTACACATGCTGCCACTTGTTAGTTTTCCAATACGCTGGCAAAACATCTTGTTGTATTAAAGACCCTCTCCACTGAAAAATCAAGTTTTTAACCTTGTCCAAATTGTGTTTGTTTTCTTATATTATACAAGGCATATAATGAGCAATATAACCAGTCGACACTATGGCTGGGCATTCTCTAGAAGTGAAGTATACAGAGGACTGTGTTTAAAAAAAAAAAACAAACCTGTCATTTTGAGAGGTTGGGCAGTCCATTTCACTAACATGGTGGGAAAAAAGTTATATTCAGAAGAAGTTTGGTGTGCAGATTTAGCTAATTATCTGTAATTTACATGCCGAGTTCCCTTCTTTCAAAAAAGACATCAAGTTAATTTGCATATCAATATAGCCTTGCAAACTTAATGAGGCACAGTTGTAGAGTTACAACCAAGCCATTTTAAAGATAGGTAGGAGGTTTTGCGTATATATTGTGACATATGTAATTGTGAGGAGCAGAGATGGGTTTTATTTGACAGACAAGACACACAGCTATTCATGTGATTCTATACTTTTGAGGACACGCTGCGTTCCGAGTACCTCATCCTAATATAAACAACTAATCACAACCAAATTCCGAACACCTCCAACTCCATAAGTCCAACCCAACACAAACATAATTCTAAGCTAACTCGTAAAAATCTTTGTTTTCAGACAGCCCTTTGAATTTGTTAAACCCATCAAAATTACCCCACTTTCCAAAATGTCTACACTTTGCTGGTTAAAAACCTGTTGCAGTCCACACTATGTAGCAAGTACACACACACACACACACACACACAAAGAGCAATGTTAACTAGTAAAAAATATGTGGTTAAAGAAAAAATCGGACATTTTGGGAAATATCATGGTTAGCCTAGCTTACTGGAGGCAGGGGGAAACACGATGCCGGGCCTTCTCGTCCCAGTACCAACACCTCTAAAGATCATTAATTTAAATGATGTATCTTGTTTGTTTAATCCATTAATAAAGAGTATTGTAAGAAAATTACAATTTGTGGTTCTAGGGGAAGTATTATGCACTATTTATAACGGGTTGGTTGAATTAATTAGATGTGTATTGAATAGTGAACCGGTCCAGAGGTGTTGTTCATAAACAAGTACTTCTAACACCTACAGTAACGGTCTAAATCTAAATATTGTCATTTGTACATTTCTGTTTCTGTGCAAATTGATCAAATGAAGCCCACAATTATGGAGCTAGAACAGTCTCAATATTATTCACAAATAAATGCAGAGGGATTTGTATCTGCAAAGCTGGATCCGTATCTGTGCCAGAGTAATTTGTATCCGTTAAACTGGATCCGTATCTGTGCCTCTAATTTGCAACTTGTATATCATACCTTTTACTGTCATTCCCTGCTTTACATGGTTTCTCCCATCCCTGAGACTTGTAACACCGGCATGGGCGGCAAGTCATTAAAAAATTTACACTGCTCTTCTATCATGTTGTGAAATAAAAGCTAATGATTTCATAGTGATAGATTTACAAGATTATTTAAAAGTATATGTTATTATCGGTGTTTAGCAGTATATGAGTCTTGGACTACTTATGGAAAATAAGCTTTTTATTCCACATCGAAGTTGGGTGAAATATCCTTAATCTTGTCCTCTGTTAAGGATTCTGACACAGGATTACTTGACCAGTACACAGTAAATATACTTCATAGTATATGCAGGTAGTCTAGGAAGTACTAAGTCCAGCAGTATATGAATCTTGAACTACTTATGGAAACTTTTTTTTTTTTTAATCACATCGTCCTTTACTTTGAAATATCGAAGCATACCTTCATGATACCTTCAGTTTATTACCGGGAATAATGACTGTAAAAGTCTTGTATGTTTCATGGGTCTGATTGTGAGACTGCAGTCTGCCCCACAGTCACTACCAGCAGCTCTTCAGAGCGGCTTCATTACGATTACCGTAAATGTTAATAGATTAGCGCGCTAGAAAATAACGTGTGGCTGATTTGACCAAGCTAACGTGAACCACGGCTGGCTTGACCGCAGTTATGGCTCTGAGTGACTTTTCATAATTAATAAAGTGCGAATATAGCAGCATGGAAGCAGCTAGTTAGCTCGCCATGCTGCTGCTGCCCCTTCATCAAGCAGGCAACCGTGGCAGCACTTGGCTTGGTCATTTTACGAGTCACCTGCGCCCTGCATTTGTGGATTTTGTGTGAAAACAGCACGGTAGAAGAGTCTCAAAAGTATCCACACAAATAGGTGGAAATTCACAAATATATTTACACTGAAAAATACTAAGTTGATGAATAAATGATGATATACATGTCAGGCTTGGACAGAAAAGAGGACTCAGATGCAGAATGGCGACAGTAATGACAGGCTTTATTATCTGATAAGCACTCTTCAGACAGAATGATAAATAAAGCAGGCTATGAAAACTCTTGATGTCCAAAGGACAAGACAAACAGCAAACACAAAAAAACAGAGAACGCTCCCGAGGGAGGAAAAAAGGCTACACTGAACTGAGGAAAATATAACTATGAAAATTTAACAAACAAAAATTCACTCTGGAGAGGAAAGCACTCAGGCTATAAAACTTATCTATTCTTTCCTATGAAACTTACAACAAAAATAGCTCCAACAGGGAGGGAAAACAAAACTATGAAATCTCAAGCAAAACTCAAACTCTAACCAAAATTTATGAAATCAAAATCACTCTTCTCAAGAGGAAACTTAACAGAAAACAAAACTTGGCAATACTTAACAAGGACGAGGAACAAGGCTGTGATCAGGGCTGAAGTAGTCGACAGGACGAACGAAGTACTCTGGCAACGAGGACAGGGGGAGACAAAGACTATATACACACATGGGGGAGGGGAACACAGGTGGAAACAATCAGGAATCAGGGGAGACGACAGACCGGTGACACAGGAGGAAGGGCAAGTGACCTGAAATGAGAGGAGAGTTACTTTTCAAAATAAAACAAAATCACAAGACACAAAACCCAAGACAGGACATCCCTCACCGCGGTGTGACAATACAAGTTGCAAATTAGAGTCACAGATACGGATCCAGCTTTGCGGATACAAATTACTCTGGCACAGATACATATCCAGTTTATACAAACTACTCTGCATTTATTTGTGAATAATATTGAGACTGTTATAGCTCTATACATAATGTTAATCAGTTAGATTTAGAGGTTATGACATGGTAGGTGTTTTTAAAACTATAGATAGCTCCATGCCAGCTGTTTTCCCTGCCTCCAGTTTTTGTGCTAAACCACACTGTGACTCCAGCCCTGTAATCTGGATTATGATCCTGTGTTGATTACCTAATGAAACATCAGAAACAATTCTGAAATTGCATTAGTGGCATTAGTTTGCACTCACTGAATTCACAAGTAAAAATAAAAGCTAAAAATATGAATGCAAGATTTATGTCACATAGATATTCTGTTAAAAAAACACATCACAAAATGATTTCCTTTTTTAAAAACCCAGATGTGAATTACCCATTTGATATTCATTGTAACTGGAAGAGCAATGCAAATGAAATGTCAAGCTTTATGATCAAATATAAAACCTAGATTAAAAACTGAAAGGAACAAGGTAAAGTCTCACACAAAGCCATTGGTACTGACCCACTGAGACATAGACACAGGACCTCTTGGGGTGTCCTGTTAAACCTGGAACTAGGATGTTTGGTGCGGATCCTTTTGAATCCTGTGAGTTGCAAATTACTAATTGATGACTTTAAATAACATCTTGTAATCCAATTCAAGGACCTCTAAAACCTGTACAAGAACCTCATGGACAGTAATTGAAACTCCTCAATGACCATGTCTCTTTAGTGTCTCTTTAGTGACAACTAGTGTACGTGTGGGTGTGAGTGTGTCTGTCTGTGTGTCTGCGTGCGTATGTGTGAGTGTGTGTCTGAGTGTGTATGCATTTGTGTATGTCTCTGTGCATGTCTGTGGGGGTGGGAGGGTTGGGTTCTTTTAATTTTCTTCTCTTGATTTTATTTGCTGTTTTTCTTTTTCTGTTGTTGTTTTTAATCTCTGTAAGGCACTTTGAGCTACTATTCAGTATGAAAAGCGCCATACAAATAAAGATTGATTTGATTTGATTTGATGACCTCTAGAATCCTTTCAAAGATGACAAGTGCCTGTAGAAGTAGTTCAGCACCTCAGGCATTCAACCTCCTAGGGTGTCTTAGCTGGTCCACAGACCCCGGATGCATCCAAGACAACAGACATGCAGGATATCACGTTATACAGTATAGATGTGTGTGCATCTGTCTCTGTGGTTCACTGTGAATCCCAGACATAACTCTTTCACTCTACAGCTCAAACAGATGTTCTCTGAGGTTAATATGGACAGAATTTCGTCTATGTCTCCCCAGCAGGTGTTGCCTCAGTTCACATTTCCTTCCAGTGTGTGTGTGTGTGTGTGTGTGTGTGTGTGTGTGTGTGTGCGTGTGTGTGTGTGTGTGTGTGTGTGTGTGTGTGTGTGTGTGTGTGTGTGCGTGTGTGTGTGTCTTGTGTGTGTTTATGGGGTCCTTTAATAATAATAATAATTATAATAATAATAATAATAATAATAATAATAGATTTAATGAGCGCCCGTCAGTCAGCACGGAGGGAACTGCCGCACCACTGTCAACACCGCCACCAGCACCGCAGGGAACAGCACCCTCCGTCCAGAAGCGAACTTGCGTCTGGAGGTCCCATGCACACAGCGGGGGCGACACAGGAGACCCAGATATCCAGTCCCAGTGACAGAGCCCGGGGCGAAGCGACAGCAGGAGTCAGTAGGGTAACATCATGGTGATGGGCCCCGGTGCAAATATTTTTTTTGTGCCCCTAAACACAAGCGCACGCTCATGCGCACTGCACGCGCGCGCGCACACACGCACAGCAACTCAAGAGAACTGCTATTGCAGGGGTGGACTGGTCATCGGGAGTGCCGGGATTTTTCCCGGTGGGCCGATCAATAATGGGCCGATGGACGGCCGTTTTTTATTTTATTTTACTTTATTTATATATTCTGCCGCCTTGCCTTGGTAACTACCGTAGGCTATATTACAAAACGACCTCAGGGTTCCCTTTAAAAGCTGGGTGTATTTTCTGATAGCCTACATAACCGCTGGACCTGGTTCCAAATAAATCTAGGGTCTAATTTATAAATTTTTTTTTAAATCAAGGAAGGAGACACGACCACTGACACAGCACGTTTTTCTTCTTCACCTTTTTTTTACGTGTTGTGCTGCTTTCTGTCAGTCAGTATCACATTGATGATCGCCATGGCTCCAGTGCAGCAAAAAAATGAATAAAAAGTATTGACTCGGGAGAAGCAGCCGCTAGACCTTTCTCTGTCGACCAGAAGAGAGTGAGAGAAACTGAGCTTCAGCGTCTGTCCGAGGAGGACAGCAACAGGGCCAGGCTGCCTGCTGGAGGGAGGAAGAATGCTAGCGAGGAGCCTGAGATAAACATGCGGGGATGAGTTGTCAGCAAACGGTCACGCCACGAGAGAGTGTCCCGCAAAATGATCAGGGCAATGGAGAAACAAATGTACGCCACCGTGAGTGACAGCAGAGATGAGGAGCTTGTAGCGAGTGCTGGTCGGCTGAATCGTTTCCTCCGCCGCAACAACTTCATTTGCAGAAGACAACTATTGCCCAGAAGGATGCCAGAGAATTCACAGAGAAGCTGGAGACGTTTGTGACGTTTTCATCCCGGATTTTTGAGAGGAAAGAATTAAACACACTGCAGAGAGGTGACGAGATGCGGCTCATCATGACTGACAGGCTTCAAGGCCACTCAACCTTACCTTAACGACCCGTCCCCAGCTATTTCATTCACAAAAACAGGGGCCTGTGGCGAAAGCTGTTTCTTTTTTTTTCTTCCTTCATGGGCCCCTGACGGCGTCTGGGCCCCGGTGCAGCTGCACCGCCGATCAGCCCGCCAATAGTGCAACTGGCAGAAGTCCAGGAGCTCCCGATCTGAACACCTGAAGACCCCACCAGCAACAGCGGAGCATCGACCATCCAACATCACCGCGAGCCGGGGGAGACCACAGCAGCAGAGGAGAGCGAGAACGGAGCCAGGTGGTGAACAACCCAGAGGCCATGGCGGATGGAGGACCAGCAGAGCAATGATGGACATCCCACAGAGCATCGAGTACGTCTGCTTAAAAGTTAGCGTTGCTATGCTAACTGCTGATTGGTGAGGCTAACAGCCGACCAACGGGGCTAACATGAGCGGAGCGGAGAAAGATGAAAGATGAGTCCATGGAGCCAGTTCTTCAGGTGTGCAGGCTTCAAAGGTAGTAGCACAGCCTCAGAACTTGCAAAAACAACTTGGCTATCTTCTTTTAGCAGAAAAAAAGCTGTATTGTCACAGATCGAGAAGCGGCGATACTCACGCCAGCGTCCTCTCGCATCTAGGTTGCCATGGAAACTGAAACTTAACGATTTCCCTTGACAAACAACCTGCCACCCACATACACTCTACAGCAGCTCCTGTATACTCTTGGGTGTAACAGAGCACGGAAGTCAGGGTTCAGTTTGCTATCCAAATTTAGGAGTCACAGATCAGTGTGAGTTTGGTACAGTGGGGAAAAAGTGCATATGATCTATGTACTTCTTGTTTCCATTCACATGCCCTGCAGTGGTGGAGCAACACCAACACATGGTCTTTGTCTTGTACACCTCTTTCTCTGCAATGCTGTTGTTTTTGACCAGGAATACAAATTGTTCCCAACAAAATTAATCTTAAGGTCTTCTGGCTCTCCATTTGTGCTTACAATCGTAATTTCGTAATTTCTTTGCTTTGTGTTCTATTGTAGTTTACTTATTTTTCCAAAAGTTATTTTTCCTAAATGTATATTATTTTATTTTCATTGTTAATGTCAGCATTTACTCCTTTTACACTTTTAATTATTAGTTTATTAACGTTACTGTATTTTTGATAATTCTATGGCACACCACTTTCCTTCCTTGATAAATAATTATCATTAATGTGGATATAAGGCCCAAGTAGGTAAAGACAAGTAGTAGCAAGTACAACAGTCTGGTAAATTTAGAGAACGACATCACTTTACTGTTGTGAAGCCTTTAAAACCAGGAAAAGACAACACTAGATGATGTCTAGCCTAATATCACGATAACAATATAATATTGATATTATTATATTGATTAATATATTGATATTGATATATCACAGGCCTGTAGAGATGTATGATTTTTTCACATAAACGTCATTACTGTATTGTGGACAAACTGAATTGACAGTTTTTATATTTAATACAACAATTATCAGTGGAAAGTTTTAGCTTCCTAATAAAGTACAGTGTGCACATGCATATATAGTTTTTTTTGACAACTTTGATATATTTAATAGCCATGTGTTGATTGAATTAAGGATATCCATCAAGGCCCTTCTAATAAAACTGAACTGATATAATGCCACATAAGTTGTGTACTAGAAGTCGCAACTGATTTTACATATGCAAGGAGGCATGTATGATGCATGGAGATGCTATGGATCTGTTATCAAAAGAATCACATCTACTTTGCTCACTTATCCAGCTCAAATATGGTGAATAAAATGCATCCAATTTAAATAATCCACTAATACAAACGTGCTTTAGAAAAGCTTTACTTGAACTGACTGATGCACCTGTCAGGGAAGATATTTACCCTTCTCTTTTGTAATCAAATCAACTGCACGGGTTGTTCTGGAGACTCTGAACTTTAGAGCGCAGCAAAAGGTCCAAATAAACATGTTAATCAGGAAGAGCAGCAGCTGTGATCGCTAAACTGCTGTTATCAGTCTTCCAAGTCATGTCTGGAGTGATGTCTTGAAACAAGCTTAGCCAACAGATACTGCAGTTTTGGAAATGTCTGAAACCAGCAGGTAGACAAACACAAGATGCATACATCCAGTCAGGTTTCAGGTGTCTTACCTGTCAAAATCCCAGAATGTCCCTGTGTCCTCCTCAGTGGTTTAGTCCAAGCAGCAGAGTACTTCCCACAACATCCCTTTTCTGCAACTAGTTGCAAGCAGCTCCTGAGTTACAGGCAGGAGGGAAAGGAATAACCCAGCTCCTCCCCTCACTGAGAGCAAAGTTCAACTTCCTGGAATGCAGGATGGTGACTGTCCAAGGGTTGATGGAAGTACCGAGCGAAGTTGTTGTAAAAGGATAGTAGCGGGCTTATGATGGGATGTTCATTGTAGCTGTTATAGTACACCTGGCTCTGGCTCAGGAAGCAGCACTAAGGAGACAAAGAAACTGGTTCTGCAACTTTCTGAACTGATCACCGCAGAGCTACCGAGGCTCTGAATGAATAAATTAAATAATGAACGCACTGACTCATACAGGTACCTGCCTTGTAGCAACTTGCACAGTGGGTCGCCATAGAGCTGCTGTGTCAAAATACAGCAACTGCAGCACTGCAGTAAATGCAGCTTTTAGAATGAATCAAATTATTTCATTATATTGGTCGGGTGTTCAGATATTTATAAGGTTGTACTGATGCCAGTCCAGTCCAACATATCTTCTAGAATGTCACACCGCGGTGAGGGTCGTCCTGTCTCGGGTTTTCTGTCTTGTGAATTTCATGTTTTGTTTTGAAAAGTAACTCTCCTCCCATTTTAGGTCACTTGCCCTTCCTCTTGTGTCACCGGTCTGACGTCTCCCCTAATCCCTGATTGTTCTCACCTGTGCTCCCTTCCCTGATGTGTATATAGTCTGTGTCTTCCCCTGTCTCGTTGCCAGAGTATTTCGTTCCGTCGAGTACCTCCAGCCCTGAACCATTGCCACAGATTCCACGTCATGTTTGTATTTCTGATTTCTTGCATACCTCTGAAGAAGAGTGATTTTGTTTTGATAAAATTTTTGGTTAGCCTGTTTAGTTTTAAGAATAGTTATCTTCATAGCCTTGTTGTTTTCCTCCTTGTGGAGCGACTTTTCGTACCATACCTTTTCACAGCTCAGCTCAGTGTAGTTTAAGTTTAGCAGCCGATTGCTTTTCTTTTCCTCGTTGTGAGTGAATTTCTTTTGAAATTTTCATAGTGAAGTTATTTTGTTAGAACAGAGTAGTCTTAGTGTTTTGCCCACCTTGGGAAGTGATTTTCTGTTCTTTATTTTCTTGTCTTATTGTGTGTGTTAATTCATAGCCCTCCATCTTTTGACGCGAGTAGTATTTATAGTCGAGTTTATTTATCACTTGTTCTGAAGAAGATCCAAGAAAAGTTTCAGAATAAAAGCGTGTTTAACCGCTTCCCATTCTGCTTCTGAGTCCTCTCTTTTGCCCCAGCCTGACATAGAATTAATTTATTACTGATATATCAGTATAAGTGTATGTGCCAGCCAAGAAATAGGAAATGTCAAAGATATTTGAGGTCATCCCTCAGTGCATATCTTTGTCAGAGTAGTTCATAGATCAGTGGTGGTGACCCTGTGACTTAAGTGTAGAATGTCAACCATAGACCGCATCATAGTAGATTGTCATAGTAGTCTGGATATCAGTGTGCTAGCGCTTGCTAGACAAGAAAAGAGGAAAATAGGGAAATAAGCTCACAAACTGACAGCCCATCACCCCTCTCTGTCTCACATATATTTGGGGTTACAACCAAGGTCAGGTTTACATAGCACACTGTGTAGCCAAGTCATAATTAATATAACTTCAACTTTTGTGAAGCAGTTATTACAATTGTAATGGTTTTTAACCTGGATTTGAGGAAATGTTCTTCTATTAAGACAGGAATAAATCCCATTCTATAAGACCATACATCAAATCATAAAAATAGGCTTGCATATCAAAACAAATCAGTGTTAGGTAGCTCTATATTTCATCAGTGATCACTGTTATAGTGTTTGGTCCCATGTCTAACCCATGTCCCTCCTCCCCCTGCTCATGCAGTAAAAGACAAAAGACATTTTCCGGCATGCCTGCTCACTTCATCCAATCAGGACAGAGAACTCCACAAAGAGGCGGTGCTGTCTGCTTGTGAATGCACAGAGTGCAGGATCCTCCTGTTTGCTGCTGTGTCTGGTGATACTGCTATGTATTAACCTATTGACAGTAGCCCCTTTCACACAGAGTCGCCGCATTATCACTGCAGCAGCGGTTCACCAATTCTCCGTGGTTGTTCACACATAGCCAAGCCGCTCCAGCATTAAGACGAACCGCTGTGTAATTCACACGGAAAGCCAGTGCGCAGCTCCTGAAGAAGTGTGACGGTACATGACATGACGATGACATCTGTGTGTGTTTCTTCAACATGTTTTCCCCTGTGTCCTCCTGTTAATCTAAACACGTACCTGCTGGATGCTGTTATAATCTGTTGTTGAGATCCTGACCCACCAAACATCCTGGAAAATGACAGCTAAGCTTTTTGCTCTAAATTACATAATTACGTTATTGCCATGTAGCTGTAGCTGTCTGACTCTGTCACTTGCGGGGAGGGAGGCTGTTTTCACAGGGAAAGTTTCTCCAAGAAAACAGCCTCCCCTCAATGGTGCGTCTTTACACCGGAGCTGCTTGGTTCTGTGTGAACAAACAACGGCCGCTGCTGTGGCAATAATGCAGCGACTCTGTGTGAAAAGGGCTGGAGGCGCAGCAAAATTTCACCCCTCGCCACATTTCACTTTCACACAGAGGAGGATGTGGAGAATTGGTGCAGGATCCCCGCACTGAAAGGGCAGAGTGAATGGGGCTATGAAGAAGAGCAAAGGGAATGCTAACTGCAAAATGGATAGGAAGTTAGCTAAAATGATGACAATCCTTAAATATGCAAGCCATAATACAATAGAACACAGATTTAATGTTATCTCTCTATAAAAGCAAGGAATCTCTTTCTGTCTGTCTGTCTGTCTGTCTGTCTGTCAATGCCTCAAACATCTCTACAGATCAGGATCAGACTGACCTGAGATTTTCAACATGGCTGCTGCGTGGTTTAAGGGTGTGCAGCGTCGGATTTGTTTGGAATACAATGATACTGTTAATAAATTATTTCAGAAAGTATTTATCAATTCCGCTAGCATTGTCAACCATAGCCACCATAGCCATGTGCGCACCAGAGCCAATCACTGCAGAGCCCATCCTCATGACACACCTTAAGAAACAAGCAGATTTACAACTGCAGCGGCGCGAGCTGGACCGGGATTTTGCTGGCGGTTCGGTCCCGTTCTGTGCATCTAAACTGACTGTTGTGGATTAATGAGACTAAACGAGTCCGGACCTAGTCTGTTCCGGTCTGAGGAAATCCGGATATGTGAGGACAACAAACTGGAATCGGAATCTGTGGATGTTCGTGTGTAGCTAGCTGCTAGCCCACCCCCACGCCCCATCTCCTGAGTCGACGGACGTGCCGGCGCGTCCAAAACCGGATTTACGATTGTCCGCCATGCTTTTTCAACATTGCTGTCACGCATGCTTTGTGTCTGGTGCAGGAAGAAATGGTAAAAACGGGCTTTTGTCACAAAAGTGTCCAAACAAAAAAAGCACAAAAAAAACCTGTGCTACTCACTTTCCTATTGGTGGAAAAAAGGCGGCCACACACCAACCAATCACAAAATTATATGGCAAACCACGTGATTTGGTAGCTGAGGAACAGGGAAGTTGTGGTGATAGAGATAGCGAGTTTTGAGAGTTGAGAGATTTGTGACATATAGCGTGTTTGGAGTGTATAGTTAGTGTGTCATGCACCGTTTGGTGTAGTGTGTAGTGTGAAACAATAACTGTACAGTCACACATGTGAGGTTGTGCTGAAAATAATGACACCAAACAAGGCAAGGTAAATAGTTTTTAAGGTGAAATATAATGGTAAAATTAAAAATAGTCAAAAATGGCCAATTATATCCCTGAGGTCCCACATTCAAACACAGCCTCATTTGGCCATCCATGAAAAGGCTACTTAACCTCCCACTTTCCTATAGGAATACATACATACTTCCTACGGACAATGCACTAGTATGTAAAATTATACTGAGATTTTATCAGGAAAAAGACCTACAACGCATGTGGTCAGTCAAAAAACTTTCGTGTCACTTTTCTCAGTTTCATTGTTGAAAAAGTCACCACAGGTCCTCTTTCATCAGGAGAGGAGTCTGAGGTGGTGACAGGGTATAAGCATCTTGGCCTATTATAGATCACAAACTTTCCTGGGACCAATGTGCTGATGCTAATTATAAGAAGGGCCAATCGGGCATTTCATGTCTTAGAAAACTGAACTGTTTCAACAAATTTACTTTATTTCATATATTTTCAAACTTTATCCGAGAGTGTTTTGTTAGTCTAATGCTTGTATAGCCATTCCTCAAATCACTCCCAAAAACAAATTGAGTTCATTTTTGAGGAACCAGGAGAGAGATTTATTGATGCTGTAGCGGAATTACAACGTCCCAAAGACTGAAACCATCCGGCGCCCAGTAAAGGAAAAGAAGCAAAGAAGAGGAAGAAAAACGTGAAGAAGATACAGGTACAGTAACTTCAATGTGATGAAGCAAAAGGAAATGAATAGTTTAATGATCGTAGTTACCGTTGTTGGAGCAGAGTGTTAGCTTGCTAGCTTACTTTGGACGATAGTAGCATTGTTTAATAATCAATAAATAGCTGAGTCGACGTGTGTTAATGTTACTCCACCTTAAATTCATCAGGGACGTTTGGAAAGTTAACATTAGTCCTGTTCAGGTGTTATTTTACAGGTGTCTTTCCTGCTTGTATGTCAGTTAAAGTGCTAGTAGTTTTCCATCCCCTTTGTAATGGGGTGGTTGAAATTGGTTTATTGTGTCACAGTTTATGTTTGTTAAAGTTCACATCAGTGTTAAAGTGCAGTTAAAGTGTATTACTGTTAATACTCCACACCTCAGCTTTCCCATATCATTCATAGGCGAAATATATATATATATATATATTAGGGGTGGTGAAAAAAATCGATTGTCGATTAATCGCAATTATAATATTGACGATTATGAGTCGATTATTAAATTTCCAAAAATCGATAAAAAAATGTACAAATATACATATATATATACACATATATATGTATATATATATATATGTATATATATATGTATATATATATATGTATATATGTATATTTGTACATTTTTTTATGTGTATGTATGTATGTATATGTATATTTTATGTTATGTATATATGTGTATATATATATGTATATATATGTATATATATGTATATTTGTACATTTTTTTTATCGATTTTTGGAAATTTAATAATCGACTCATAATCGTCAATATTATAATTGCGATTAATCGACAATCGATTTTTTTCACCACCCCTAATATATATATATATATATATATATATATATATATATATATATATATATATATATATATATATTTCGCCTATGAATGATATGGGAAAGCTGAGGTGTGGAGTATTAACAGTAATACACTTTAACTGCACTTTAACACTGATGTGAACTTTAACAAACATAAACTGTGACACAATAAACCAATTTCAACCACCCCATTACAAAGGGGATGGAAAACTACTAGCACTTTAACTGACATACAAGCAGGAAAGACACCTGTAAAATAACACCTGAACAGGACTAATGTTAACTTTCCAAACGTCCCTGATGAATTTAAGGTGGATATATATATATATATATATATATATATATATATATATATATATATATATATATATATATATATATATATATATATATATATATATATATGTAGAACGGTTACGAGAGATCTCACATCATTTCTCGGCGTGATCACTGGAGGTGAGTACATTTTTCCTTCTCTCCAAAGTGGTTTGTTTCTGCTAACCACAAGTTTAATGGTTTTGTTTGATCTGTTTGAGACGCGGGTCATGTACGCAACTGCATTTTATATAGCCTAATGAATAACATGACTGGCGGAGGTTTAGCATTTTTGATCTGATCGTTTGTGTAGGCTAACGTTAGTCATTGCACTAGAGATTGAAGCTAGCTAGATTGCTGAATCCAGCAACCTGATGAGGATAATTAAATCGTCTCTGACCACTGGTGGCGATGGCCCTGTTGTGGTGGCGGTCAGCTGTGTGTCCGAAGCTAAATAAATACAGCCCAGGTGAGGCGCCGGGGCCACCGCCGTCAGCACGGGGCTCTCGCGCGCGGGGCCGAGTTGGCTAGTCCCGGCCGCCGAGCCGAGTTGACGGCGGTGGGCTGGGCTGTATTTACTTAGCTTCGGACACACATCTGACAGACATGGACGCGAATCACAGCCCGGACGCACTGCCCGCGGGAGCAGCGCGTCCTCGCAGAAGCAACTGACAAATATTTATAGACGGACAAGCAACAACTTAATTAATCATCATTTAATTATTTTATTTTGAAAATTGACCGGATTCTCTCGCCTTTTCTGTGCCCGACTTCTTGTCTGGTACGATCTGGTCTATCCAGCTTTCAGATAGGTGCACATGTTAACCAGTCTGCCTGGTCTCACATCTCGCGCTCTGGAGCGCAGTGCGCGCGCCTGCAGCGCTTCAGATCGGTTCAGTTCTTTTTTTCACTCGAGCCGCGAGCGCCGAGACAAGAAGTCGGGCACAGAAAAGGCGAGAGAATCCGGTCAATTTTCACAATAAAATAAATAAAATGATGATTAATTAAGTTGTTGCTTGTAAAATGGTGAATGGTAAATGGTCTGTATTTATATAGCGCTTTTCTACCTGAAAAAATGACGTGTGTGTGTGGAAAATCGAGTGAATACGAGTGGGCGCGGAGAGAGGAGGAGAAGTACCCTCCCAGTGCGACCACCCAAGCGCCCGAGAAGGCGCTCGCACAGCTTCCGCATGCAGTGCAGTGCGACCAAGGGGCCAGATAGGTTATCAGATTACCGGTATATTTGATAAAACAGAGATTAGGCTACTTGGCAGGATTACATTTTAAATTGAGCATAGCCTGCACACAAACACAGGTGTACGTCTCCCACAATACACTCCACCTGTTTTTGTAATTATGTGAACATGTTTTTGTTGGTTTGTGTTGCCATGGTTTTGTAGCAGTTAAAGCGGAGAGAGAATAGTTTAATAAACTATCTGAAGAATTTTGCCTATTAGTTGTCTTATAGTGTTATTGATCACTAGATAGTTACAACTTGGAGTGAAGTTAGTTCATTGTTTTTTTTAAAAAAAAAATAGCTAATTGATGCCGAATTGATGATGGAAAATGGGACTCTTTTATTTTGAATTCCTAATTTTGTTGTTTTTTTCTTTTTGTACTTTAGGTCATCACTCTTGGATTGGTGGGAGGGGCAACAGTTAAAGAAACTGTGTGGCGCATTTTGAAGCAGGCCATCAAAAATGATCTTGCGAAGACCATATCATGGCGCGGCCTGAATGGCAAAGTGCCTTTTGAAAAGCTCCACCTCAGGGCAGTTGTGACAGGTAAGGATTATCCTGCACCCATGTTGACTGATTTTATTGTATTTATTATTATTATTATTGTTATTGTTATTGTTATTATTATATTATTACCAGATTAAGTTTTTCTGCTGAATTGTTTTTCTTTGATTTGTTATGTCATTTTCAGATGCTGTCAGACGTAACCCTGTGTGCATTGAAGCAACTGATCTGAGCATCGCTGATGCAATTAAACGGTGGTTCTACTGGGCAGGGGATAGGGAGGGGGGGAGGAAAAATCGGCTGCCAGGCGCCAGCCGGCCGACAGCATAAATTTGTTTTTAAAAAACAAATGTCTTAAAATGAATTGATGAGCAAGAGACACCAGAATAAAAAAAAATTAAATCTATTGTCTTTTTGTTTCGTTTTTTATACATACAGTTATAACACATAAATAACACATGAGCCTAGGATACTAGGACATAGTTTCCACACGTATAAATGAATGAATGAATGAATGAATAAATAAATAAATAAATAGAATAAAAAAATATGTTCTGGCATCACTTTGGATCAGTTTAGGCTAGTTTTTGGCAAGGTTATGGGGTTTTGGCCTCTCTTTGGGATAGGTCTGGCAACACTTTGGAATTCCAAAATCCCTTTTGGCTCACTTTTGGCTGAGATTTGTTTTTTTCTTGGCATGCCAGAGTTGGGCCAAATTTGGGCCGTACATCATTCCAAAGCTTTTCCAAAATGGCAAGCCACATTTGGTCCAAATTTGGGCCATAAACAATTTGTTATCTGGGTAGCAATAACCTGCGATGCCTGGACATCCAGAGCTACAGTCTCATACGTGACCGTTACAGCTCATTATGTCAGCAGTTAATGGAAGCTAATGTCCTACGTACTTCAGACGAGAGCTATGGATGATAGCCACACAAGCGCAAATATAAGTTTCTCAAAGCAATGGCAGACGAGTGGGGAATAGAGAAACACGACCTGGTTCTTGTCACCAACAATGCTTCTAACATGAGTCCGGCTGCTGAGCTTGGCAACTTTCTTTTAACAGTGAAAGACTACATTTAAAACAAAGTAAAAAATAATAATTTTGATAATACAGTTACACTATACAATATTGAAGGTGCAGTGAGGTGTTACTCAAAAGAGAAGTAAAATAATTCAGCAGCTGACTGATGTTAAATGGAAGATCAATAGTCGTTAATAATTGAAAATCGAATCGATAATCGTTAATAATCGAAAATCGATTTGTAATCGAATCGAGACTTCAATAATCCGAATCGAATCGAATCGGGAAATTGGGCTGATTAACCACCCCTAATAAATAAATATATATATATATATATATATATATATATATATATATATATATATATATATATATATATATATATATATATAATGACAATCAACTTAATGAATCTCATCACATGTTCATTATTAGTCTATATTAGTATTATTTATAGCACACACCAAGCATCTGTTTTTTGTTTTTTTTGTTTTTTGTTAAATATAACATGCAGTGGTCATGTATACTTCTCTTCTCTCTTCAGATGCACTTTTAACATATTTTCAGCACCAGCCCAGTGACACAGCATCAGGTGCTCCTGTCCCTCTACCTCAGTACAGCAGAGTGACACAGCATCAGGTGTTCTTGTCCCTCTACTTCAGCACAGCAGAATGACACAGCAACAGGACTAAAGGCTGCATCAATAGACCTGCTGACTGGACATCTCTTCTAACTGACAAAGTAAGATGAGAGTTAGTTCACAGAGGACCAGTTCAAATAAAAAGCAGTTACACATTTCCCAAAAACAAAGATGGGAGAGTATCAACATGACTTTTGTAACAGAGTCTTAGTCAATGTTGAAAAAGTCAAAAGAAGCTGGCTGATGTACTCAAACAGAAATGATAGCTTGCACTGCTTCTGCTGCTAAATGTTTTCTCCAAAGAATATAGACTTAAAAAGGAAGGACTAAAGGACTGGAAAAATGTAAGCCACTTGCTGAAGGTTCATGAGGATAGCCAGGAGCACAATACCCACATGGCAACATGGAAGGAGTTGGAGGTCGTTTTGCAAAGCGGCCGAGAACAGATAATCTAGAGACGGCACTCTGAGGCTGAGAGATAATATGTTTGCGCATGCCTTATTTATATTGTATTTTTATCACTTGTTTCTTGCTTCAGTCTTTATTTGGTGTGATATTTTTGAGTTAAAAAATAAAATCTATACATGCATTTTCTGTGTGAGTGTATGAAAATTGATTGTGAAATTGACTGCGATGCAAGGGGCACCGGCTAGACCAAGGTACGTTTTAACCGTTTGTTTTTTTGGTATAATGACACATTCAGAAACCAGAAACAGGTCGTTTTTTCATTTGTCTGATTGTGGGCAAAAAACAGAAATCACCAATTCGGCTCGATTTCTTGTTTTTTTTTGTTTGTACTGACAAAACAAATTTACCACTCAATATTTCGTTTCCATTGGTGGGTGGGCCTTTGGCACCCCATTGCCTCTGATTGGCTAGTGTGCTCTATTAATTATATTTGTGCTGTGCTCTTCCAAATAAAGGTTCTCACGTACGTCTCGGCCTTTAGACAGCGCAATATTAACACAAATTGCGACAGACAGACGAGACGAGACTACGACATGATCACAGACCATACTGACGACCTTTAGCTTCATTATAGCTTCATTATGCTCTTACCGAGTGGTGCTGCACACGATTTTGTTTTATGACCTTCAATGACAACAAAAATGTTTGTCATATCAAATGAACAACCTTTCATTCATTTTTGAAATATTCTGTTGGTGCATGGATTATAAAGTAATGCAAGAAAAAAGATAGCCTAAATAAATAAATTAAATAAGGTAATGCAACAGCATATTGTACTGACTGTTATAGTGCAGCTGATAGACTAAAACGCACCATGTCTGTTTTGAACATGAAAGTACTATAGTACGTTTTCTGAAGGATGCACTGTGAACAGTGATGTCTGCTCTCAATAATTAGAAATATCACTGGCATATGGCACGTGGCAATGGGAAGTAGTTGCAAGAAATGACCAGCAGATGTCGCACTATGTGAACCTTTTCATCAATAGGTTTTTTTACGGTGGCCGTCAAGGGCAAACGCACAGCAACGGCCAAACGCTGCAGATACATAAACGATGCAGAACCAAACACATGCAACAACAAAATGCTGCAACGGAAAAATGCTGCAAACAAAGAAACGATGCAGAACCAAAACGACACAAACCCCAAAACACATGCAATAGAGAAATGCTGCATATTGGGTCAACACAACGGAAGTGTTAATCTTTTTGAACTGTTATTGTTATATTATTGTAAAAGATTACAACCAAATATTTAAACAACGTACCTTTTTATGTCGCCTCTCTAAAAGTTTTACTCCACTCTTGTAGGTACAATGTACAGACTGTAACGCCCGCCAATGTAATAATGTCCATAAACGTAACAGCCGCTGCCTACTACAAATGTACAAATCACACAACGAACCCCCCCCCCCCCCCCCCGCCTTTTTTTGTTTTCAAATTTACATGTGCAATAACTTTGTTACATGAAAAAATGCAATACTGCTGTTTGATGACTTTTCCTAAAAGTGTCTGTATTTTAATTTAGAATAGGTTTTTAATATGAATTACACAAAAGACAAAGAAAATATATGTTTTACCTGTTTTGGCCATAAGCGGTCATATTGACCACACATCATTTCGTGGGGTCTCATTGTTACATTTATTGTACTTCTTTGCGAATTTACTTGCAAGTTAATTAATCTACTTCAGCCTTAGAGAGAAGAACTCTCCCATTAAGTCCCTCATCAGCCACATATTGAACCTTTTGCTTAGTTGTTGAGTTATTGCACTATAATTAAGATTGCATCGATTATTTATTTTATCAATCACAACTCCTAAGTAAGTGAGTTTTTAACAGGAATGTTGTCAAGCTCTAACAAATCACAGTTTTTGATTGGAAATAACACAGATTTATTTAAGTTCATCCTCAGGCCTGATACAGGTGAAAATTCTTCAATACATCTAATAACTTTACTTATCTCTTGTTTGTTTTTTATAAAAAATTGCTGTATCATCGGCCAGTTGAGATAGCTTAAATTCTCTGTCCGCAGAGTAGTGGTTTGAAAGTGGTTTTGGAATTAATTTTATAAGACCTTGTTTTAAAGTTGGAGGTAGCTCCTCTTTGTCTAGAGTAGGGTTTCTCAACGGGGGCGGTACCGCCCCCCAGGGGGCGTTCTAGACATTGTGGGGGGCGCTGGGAGCGTGAGGGCTGAGAGGGGGGCGCTCAGGCACAAATGGGGGGCGCCACAATTTGGCTTGTACAAAGTTCATTTGAACTCTACATTTTAAACTTTCATGGTTTCCCAACTTTTTTAGTGCAAATAACCGACCTAAATAGTCTACTTTATGGGTGTTTCAATAAATTCTACTGAGCTACATGTTATGAGATCGGTGTGTGTCCTTTTAAGAGCGAGCGGTGTGTGTGTGTGCGCGCGCGTGTGCGTGTGGTCGAGAGAGCTGAGGGGAGAGATATCCTCTCTGCTCCCTGACCATGATTGGACGAACCGAGCAGGAACGGTCTCCATAGTAACGCCCGTAAACAAACCACAGCAGCAGGGAAACCTCTTTCCAACACTTGGCTACATTTGACAGCCGTCACCTCCAGCCCAGTGCCATAGAGAGAAAGAGTTGTGACACTCTGTGATGTCGCCGGCGGGGCAGTCACGTGGTTCATGTAAGCCCCAATAGTTCCAAATCACAGGCTGGCTGTCATGTTCTTCTATGGGTCAGACAGCAGCGATTTAGTTTTTGAACGGTAAATATAAAAAAACACACACACATAAGTACTTTTTTTTGCTGTTTTTGCATTATTACATTTTTCTTAATATCAGTTTTGCATTTTGAGAGGCAGGGTGACAACGAAAACCTGTGTATTACTTAAATAACTTTAACATTTTTGGAGGGAAAAGCTTAGTGTTCATGTTTAACTTTTCTTTTCATTATCATTCATCTGATAATAGACGTCTCGTGATTTTCATTTTTGCGCAACTGGCCTGTATTATTGATTTCCGTGATTTGGCTTATATATTCCGATTCAGCCATTAGCTTACCTTCGTTGTAGCAGAGGTCTGCCGTGGTCCGTTCAGCTTTCAACCAGCAGCTAGCTCACTTCTTCTGATGAAAGTGGCCACCACCAGGACCGTGAAACATGACCATGTTAAGACTAAGAATATTACTAGAATATTTAAAATTAAGCCATACACATATTATCAAAACTATTACAGAATAAAAAAACTAATTTATGCCTGCATGCTTGGGTCTATAGGTAAGTGCACAGCTATTAAGATTTTTCTCTGTGGTTCTGGGTTCGTAACGTTAGCTGAAACTCAACTCAAGCAACTTAAGCAAATAACAAAACACTTGTAACTCCTGTTACAGTTATTGAGACATCAGTGTAAGGATGGCTGATACAAACCAATGTTTTCAAATAAAGTATTTTTATTAAAACAATGACAGACAACAAGAATGTGTGTTTGTGTGTGTGAACAAGAAAAACAAAAACCAGGGGCAGGTGATCCATGACATCGCAACCATGAAGAACCAAATGAAACAAAAAAACAAAAAAACTCTGGAGAAGGACCAAATTAGCAGATAATTCGCAGACCATTCGCAGCAGCCACCGTCAGCCGCCGTGACCACTACCGTCAGCCGCCGTGACCACCACCGTCAGCCGCTTAAAATAAAGCACAGTAGCCTACATGAAGTAATGAGTAACCATGTTAAATTGAAAACGGAACAGCACAAAACATTAAATGCAGTCAACAACACGTCACATAATAAAAAAGGTAGTATGTTCCAAAATTCAATGAAATATTAAATGAAATATTTATCACAAACGCCCACTTATTTCTACTAGTTCTAGCAGCCAGAACGAGTCCTATATCACACACATAACCGACTAACGATGGCTGACACGGTCAGATTCAGCAGATAAAAGGCAAAATAAATAAAACCCCTTAGTAATACATGTAAATTCTGCTTGTTAGTTACCAAACATCTTTAATATAAAAGTTGCTAGCGATTCATTACCGGACTATTACGTTACCTTTACAGCTGGCGAAGTCGCGCTAGCTAACTAGCTAGCAGGCAATGCTTGAAAATTGGCTCTAACAACCAAGATAAAATATAGATAATTATGCTGTGCACGTACAAATGAAGACCAGTATAAGCACCACAAAGGGCCTCTGATACAATATAGACAGATGACAATTCAAAAGAGGTCGATATTTCAGCAACTTACCTCTGGAACTAATCGATGCACCGCAATGTAAGTGAATGAGGTCCAGCGCCCAAATGACAGTGTTTGGAACTAATCCAAGCTCCGTAACCCGGAAGTAGGCGGTACAAAGCGCCGCCATTGTTTACAACGGAGGTCTATGGGAGTGTCGCCACTCTGTTAACTCTATCACTCTGCTCCAGCCCATCTAATAGTTCGCGGGCTAACACTTCAATAGCCAATTAAAACGTACACAAGCACGATTACGTAATCACATTTAATCACAATCCATTTACATTACAATCAAACATGGCGGAAAACAAGAAGAAGTGCCGGCAGTACAATGCAAATTACATAAATTATGGATTTATTCCATCATCAACGAATCTACATCTTCCGATGTGCCTGCTATGTGAGCAGGTTTTCTCAAATGGGGCAATGAAGCCATCGCGATTACAGGAGCATCTGTCAAAAGAACATCCTGACAAGGCATCAAAAGACTCGGCCTACTTCCAGTCACCGAGGGATCAGCGTTCAAGGCGCCCTACGATCAACACCATGTTCGCTCGGAGCGTCAACCAAACAGAGAGCGGGTTGGTGGCATCTTACAATATAGCTCTGCTAATTGCAAAGGCCGGCTTACCGTTCACTGTAGGGGAGTCTCTCGTTATTCCTGCAATAAAGGAGGCGATCTCCACTGTCATGCAGCGCGACCCTGCGCCAGTCACCAAGGCCATCCCGCTCAGCAACGACAGTGTGGCCCGGCACATACGGGAGATGTCCATGCACTGAGCAACAGCTGTGTGCTACGTTGCGCGGCTGTCGCTTTAGTATCCACCTGGATGAGACCACCACGGCCGACAACAATGTTCTCCTCCCTTAGCAAAAAGTAGTATACTTGAAGTTCATTTTATTAAGTATGCTTGAGTATAAGTATAAGTATAGCAAGTATACTATGGACCATATACTTGTAGCATACTAGAAAGTATACTAATTTAATACTTCTTCGGACTAAATTGGAACATTTTAAGTTTATAAAAGTATACTTTAAGAATACTTTATAAGGTCATTTTAAGTTTACAGAAGTACACTTTCAAGTATACAACAAGTATACTCATCTATATTCTACTAGTGTACTAAGTATATACTTCTAGTACACATTTTAGTTTATTAACATGTAAGTTTATAACAGGGGTAATACCTCAATGTAAAGGCGTGTAGTGAAAAACATTTTTATTCTCCTAAATAAAATGTAAGTACAAGTCAATGACTTGATGTTATTCTGTACTTACATCAAGATATTGTAAGTATTAGCACTTCTAAGATGGTAAGTTCTAGCAAGAGATTCATCAGTTATTACCACACATGTCTACAGCTTAACAGACGGGAAGTGTCTCCCGGAAAACACCCCTTCACTCACGGTGCCAACATTTTTATCATCTTTGTTAATGCGACACAATTTAACCACAGAACAAGGATGTGAATTAACCTGCAACCGCTTTACACATCATCTTATTCACAAACACATTCACGAACCATAATTACACCAACAACAACAGAATACCCAAGAGTCTTTGCGCCACAGTCCACAGTATACTAAAGTACAAGTATAAGCTTTAGTATTAAAGTACAAGTCTAAGTATTAATGTACTTAGTCTTAGACTATTCTTTATACTTTTCAGTATAAGCCAAGTATACTTCACTATACTTTTCTCAAGTATACAAAATGTAGTATATAAAAAGTACATTTCAAGTATACTGCCTCAATTTTAGTATAAGATTAGTATACTTGTAGTACACTTGAATAAACTACTTTTTGCTAAGGGCTGATGGCCTATGTCCGTTATGTGTCCGGGAGGGATCTGCCTGAGGATTTCCTGTTCGGGGAATACCTGGCCACAGACACGCGAGGGGAAACCATCTTCGCCGCCCTGACGGAGTTCCTGCCGGAGAGGGACATCCCGGTGACGAACATCATCGCCTGCGCCACGGATGGAGCGCCAGCTATGGTCGGCAGATACCGGGGATTCGCCACCCTCCTCAAGCAGCAAGTCCCCCAGGTGTTGACAGTGCACTGCATACTGCACCGTCACAACTTGGTGGCCAAAAAAATGTCCCCGTCACTCCATCAGTCCCTGGATGTTGCGGTCAAGGCGATCAACAAAATAAAAGCCCATGCCCTTAATGATCGGCTCTTCAGACAGAAACGAGGAGGAAACAAGGCACAGAAGCGCATTAAGGATGTTGTTGGAAAACCACCACCAGTGAAGAAGAACACTAGTACCGCGACCACGACAACGGAGAGCAGCCGGAGTGAGGAGACTGTCCGCCCACCTCAGCCTGCAGGTGCACCGGCAGGCCCAGCCCCAGCACCCGCAAACCAACCTAGCGTGATTGGACATAAGTTGACACAGACTGCCTTGAACTCCAGCTCAAAATTCTTGGGCCAAGCATCGCCAAGCAGCTTGCCGATGTCACAAAAGACAGAGGGTCTAAGTGTGTCACAGTCCAAGATGTAGCATCATGTTGGACAAAGTTCCAGCCAGAAACAAGAGCCGTGTTTTCAGAGACAGAAAAACTGATCGAGTTATGTCTGTGCCTATCCATGTCCGTGGTCTCATCCGAGCGCACCTTCTCCGCCTTGTGTCTTTTGAAGACATGGGTACGCAGCACCACGACCCAGAAAAGACTCACACACCTTTCGCTGATGCATGCGCACACAGACATTCTGAACTCCCTGGACATTCGTCCCCTCATGAGAGACTTTATCTCCACGATCCCAGAGCGCACCTCGACATTTTGACACCTGTAACCAGGGCACCCTGTCTGCAGCTCAAAGTAAGAGCCTGGTGCCGCCGCGCACCTTCATATATTCATGCAGTTTAACGTCACACTAGAGTATTTTTGCAAGGTGGTGGGGATGGAGATGGAGAGTGTTGTTTTGATCGTGTGTTCTGTGCGTAATGGATGTGGAGAACTGTTAAATAACGTTTAAATAGTCGGATATTATTTCCTTGTGGTGTGCGTAAAAAGGTTGGAGATGGAGACGGAAAGTGTTATTTTGCGCGTGCGATCTTTGCGTATTGGATTTGGAGAGTGATTCAATAACTGCTTAAATAGTCAGAGATTATTTCCTTGTGGTGTGCGTAAAAGGATTTGGAGCTGATAGAATCGCGCCGTGACATAAACGTAGATGGTGCAGTGACCCAGGTTCATGCCAGCTGACCAAATCTATTGCATTGTTATAGCGTTATTGTGAAGTTTAACTAATATCGCATATTCATTTGAGAACTGATGATGTCTCCATGTTACAGGCTCTGGCTGTGTGCACTGAAGTGTATGTGACAATAAAGTAGTGAATCTTAATCTATTTATTTATTTATTTTTAAAATGTATTTTAAATAGGCCTATAGGCTCATTGTTTTTTTGTCCCCAAAAAAAAAAAATCACAGCACCCCCTGTTCAAAATCACTTCCAGCGGCCCTGCTCCCTTGCAAAACTGGAGCTCTACCAACAGAACCTGGGGAGGCGACAATTCATTAACTTTCCGCAGTTAGCCAAGGTAGGTTTTTGAATTAAGGCCTGTTCATACTAAGCAAGATATATAGGCTATATATATAATAAATATAATATAATATATTTATTTATTTATTATAGGCCTATATAAATATTATATTTTACTGTGCTTGTTCAGGTGTTGGATGAGCTGACGGATAGTCACCTGCTGCTCTACACCGACCACTTGAAGGCAGTCAAGGCCGACATGGCGATTCGGTCCAGGGACCTCCAGCAGTTAGATGTGCCTGACTGGGTGATGGAGCCATGGAAAGCAGATGCTGTCAGCTGTGACCCCGAAATCCAGGACAGCCTCATTGATCTCCAGAACGATGAAGAGGCAAAAGCAACGTTCCGGACCTCAGGTTGACGTGCGATGTGGGTAACGCAAGGTCAGCGTTTTCCCCCGTTGTGAGAGAGGGTCCATCTCCTGCTCCTCGCTTTCCCACGTCGTACCTCGTCGAACAGGGATTCAGCCAAGCGCTCCACATGCAGACGAAATACCGCAACCGTCTGAACCTGGTTAGCTCTGGCGCTCTCAGACTGAAACTAACATCCCAGTGTCCAGATGTGAAAAAGCTGGCAGCGGCCCACCAAGCACAGGGCTCTCACTAGGTTGCTTTCAAAAAATAAAGCGTGTGCAGTCCTGTATAGTTTTCTTCTTTAAAATAGGCTTTTTTTTTCTTCTTTTTTTCCTTGGTTCATGTCAGCATCTCAGTCCTCAGGCAATGACCGTTGCTTTTTCAAATGTTTAATAAGCCTAGAGTGCATTAATTAACGCATGAGCGATTTCTGCACGAGCGTTTTTTTATTGGTTCATTCACTGTTGTTCACGTGAAGTGTGCGTGTTGTTGGCATCTCTGACTACATAAGCCTACTAAAACTAATTTTCAACAAATTCTGCTGTGGTGGTATTTTTCTTCCCAAGTTCCACGTTGCTTAATACACCTGTGGTTATTTTCAAATGTTGTGATATTGTGAAGTGATATAAACGTTAACCACTTCTATTCAGACTTAATATGCAATTCATTCATCATCCTCAAAGGCTGTGTGGCCTTTCTCTCAGTAGAAACACCAGTTTGACTTAAATTCTATCTCACAGCTCTTTGCAGAAAGATCCTAGCAACTCAAGAGCTCAAGGTCCAATTACAACTAAAATAACATTTCCATGTTGTTTACCAGTTTCTCCAGGCATAGTGTTGAGTTATATACAAACATGACCTACTATATGTGTCAAAAACATAAAAAAATAAACAATAATAACAAAAAAATAATTAAAATAAATTAAAATCCATGCTTTCATTTCCTATAAAATGGTCAGATTTGCTCAGCAGCACATCATGTTGTTGGGGGCATAAATACAACTCCAATCCAATAAAAACAGGGACTTTAAAGCAAACGAATGGCTTCTCTCATCATACAAAACCCGATGTCAATTGAAGTCCTCCGGTCTTAACACACTGTTTACTACAAGAGCATGGGGGGGGGGCGGTAAGAGGATCATGGTATGGTCAGAGGGGCGTTTGTACAAAAAAGGTTGAGAACCACTGGTCTAGAGCTTCCTCAAATACTGCTACTAAGAAAGGAGCTAATGTTTCGTTGAAATCTTTATGAAATCCCCCTATTAGTCCATCATTCCCTGGAGATTTGTTATCTTTTAAACCATTAATGCAATTTTGTACATCTATCATATTGATTTTTTGATCACATATTGATTTGAAATTATCATTGAATTTTTTAGTCTCTGGTTCTATTCCTTTCAGAAATACATCCATAACATTTTCATCCAACTGATCTGCCCCATACAATCCCTCATAGAAATTGGCCACAAAGAATGAGATTTGCTTTTCATCATCACATATTACGTCATTAATTTTAAGTTTACTCAATGAAGATAGCTCATAGTTTCTTTTTCTAAATTAAAAAAGTATTTAATGCATTTCTCACCTTGCTCTAGCCATTTTCTTCGAGACCTGACAAAAGCCCCTCTGGCCTTATCTTCGTATACTTTGTCAAGTTCTACTTGTGCACTTGCCAGTTCTTTCGTCTCTTCTTCAGACAGATTTAATTTACCCGATAAACTCATAATTTTATAGACAATTTGAGATTCTTTTTCTTTATTCATTTTAGAGATTTTTTTACTTAGTAATATAGCCAGGTTCCTTATTTCAAACTTCATTATCTCCCAGCATTGTCCAAATTTTTTTAAAACCTTTGCTTGTTTCCAATATTTATCTATGACTTTCTGGGCTTTTTTTAAAAATTCTTTGTTATGTATCAGAGTTTTGTTTAGTTTCCAGTATTCACTATTAAACTGATGTCTCCTTGTCTCCATATTAATTCTGATTGTTACACTTTTGTGATCTGTAAGAACTGTAGGTTCTATTGTAATTGAATCCACTTTATCCTCAACATCTGATGAAATTAACCAGAAGTCTATTCGTGATTGAAGAAACCCATCTTTATTTCTCCATGTATATGCTCGTTTATCTGAATTCCAGTGTCTCCAGACATCAATCAAACTAATCCTGTCGCAAACATTTTCTAATTCATTTATTTGTTTTTCTCTGGGAGGCCATCTATCCATGTCGTCATCCATCACTGTATTAAAATCCCCCCCCACAAAACTTTAGCTGAGGGAAAGGTTGATAACAGCTGAGCAATCTTATGTTCCAGTGTTGAGAATAAAGTTGTATTCAATTTCTTATTGTTGAAAGCGTAGATATTTACAAGAATTAATTGAAAGTGATCAAGTTCTGTTAGGAGAATTATCCATCTTCCATTTGTATCTGCAAAATGATTAATTACATGGCCTTTGAATTTCCCAAGCAAAATGGCTACCCCTGCTGTTCTATTGCTACCATTGGAAAACCATATGTCTTTACCCCACTGACTTCTCCAATATAACATATCTGTTTGTACAGCGTGAGTTTCTTGAATAAAATAAAAGTCTGCCCCTTTATTCTGGCAATATGAAAAAAGACATTTTCTCTTCAATTGATTTCTGATACCCCTGGCATTGACAGAAAGAACACAAATTGACATTGAAATGAACAAAGGGGAAAAAAAAAGAAAAGGACAAAAAACAAATAATCACGGGAAAAATATAGTAGCACCTACCCAGAAACCTCTCTGGGTTGAGAGCAGATGCTATGGGGCAGACTGCTGCAGCAGATCTGACAGCATTTAAGCTTAACTGAAAATGTTCCTCTCTTCATTTGGTCTGGTATTACGTCTCTAAGTCCTTGACTGTGACTCTTTTACCATCGATGGAGGCGTGCGCTCCTCTGAAGCCAGCTTTCTTCCTCTTTCCTGACCTTCTCCACCTGCGGCCACAGCTGGTTTCTGGACTCCTTGGCTTCTCGTGTCAAGTCCTCCAGGATCTTTATTCTTCTCTCTTTGAGGAACTCTGATGTTCTGGCATCCTTCCAGCATCGTGTCCAGAGCGCGGACCCACTCTGTGCACAATGTCCACCGTGAGAGCCAGCTGGTTCGCAATGTCGGGGGAGATTTGGCCAAACAGGTCAATGATGATTTTCTTTATATCCTCTCCCATCATCTCAGGTATCCCCGCAATTCGGAGGTTCCATCGTCTCGAATAAGCATCCATGTCGTTATATTTGTCCCGGAGCTCCTTGCTCGTTTTCCCCAGGTCTGCAGCTTCAGCCTGGAGGATGTTCACCTGGCCGGCCATGTCCTCCACCCGGCCCCACAGAGCCTCCAGGGAGTCTGTGACACTCTTCGTCGTTTTGGTGTTTTCTTTCACTGCTTCTTCCAGTGATTGGAGCCGCTTGAGAGACTCAACTTGTCTCTTCTCTATTCTTTCCAGAATGCTTAATGACACCAATTCGGAGTCCTCGGGCTCATCACTCACCGGTTTCTTTTTCTTCTTTGATTTTGGTCCTATGGGAGCTCCAGGTAACTGCTCCGGAGTCGGTTCACCTTCCTTATCAATGACACTGTCTATTACCTTAAATTGGTCGTCCAGGCAATTGCGTGCATAGGCATGCATCTTATTTATAAAGTTTTTGTCCATAGCCATCAGAATGATGTCGACTCTGTACTCAACCAGGCGCAGAAATGTTTGTAGCGCACGTGGAGGAGTCTGGGAGGAAGGAAAGAAGGAGAGTGCACAGGAAAACAAGAGCCCTCACCTGCTGTGTGTGTTCTCTTCATGTCTGTGACATGTTCTACAGACACACTGTAGTAGTGAAACAGGACGTATTCTGGCAGATTTTTTTCAGAACCGTGTGTGTTGTGGTAAAAATAGGCAAGACTTTAGATGAATCTCTAGATGCCGCGCCACTGCAGCCTCGCTTGACCCGTGGTGAGCCACCGCTATCATGCCAACAGGGCTGCTCTCACCTGTTTGTTAGAGCAGCCACACTGCTGTCATGAAATGGTTAACCTGCCAGCCATTTGTGTTCTGATTTTTGCATTCGTGTTGTGACTTTTGCATTTGGTTCGACATTTCTTGGCCATGGAGAACAAAGGCCTTTCTTTTGACCTTTAGACAGGTGGTTTTTGAGTTGTCAAAAAGGCTACTGACGCTTTGGGATGTCGACCTACCTAAAGCATCAGTATTTGACAAATTGGGCATGAGTCTCAAAGTCAACTTTCTTACTAAGTGCACCCTTAAATGATAATGGAATGTAATAATATCACAATAACAACAGCCATCATTGCTGTGGAGGCAAGTAAAACAATAAGCAATGTGGATATATAATGAATTTCAAGCATGAAGAATATGATGAAAAGCTAAAAAAAAAAAAAAAAAATCCTCTTTGGAAATGCAAAAGTTTCAAGGAGGTTTATCTCCAGCAGACAGACTTCATTGGTCACAAGTAACTAAAGGTGAGTCTGCAATGCCTCTTCCTGCCAGTAGATGGCAGTGTGCGTTATGAGCTTGATAATCAGTGTCAGTCGTTTGTTGTTACGCATCTACTTCCTGTGTTTTTCCTGGATTTGGCTGCGTGGGTCTGTCCAAACTTTTATAAAGAAAAATCAGTGCATATGGCGATAATGCAGAGCACATGGGCAGAGTACTGAACCACGGACCCGGAAGTTAGGTTAGCTTGTTTTATTTCGGCGTGCTGCTTCTTGAATGTTTGCTCGGCTAACATGACATGCTGGAGTTTGACTAGCGTAACGTTACACTTACAACCCACAATATGGACGCAGAGAGCTAATGTTCCTCGGGGCTTGTCTGTCTGAAAAGCTTCTGCCAGTGGACATTAACATGTCGTCATGAAGTGTTACTTGGTTTGGTAACGTTGGACTCTCTGATGTTAGCTTACGATGCCCCTCGCTCCTGCAAACCAGTCCCAGTTGATTCGGTCGAGCCAAAAGGACGAATATTATCAGACCTTCCTGAGAAACAACGCCAACGAAGCGTTTCAAGCACTTGCTGGTAAGTTTTTGTAAATATAACGCACGGGGAAATTAGCATTCGTCTTCGTCAGCTAGTTTAATTCACTTCCAACCATGTCGCTAGCCTGTTTAGGGCGAAGTTTTATTTTCTAATCTCGTTGGTTGCAAAACTCCTTTTATAGCCATTGATTTTACAGAATAACTGATCTAGTCCTTCGTCAATTTGGCATCCATTTAATACACTGAGCAATGTAGTCAGTGAGAAACTTTTAGGAATTTGTTCATGCCAACCTGGAGTGTGTTGGACTGGAAAAACCGTTAATGGCCCAGCATATTTGAAGACTTGAATTTTATTGACATTAATTCTTCTTCTCCATCGGATTCATGTGAGTAATAGGGCATCAACTATTAATTAAAAAGTCCACGTATTACTAACAGGTTAAGCAGCTTAAAATGAAACTGACAGATATTTGGTGTTAATTTCTAATTTTCCAAAATAAAGTTGCACTTGGTACCAGCACTGGTGAGGATGTTTGTGGGAGCCTGACCTTATAATGTACTCGAGCTGAGAGCCACATTATAATGTAAGGCTGGGCGATGGAACATCTCTCGATAAATTATCTCGATAATTTTTACCATGAAATTTTCCACGATAACGATGATACATTTATGACATTTATTTTTGATAAAGTTTTGTTTTAGTTGGTTGTCCTCTACCTAGAAAACACTACAGCCAATCACACAGCAGAGAAACTTATGCATGTGGTGGATGCATGTTTCTGGTCCCTCCCACTCTCAACAACTCAGAATGAAGGCGTGGAGCTGACACAAGAACAGCTTGTTCTTGTGAGCGGTCTGACTAGCGAAACTGAGTGCGAGGAAACTGACAAAGATGGAGAAATTGAACAGAAGAAAGGTCACACTAGTTTGCTTATTTGGAAATAGTTTTCTTACCTGAAGTCTGACAAATGACAGACCAGCATTAGGTGCAAAGTGTGTCGGCGACCACCCACCTCTTCCATCATCTCAACAGGTACTGACCCAAACAGAACTCCAGCTGTCATGCGAGCATCAGCCTCCTGCAAGTAGCCAACAGACCAGCCCCACTGCTACTAGTCAAACTTCACTTCGACAACCAACAATCGCTGCTGCTTTTTCAGCCATTATTCCATATGAGAAGAAACCGAAACGATACAAAGACATAACAAGCGCATTACTCACTGTACTGCTAAAGATATGATGCCTATAGGCACAGTTTAAAAACAGGGCTTCAAGAAGCTAATGATGGTCACAGATACACTCTGTACACACATCAGTCCCTCAGCTGTACGCAGAGTGGAGGGTCAAGGTGGAGCAGCAGCTCAGAGATGATGTGTGGTCTGGTCACATGTCCGAACCACATCAGGTCTTACAGAACAGGAGGCTGATGAAGCTGAACTGAACAACTACCTGCAAGCTTAAGAATGTGCAATATTCAAAGGATAATCATCCTCAACATTTACATTTTTATTATTTTCTTTAATCAATGTTGCGTTCAGTAAACTACCGCTAAAATGTTTGAGACATGTTTGAAACAAGCAATTTGTTGTTCATATTTATCGTTTAATTTATTCAGTGTTTAACATAAAGCCATTTGTTTGGTTGGTTGGTTCTGTTGGCTGTTTGTCATCTAGTATCTGACAATAAATAACTGTATTTTATAAACCATAACTAACCTTCGGGTTTGTTTTCGGGTCTGTCCAAAGGAGAATACTCTTAAAACTGTAAATTCAACATTATTATTATTATTGTTAAATATATATTGTGATAATTATCAATATCGATAAAAAAAACACATATTGTGATAAGACTTTTGGCCATATCGCCCGGCCCTACTTAGTTCAATGGTCACTCAATACCAATAGGTTTTATTCTTTTAAGCAATAGATGGCCTGGTCATCATAGTCATCATAATTAATGCTCCTTTTTAAAGTGATGAAGCAACCGCCTGTTCAATTATGAAACAGCTGTGTTGGAAATTCAGCACCTGTTCTCCATATTCCACTAGGGCATGGCCTAAAAGTTGAATCTCCTATTTTTTTCACACCAAAGTCAAAGAAATTATTCAAAGTATTGCTTTTATTTCAATGCTTTTATTGTAAACAAAATGGCCCTGACATTGTAAACAGTGCACCTTCAAACTCACTTGAAAAAATAAATAAAAGGACCTCCTTGAACCTATTGTTTGCTGTAGTGGAGTAAAACGACACTCCCTCCAGCTTTCTAGCGATCTTTCCATGTATACATTTGTACAGGTGAGGCAAGGCAACTTGAAGCTTGGTAGCACATACCTGGGGTTGAAAGTTTTCAGCATGTGGATAGGCCCTGGCTTTTCCACTGTATATATGGGCACCATATCTTAAGCGATATGCATCATGACGGCATCTGTAATAGCTGTTCACTGAGCCCCTTACTTGTCATATGGGGTACAATGAGAAAGCATCAGCCAAGTCGGTGCGGCAGCGCGCATGAACTCTTCACAGCAGTGCAGCTGATGCTGTGACACGGTTATGTATTTACTCGCTGTCATGTCACTGTTTACTGCAAGACCTCCGCACATGCCTCCACCGAACTTCGTTGGTAGCCCACATCTGCGAACAGCATCATCTCAAGCGACGAAGTAAGTAAACTAAGTGTTTAATTTTAGTGCAACTTTAGTATATTTCTTTGACAACATTTGCGCATTAATTCAGCAAAATGATAGTTGTAATGTAAAGTGTGTTTGCTATACACTGGCCAAATGGTTACTAAAGTTAAAATTTCACCAGCCACGGTGAAGCTAGTGATGACCATTGTTTTGTGACTGAAGCTAATGTGACTGCCACCAACGTTGTGGTGTTTGACAAGCATTTGGCATGTGGCTGCAGCTAATTTCTGACTGTGGTAATTACCAACATAGCTAATATTTATAACACTGGATAAAGCTTGCTAACACGCTGACATAAGTGTGCAGTCATTATCATGTAACAGCAGTAGAATGATTCAATGTCTCAAGCCAAGTGTTATGTGCCAGTGCCACTGAGATAATGTGTGAAACCATTCCCATTATAATACAATATGAATAGCACTGCGCCATAACAGAGTAAATACAAGAAAAACAGAAATCATAGCTGGTATTATACTAAGTTGAATCAGAATAAAAATAACATCAAGTAAAATCATAACATCCCTTTGAGGATTAATAAAGTTATTCTTATTCTCATTGTTTTTGTTTCAGGATTTGGAATTGAATATGGAAGGAGTGGCACACAGAGGAAACTTCAGAGGAGGAGTATGTGTCGGCAGGCTCCGGACCAGTGTCTGAGCAGGAGTGCCCACCTGGAGATGTACTGCCTGGATGAGGGTACACTGCGTCCTGTTAGGATGACGTGGAGTGACATCTTTGCTCTGGAGGACAGCCAAGATGTGGCAGCCGATAACAGTTTGCTGCCTAACGCCTGGGAAGAGGGAACCGGACGCTGATACTGAGCTGCTGTGTTCTTCGCATCTGAACCAAAACTCCCTAACCCCTTTGCGAACTACACAGGTTACAAAGAAATTCTGTTTAGGGTGCCAGACTAAACTTTTCAACTGTTTTGTGTATCTGTGATCACAATACCTCAAAAAAATAAACATTTTTAGCCAAAGATTCCACTTTCATCCAAAAATAAATGCTATTTATGTACAATATATATTTTATTTTCAAAGTTAACAGTGAAAAGAAATATTTTTCAAATTTGCATTATGTACATAGTTTTATTTTGTTTGTTTTTTTACACGTTCATAATAAAATCAATGTGTGGTAGACAAGACGGTCATGTCTTCTCTCTTTTCTTGCTCACAACTCTGGATCATGTAGCTGAGGCCTTTATGGAGAGAAGAGAAAAGTAGCGTTAGAACACATGCTCACAATGCTCCATAATCAAATCTAGTAATTATTATTTTTACCTCTTTCGTGGCAGAACAGATATAAATAATGGCTTGATGCTGATTGTTTGAGCATTACAAATAGAAGTGCCAGACTTTCAAATGAATTAGCAGTGTATTATACTTGGTGATAGTGAGCAGAAGATCTACATTTTTCTGCAGTATTGGACCTCAGTACAGTACAGCTGGCACTTACAGAGAATGACTCGTGACTAACTTCTAAATTGTTTTTTATTTCAAAGAGGTATGTTTTGACTTGACCCGCAAAACAATAACAAACATTATTTGAAGCTGATCAGACATGAATGTGGAATGTAGGTGAATGACATAACTGTCCTCTGCAAATGTGTGTCTGGACCAGTTCAATATCAATTTATATAGCATAGGGCTAAAACGATTCATCGAGTTACTCGATTAACTCGATTATAAAAATTCCTGGAGGCAAAAACTCTGCCTCAAAGCCCCGTTAAGGCACTATATGCGCAGGGATCTGATTGTTCCACACGGACCGTTGTTCAGGAAGCACACCAGCGCGTCATACATTTTAAATTTAGCTGGCGCGATGGCGGAAAGTCAGGATGTCCGTAAACGGCAGAGAGTATCTAAAGTTTGGGATCATTATATACTGAAAAAGGAAGAGAACAAAGTGCAGTGTGTCTACTGCAAAGTAGACCTGGCTTACCACTAGGGCTGCAGCTATCGATTCTTTTTGTAATCGATTAATCTAGCACTTTATCGATCGATTAATCGAGTAATCGGATTTTTTTTTCTTTCTTTTTTTTGCATTTTTAAACAATCAAAACAAATAATGCATAATGGAAATTATATTGCTGTAAAATGATCAAGCATTTCTCAAAAAAACAGAGGTATTCATTCCAACTCCAACATTTGGCTCCAAAACTAAGCCCATTTATTAAGTGCCAGTGCCAATAATTAAACAACAATACAGTTAAATCAACGTACTGTAAAGCATGTATAACATGTAAAACTGTGAATACAAACTTAAATAGTAAAGGCCATTTGGCCTTGGTTTTGTTTTCTTCATACAACATTACCAAAAAAGGATTGCACCTTCTGCAAATTACCCACCTGAGAACAAAGAATGAATATAAAATATCAAGCCAAACATGACGCAATGTTTACAATTTATAAAAAATAAATGTAAATAAAACAATTATAAATAAATAAAATAAATAAATTATAAATAAGTCTTTTTCAGTCTTCAGTCCCCAAATCCATGATAACCACACTAATCCGCCAATCACAAGGAGGCAAATACACTGTGTGGGAAGACTCGGGTCCCACCTACTCCACATTATACGTGTCCTCCTGGAACCGAAACTCATCCTGAACTGTCAGGAATCATTTCAAAGTGACACAGACACATTGGTGGAGGCGGTGTAATGCACTCAAACAGGGTTTATAATCACAAAACAGCCAATGTGACACGTAATTCATGATCATGTCTGTATAAAGTGATGTTTATTTTTGCTCTTCTTCAGCGGCTGTTTCAGTGAGTTTTGGGTGCAGAGTGATGAGACATATACCGTTGAAATGTGTAGAGTCCCAGCTTTCATATGACATGCTGTATGTAGCATTAGCATGAAGTAGCGTAATCGCTAACGCCGATTTTTCGGACATGCGCCATTAGCGTGTTTTTTCTATGTGCTCCTTTAGTTGCTTGGTGTCGGAATTGAGTTTCGATCAGGTGAAAGTGATTATCATGAGCGTTTAGCCGAGCTTCTTCCCGTTAAGTTGGTGTGCTGCATTAATATGTTGCTACATGGTTAGCATGCTCTTATAGGGTGTATAATGCAACATGCGCAGCTCGGGTTGAAGAGGTTAAAAACATCAAAGCTAAACATCACATCTTGTCAAACCGCATCACGACATCACTACAAATACAGAGCTGCCAGCCAGCTAAATTCAAAATGTATGACGCGCTGGTGTGCTTCCTGAACAACGGTCCGTGTGGAACAATCAGATCCCTGCGGTATAGTGCGCGTCATGGGAATTTAACGAGGCTTCGAGGCAGAGTTTTTGCCTCGAGGAATTTTTATAATCGAGTTAATCGAGTAACTCGATGAATCGTTTCAGCCCTACTTACCACAGCAGTACAACGTCAATGATTCAACATCTGAATCGGAAACATCCACATGCTGTTTCACCAAGAGTCGCTGAAACAAGGTAATGTAGCCTAAGCCTTTACATTGATGTTGGCTGATTTTAATAGCATACTGTATTTGTAGCGATGTCGTGATGCGGTTTGACTAGATATGATGTTTAGCTTTGATGTTTTTAACCTCTTCAACCCGAGCTGCGCATGTTGCATTATACACCCTATAAGAGCATGCTAACCATGTAGCAACATATTAATGCAGCACACCCACTTAACGGGAAGAAGCTCGGCTAAACGCTCATGATAATCATTTTTACCTAATCGAAACTCAATTCCGACACCAAGCAACTAAAGGAGCACATAGAAAAAACATGCAAATGGCGTTAGCGCTACTTCATGCTAGCGCTACATACATTAATTGCTTTTCCTTTTTTTCTCCCTCTCAGCACTTCCCAACGGAGCATGGACAGCTTTGTTCGACCAGCGCAATCATGCACTGTTCAAGAGGCTACCATTTTTACTGAGAGCATTTTGAACATGATTGTGACTGATATGAGGCCACTGTCCATTGTGGAGGACAAAGGATTCAGGGACATGATCTCTACTTTCAATTCGAAATACAACCTGCCATCAAGGACATATTTCACCCAATTGATGGAGAAGAAACACAAAGAAATCACAGAGCAATTGAAAGTGGTCCTAAAGGAAACAGAGTGTGTTGCCCTGACAGCAGACATTTGGACCAGTGTGGCAACAGAGGCCTACCTCGGGGTGACATGCCACTTCTTTGGGGAAGATTGGGAGATGAAGTCCCTCTCCCTAACCACAATGCCCCTAGAAGAGAGACACACTGCAGCTAACATTGCAGACTGGCTAGAGGAGACAACTGCCAAATTTCAGATTCCATTTGAAAAAGTAAAGGCAGTTGTTCATGACAATGGGGCCAATATGGTGGCAGCAGCGAGAATTCTTAGAGAGAGGCATGGGTGGGCTTCTCTGAGATGTGCAGGGCATACTTTAAATGTAGTTGTGCAGAGCACACTTAAAAACAAAACAATTGCTAGTTGTGTGGGTTCTGCTAGGTGCCTTGTGGAACACTTCAAAAAGAGTGAACTGGCCTGCACTAAGCTCAAAGAAAAACAACAGCAGATGGGAAAGCCACCACTCATGTTGATACAGGATGTCAGTACTCGGTGGAACAGTACGTATCACATGTTATCAAGGCCCGTGACTGCAGCTCTCTCTTATCCAGCAGTCAATCCGAGAGGCAAACACCACTACCTGGATCTAAAGCCAGAACAGTGGAACATCAGTGAGGAGTTGACACAGGTTCTTGGGCCATTTGAAGGAGCTACACAGTTTCTTAGTGGAGAACAATATGTCACCCTCACTGCCCTTCCACAGCTGGTCCAAAACCTTAAAAAGTCCACACTGACTGCAGAACTTCAAACTGCACCAGTGAAGGCATTTCAGGCTTCTGCTGCAGAGCAGTTCACAGAGAGGTGGCAAGAGCTGTATGAATTTCTACCTGATATTCCCAACCCTGTCCTTCTGGCTGCTGCTTTGGACCCCAGGTTTAGAAAACTGAAGTTCTTGCCTGCTGAAGAGGTGTTTAAGGTCCAAACTACCATTCAATCAATGGCACTAGCTGCCAAAAAGGACTCAAAACAGACACATGTAAGGGTAGAGGAAGCCACTGCCACCACATCAGCTACACACACTACAGGTGGATCACATCGGAGAAGTATTCTGGGATCATCATCAGAGGATGAGGATGAAAGAGAGCATGAGGATGAGCAGATGAGCAGAGCGGTGCAGAGGGAGGTCTTGGAGTATTTTGGGGAACAGCCTATTTCCAAGAAGGAGAATCCACTGCCATGGTGGAGAATAAATCAAGCAAGATATCCAACCTTGGCACAGCTGGCAATGTCTTTCTTGGGGATCCCAGCAACATCAACACCCTCAGAGCGCTTGTTCTCTGCTGCTGGGAACATTGCCTCAAAACGTAGGGCAAGCCTAAGTGCTAAGCATGTGGACATGTTTAGAGCTGTCCCAAACGATTATTTTTCTAACGATTAATCTAGCGATTATTTTTTCGATTAGTCGACTAATCTAACGATTAATTTAACGTTACATGACCAAACAAAAGTAACGTAGTAACTGTAACTGTGGTTGGTAACTTATCTGAGGAAAAAAATACTGCAGTTGTAGGCGGAGCAGCGTCTGTCCTCCCGCCTGTCCCACCAACTCTTCATCACATTTCTGCCCGAAAAACAGCGTCTGTCACCGGCAACAACCTTTAACTCACTCAAGTGGTTGTGTTGATAGAAATCACCGCGACAGTCAGCCCTCCCGACCGAGACTTCAGTGAACTTTCCCCCAGAAAACTGCCTCCATCCCCGCGAGTGACAGAGTCATAAAGCGACCTGTTCACTGATGGCGATTTTGTAATTATGTAATTTAGTGCGAAACACGAAACTCTTTCACCTTCCAGGATGTTCAGGGGGCCGGGTTCTCAATCACTACACATTATGAACAGTCCGCGGGTTTAGAGTGACAGGGGGGACACCTGGGAAACACCCCGACGTCATCATCATGACGTGTACCGTCACGTCTCTTTAGGAGCGGCAGCGCAGCTTTCTGTGTGAATTACATGGCGGTTCGTCTTTATTCCAGCGGTGCTTCGCTCTGTGTGAATGACCAACAGCGGAGAATTGACGAACCGCCGCTGCGGCGTTAATGCACCGTCTCTGTGTGAGAGGGGCTATTCTCAGCCTCCGCAGGTACTACCACTTCCTGTTTGGGACGACGCGTCGACGCAAATTATTCATGTTGACGAATTTATGTTGTCGATTACGTCGACTACGTTGACGCGTTGTCCCAGCCCTAGACATGTTGACGTTTCTCCATTGCAAATATAAGCTGTTGTAGAATCTGAACTCTCTCTGTTGTATTAAGAAAACAAAACCAAGGCCAAATGGCCTTTACTATTTAAGTTTGTATTCACAGTTTTACATGTTATACATGTTTTACAGTAAGTTGATTTAACTGTATTGTTGTTTAATTATTGGCACTGGCACTTAATAAATGGGCTTAGTTTTGGAGCCACATGTTGGAGTTGGAATGAATACCTCTATTTTTTTGAGAAATGCTTGATCATTTTACAGCTACATCATTTTCGTTATGCATTATTTGTTTTGGTTGTTTAAAAACGCAAAAATAAAAAAATATCCGATTAATCAATTAATCAATCGATAAAGTGCTAGATTAATCGATTACAAAAAGAATCGATAGCTGCAGCCCTAATATAGCACCACCTGAGTTTGTTTACATGCAATTGTGCACTTCACGGTTAGCTCTAAACTGCCTTTTATTCAGCTACATCACAACAGTATCATCAACAAGTCAACACAATAGCCCCTAACACATAGCCTGTAAATACTGTTACTGTACCCCCTAAATAGCATATTTCGCTGTGTGTATGATTTATCCTTATCCCCTAACGTTACACGCATGAAGCAGCCAGGAAGCCGGCTCGCTGTGTGTAGCTAGTGGCTAATCTGACTACACAGACACAGAAACCGTTAGCCTGTTGCTACAGCCACCTGCTAACATCGCCTCCCGGATAACAAACTATTAGTTTTCAGACTAAAGGACCGTGGAAAAAAATGCGCAGTCTGTAACTACACAGGACTGGACTAAGATACATGTTAGCAGCTAACGCTACTTTGCACGTTAGCTCACTCCGAGTCCTCGGTGATCTCATAAGATTTTCAAATCAAGCTCTAAACATGACCTGTAATGTTTTCTTACCTGGTTGCTAGGAAAATGAGCCATGTCAGCATCTGTTTTCAGTCCCACTTCAAGTTGAAGCTGCCTCCATGAGTCGAACGCGTATCCGATAATTATTCGGGTGCCAGCCCAGCTTTGGTCGTAATTTCGTTTCGACTCACGACTTGCCGCTTATAAAACCTTTGTTTTCCTCTTAGTATAACTTTTTATTGGACTTTGTGTGGTGCTGGGTCGTTTTCTGGCCGTAGCAGAATCCATTGCTACTCAAACACTAGTTTGCATCCACCGCGCTTGTCTTCTTCCGGTCTCCAAGCCGTCGAGGACGTGCATTCAGCGTCATTTGACGCCACGTCCGCAGGACTGCGCAGGAAATTCAGACCCAGAATTGCAGTACATTATGTAGCACATAGCCTGTTCAAGGCAACGGAGAGATACGTGGGTGGGCTCATTCTTTTTGGTTTTGAACGCTTCATCACCTATTAGCATTAAAATACTTAAAGTTAATGTTTATTTTTTCACAAATCTTGCCCTAAGTCCCTGTTAAATTGCAATAAATTGGTTGTGCTGAGCCTTTAAACAAACTTTGCAGCGGCCGTGGTTTGTTGGAGGTCTGACGCGACAGAACTGAACCAGCTCAAAACTACTGACGAGACAGTGCCTTTTTTGGGAACAAACTGTTTGCTTGCGGCCATGTTGTTGTGTTTGTCTCTCTGTGGGAAGTAAATGCAGGGGGGAGGGGGGAACCCTCTATGAACTACAAGGGGGAGTGGCGGCAGAGAAAGTTAAAGAGAAAAACGATTTTTTATTTCAAAAAATCTTCGAAAATCGCAGGCCCAGAATGAATTGATAATATCGATTTATTGGCCAACCATATATTCAACTATGTCCAACTTTTCTCTGTTTCTCTTTCTGTAGGATCTAAAAGATGGCTGGACTGGAGGAGAGAGATAGAGCTGCTGGCAGACCTTACATATAACGGGATAACGACATTCTCAGGTAATTACTGAACAAGCCAGCATGACATCTTACCTTGATTTTTGCATGTTTTACTAGTTGGGCTGTGGTTAACTGTTTCCACTGTTATCATTTTCCTCCCAAGGTTACCAAACCCTTGGTGAAGAATATGTTAACATCATTCAGGTGGATCCCAGTAAACGTCAAATCCCCTCCACAGCCAGACGAGGCCTCTTTGTCCTCTGCCATGCCTTCATTCCTTACCTTCTGGACAAGGTTCTGGTGTGCCTGGAGAATGAGCTGGAAGGTGGGCAGAAGAGCTGCAGTGATGTCAGTCGGCGGCAGGCACCATCCGGGCTGTGGAGCCTGGAGTCTTGGCTGAGGAGATGGATGCAGAGGGCAGTGGGGCTGCTGTCAGAGCCCCAGAGGAAGGCATGCCTGCCCGCTGTGTTTTTCCTCCAGCAGAGTCTGACTCTCCTGCACAGACTACATGTGGCTCTTTTCTACATCAGTGGCTCTTTCTATCACCTATCAAAGAGGGCAGCTGGTATCAGCTATGTAGGTATTTGTTTTTACATTCCTAGATATACAGTATCTCACATTTTAGGCAGAACAGAAATGTACTCCTTTATTATTCTGTTTTAAAAAAGCTTTACAGTGGGCCCAGCCATACATTTACATATGTAATCAAGTCAGCATTCATATGTAATTCACATTTATTTGTACTCTACTAAATATCCACACCCATCATTTTTTCTCACTATTGGTTGTTAAAGGTGCAGTTCAGTCAAAAATGAAAATGCAGTCATTATCTACTACTAATTATTAAAAGTTTGTTAAACAGAGAATATAAATACCGAAAAAAGGTACCGTTGGATACCAATTTCATGTACCAGTTTTGGTTCAAATGTTCAACGGCACCCAGCCAACTGAAAAGGTGTCTGTGTGTCTCTGTTTGTCTGTCTCTCTCTCTGTGTGTGTAGCTTCGTGTGATGGGGCTGAACAGCAATGACAGGACCATCAGAAGCAGCTACAGGCTGCTGGGGGCCGTGTCTCTCTTCCAGCTGCTCATCACAGTTTGTCTGCAGCTCAACAACTTCAGACAGAGACAGAGAGCCAGGCAGGAGTGGAGGCTTTACAGGGACCTCAGGTACAAGTACATGACAGGGACCAGACAAAACCACACTGCTCTGGACAGAATTGTAGTTTGAAACAACTTATCCTTATACTACAGTTAAATATTTTAGTCCTGAAGTGAACAGCATTTTGTCAGTATTTCAACGTGAGTGTCCTTAATTGATGAATATGTCATTGCAGCCTGGTCAGAAGTTGTTGAGTTCAGGAGATGTGGACTTGCAGTACAGATCACATAGCACTTAATTCAAACATTCATTCATTATGGTGAAATAATTCAACTTTGGTCTGTTGACACAAAGCAGGGGAGCCATAAAGAAAATTGTGGGGGCCAATTTTACTCAATCAAGATTTCCATTTATCGCTTTCTCTAAACAACACTGCAAGAGCTACTGCAATTATGTAATAAAAGCTTTGTCGTAGAAAGTATTATATAATTTAAGTTTAGTGCTGAAGTCTTCGTCTGTCTCCAGTCCTCAGTGTACACAGAGCGCAGGGTCCAGAGTTGTCCGCTGCATCCTCTGCCTGGAGGAGAGGAGACACTCCACGTCCACTCCCTGTGGACACCTCTTCTGCTGGGAGTGCATCACAGAGTGGTGCAACACCAAGGTCAGGCTTCGACATGACTAGCACAATTCATTATAATTTAAATTACTTTTCATCTGTACTATAACTGAACTAAATAATTAACGGCCTATGGCTTTCTGTTTCAACTCAACATTTTTTATTGCTGAAGCAGACATTTTAATATTTCATCTTGTTGTAATTTATTGAATAAAACCTGTTGAGTAGGATTGATTTTGGGGTACTATTTTCAATGAGATTTCTATTTTGTATCGATTGACAGTTGATTGACATTAAAGAAATGTTAAAGTATAAAAACACATTATATCAAACTGATGACAAGGGCCTTAAAGTGGTTAAGCCTTACTTTGTGAGGCTGCATGTGGAAGAAGGTCCCTGTGTCTATTTCCAGACCTTCATTATTCCAGTCTGGTGCTCATACGTGTCATATTTCCAATCTTATTTGTGTTGAATCATATTAGCACACACATTGAGGGAGTGGGAGGAATGGAGGTGTTGGTGGGGGCCAAGCAGCAAATTTTGCCACTGTAACACTGTCATGTGTGTGTGTTTGTTTTACTTGTTAGGCTGAGTGCCCTCTGTGTCGAGAGAAGTTCCAGCCTCACAGACTGGTGTACCTGAGGAACTACAGCTAAAACTGCAGAGCCTGATTTTAAACACACACACACACACACACACACACACACACACACACACACACACACACTTTTTTTTCTTTTTTTTTTTTTGGTTGTTTCTGACTAAAATTTTGGATTATATCTGTTCAAAGTTGTAAATACTAATTTAATTTCATTAAAAGATTAAAACGACAGATTCTAATCAAATGAAGGGAATGTTCAATGTTTTGTTTTCTAGGTTTTTCTAATAGTTGAATACGACCCATGTCAAGTACTAACCCCTTCACACTGGCCAAAAACCCTCTTACCTGTTACCCCTTGGCCTCCAGCCGTGTTTCCACTCTTTATTCCGATACAGGGTGAACCTGCCCTCATCAGTGAACATCACTGACAACCAACATGTTGGCTGGCCCACTGCAGGTGTGCTTGATGGTGCCTGGAGTTCAGGGGTGATGCAATTGTGGTCTGGTGTTTAATCCATTAGGTGTATCTTATTTGATAAAAACAAGTATGTCTGTGGTTTACGTGTAATCATCTAAAAAGTTTTACGTGATTGTAGTTATAGTGAATATAGTTTAGGCCTACACTTTGACGGACGGAAAACAGTTCTGCTGGATGATCACTTTATTTTTTCAAAGGCTGATCTCTGGAGAAACGAGCAGCTGGATCTCAATCCTGCATAACTGTTTGGATTTGTGGTTTGTGTGAGTTAAGTACCTGTGTCATTCTCAGTTTTATCTGTCATTGGCCATGTTGGGATTTGATGGTCCTGCTGAATCCCTATTATTAATTTTCATGCAAACAAAGCTTCTGTTTTTTTTGTGATTGCTCAGAAGCACAGGAACCATTTCAATTTGCAGAATGAGTTTATATATTTATTAATATTTTGCCTCTGTATTCAGTGATATTCTGATTGTGAAATCATTTAATAACCCATAATGTGAATTTGGTGCCCTCGGGACACTGGAATTATCAGGGAAAATTGAAATGATGTAACATATGAAACCTCATTCTCAGGCATGATCAGCCGCACATTTTTAAAACAGACCATAAAAAGAAAAAATATTTTGAATAACTGAAGAAAGTTGTTTGTTGTTGTTTTGGTCTCTACAGTCAGGATGGCACATTTTAAATTGCTGGTGAATCGGTAAAGAAACAACATAAAAGTTGGTGATACACTTGAGTTTCATCTTGTATTAAAAAGTGCCCTTTTTGTGTGTTTTTTTTAATGAATAATGAAATTCCTGTTGTGCAAAGGGATGTCAAAAACGCGGCGGTATAAAAACGCCACGGTTATCTACTGTACGCATTTCCTCGTAATATGGTGTTGTGTGTGTATGTGTTGAGCCAATAAAGCCTTCTCTGTCCGCTGCGGCTCCGCTCTCTCTCTCTACGAACGGTCTGTACTTTCTACTTTCAAATTAAAAGCCCACCGCTAAAAACCCAGTTCTAAACTCCAATGGGGTGCAATGTAAAGCTCTTATTTTGAAGACAAATTCGTTGTCACTGTTCACTGTCCAACTTCGTGCTTCAAGTCACGTCACATGTTTACGCCTACCTCAGTGGCGGCTTTTGGAAAATTACTAATGTGCTGCCTTTTCAATCTAAAAAGGGCTACAGAGGGGTGTGAGAGAGAGAGCGTTAGTTTTGCAGGAGACTTGGAGTAGAGGAGACATGCCCATTGGTTGTCCCTTAGGCTACAGAGAGATAGTGTTCCCATCCACCAAACTGAGAGGAGTAACTCAGGGCAGGGATTCAGGAGGAATGCTGTTTTGGTATAAGGCAAACCTTGTACACTCAATAGAATTGATCAAAATAGGCGAATTTTCAATTTGGATCAAAATAAAAAGAGAAGTAGTTGCCACTGATAAAGATATATTCATGTGTGCAGCATATATCCCCCCATCAGAATCCCCTTACTACAATGAAAACAGTTTCTCCATTCTGGAAGATGAGATCAGTCACTACCAGGCCCAGGGAAGTGTACTGATCTGTGGGGACCTTAATGCCAGGACTGGTATAGAACCAGATTCTATTACTCCACAGGGAGACAAACATATGCCTGGCCAAATCAGCATTCTCCTCCCTTCTTACCTCCACAGGAACAACTTTGATAAAACTGTCAACAAAAGCGGGCACCAACCACTGCAGCTGTGTTGAACACTGGGTCTGTACATGGTTAACGGTCGGCTTCCAGGGGACTCCTTTGGTCTCTACACACACAGCTCTCCTCTTGGCAACAGCACTGTAGACTAGAACATTACAGACCTGGACCCCTTCTGTCTGAGAGCATTAACAGTCAGCCCCCTCACACCCTTGTCTGATCATAGTAAAATAACACTCTACATTAGAAAGACAGCAACAGACCCTCATGCAGCAGAACCCACTACATTGAACTATACAAAACAACCTTATAGATGGACGACCAATAGCAAGGACGACTACCAGAAAGCAATCAGACTGCTGACAATTCAATCTCAATTAGACCATTTTCTTTCCACCTCATATCCCCACAGTGACGATGGTCTGAATCAGGTTTTACAGAGTCTGAACAACATATTTGACAACACGGCACATTTGTCCAACCTGAAAAAGTGTCAACACCACAGATCAAAAACATCAGCCAGTGAAAAGTGGTTTGATGCAGACTGCAGACATCTGAGAAAAACACTCAGGAGTTTATTAAATCAAAAACACAACAACCTGACAACCCTGAGCTCCGCCTCCATCATTGGGAAACACTGAAATTATACAGAAGAACACACCGAACTAAAAAGCAGCAGCATGAACAGCATCAACTTGATGTAATTGAAGAGTCCATTGACTCAAATAATTTCTGGAAAAAATGGCACTCTTTCAGTAAACCACAGAAGGAAGAATTGGCTATTCAAAATGGTGAAATATAGAAACAACACTTTGAAAACCTGTATAGTTCTATTACACTGAATTCGGCCCAAAATGATCTCCTCAACAAACTACAAACTCTAGAATCAGTCGTTAAAGACAGTCAAAACCCTCTAGACTACCAAAATACTGAAGAGGAGCTGCTGGTTAAAATCCAGGCCCTACAACAAAGGAAGGCCAGTGGTCCTGATGGTATTTTAAATGTTGAAGTTTAGTGACCATAAATCCAACATCGCCATATTAAAATTATTCAACCTGGTTCTGAACATTGGACATTTCCCTGACATCTAGTGCAAAGGAATCATCACACCAATCTTTAAAAATGGAAATAAATTTGATCCAAACAACTACAGAGGCATATGTGTCAGCAGCACCCTGGGGAAGTTATTCTGCAGCATCTTAAACAGCCGACTGCAAAACTTCCTCAGTGAGCACAATGTGCTGAGCAAGAGTCAGATTGGATTTACACCACAACATCGAACTACAGACCACATCTACACCCTCCACACCCTGAGCACATCCACCAAAACAACAACAAAATTCAATCTTGTTTTGTAGATTTCAAAAAATGTATTATTATTATTATTTTATTATTGTTTTTTTTCACATTTGACTACTGCCATATTGTATTAATATATTTTTGTTAATTGTTTCTTTCTATGTTGATCCTAAACAAACGTTAATTACTTCTATGCCATTTTTTCTTTCTATTATCTATTTAATTCAATGAAATGTATATCCATTGTATAATCCTTGAAGCTTTGGCAATATTGTGCACCTGACATTCATGCCAATAAAGCAAACTGAAATTGAAATTGAGAGTGAGAGTGAGTGAGAGAGAGAGTGAGAGAGAGAGAGAGAGAGAGAGAGAGAGAGAGAGAGAGAGAGAGAGAGAGAAGCCGCTGCCTCATCTAGAACTCCACGCACGTAGATGAGACGTGACAGTGGAGCGACTTGAACCTTTGTAAGTTATAAAACCATTAACATAACTTCCTTGTGGGGGCTAACAAGTCGCCTTCCACTTATTCAAATTAAATATGAGTCATATTTCAGAAAAGTGCCCATTTGTCCTTGTAGCTAACTGCTTGTTAAGAATAATCTGACAGCTGTCTGTGTTGGCTGTTTATCTTGCCACAAATCTTCAGCTTCTTCCAGATATTGAGTTTATTGTGACTTTGCTGTTGTAAACATTGCTGTTCCCACTAACATCCACAGTAGTCATTTCTTGGTTTTGTCATATTTTTAGATGTGTAGCCTGTATTTCTAGTTTGCACTTGCCCCAAAGTCCTTCTAGACAACTCAGGCCACTCGGCGGCCATCTTGGCGACGCCTCGAAAAGCCCAAAGAGACCAGACCCCTATCTAAATGAATGGAGGCATGGTCAAAACCACCCTTTAACGTGATAGCAGGACGGAAAAAACATACAGACATGCTCGCCAGTGAAATAAGATACAAATAAAAACCAAAAAAAAACGACTTTACCGTAGAAATGATGTTTAAAACGCTCTTTTCCTACCGGGAGAACTCCACTGCGCATGCGCGGGGATTTACGACACCGACGTCCATCGTACGGCTGAATCTGTGCCGGCTGCTGTGCTCTGGCTCTACTCTGCCTGACCACTGATGTATGGACCAGATAATGTCTAATACATCATTTCTTATCATTCACTCTATAAATTAGATAAAGATCTGAACGCAGTAAATGTTTTACAACAGTCGAACGTCTCTGATGGTCTCTGTCGTAAAAAAAACTACTTGTGCGCATGCGCTGGTGAAACAACATGATTGGGCTATAAGTTTCCCGGTTCGGCTGTGACAACGCAGGTGATTGGCTGTTGGTGAAAGGGGCGGGATATGCGCCATCTTTGGCGTTGCAGATTTCCCCATTCAAAATGATCAGAGTGGCCTGTCTCTACAATAATAGAACGTCTCTGACTTGCCCTCCAATAAATAGCCTAATAATAAACCAGTGTTTCATTGCTTTTTAAGAACTGCAGCTGAATTGCTTGTCTTCTAAACCTCAGTATTATGATAATGTGAATAAACTCATGTTGACAATAATTTGTTGACACAAAAGAAATGGCAATTGCATATCACTCAAAGCTACACAGGATACACAGCTAAGAAGTTAGATTTCTATAAGTACTTTGTTTATTAATTTTACATTAATTAACCTACATATTGTGTTATTAAGGCCAGAAAAAAAAAATTGGCGCACGCCGTGCGCACGCACCCACTGCCCTTTTCTGATGTTGAGCCCCTGCCCCCTCTATAATCATGAGCACGTCCCTGACTTGTTCATTTAGCAACATCAATTTGCCTGCTTTCTGTCTGGATACGAGCCAAAGCCAGGTAGCACACCGTCTCAGTCAGCTTTCAATAGTTGACATGTCTATTTGGAATGGTAACAGTGGACACACTTTATAATGTGCCTTTGATAGCCCCCAAACGAACACTTTTAAGAACAGCTTCCACTATATTGTGTGAGTTTTGAGTTTGATCCTTAATTTGAATTATAGCCCCACAACTGAGCTGAAGCGGTTGCACAAACAAACAAAACCATTTTTCATAACTCCTACACATGACTCTCATGTGAGTGAGTAAAACCATTGAAGAAACAAATGTACTGTTGTGCAAAATACATGTATCAATAAGGCTCTTGTAATAAGTTATTACATTATTACATTATGCGCACAGCCCTAATTAAGTTATGCATCTGTGATATTATTGCATTATGAACTTTTATTACATTTAAATTATTACATAATAAGTTGTTATTACATTATTAGCCATTATCACATTATTAGTTGCTACAGATTTCAATGAAAAAAATGCTGAGTATCGGATGTTGTCTGCAAAAAAGGGCCTTCTCTCTCAGTAGTTACACATGGTGCATTCCAGAGTAATAAGTACATTTATGAGAAAGTTCAGGTGGTGATACACTAGCATAATTATGAATATTATATTCTGTTTCTGTCAATAGATTCTCCTGAACCCTACATATTGGAGCATTAAAGGAGCATTAGAAGTAAAACTCTATGTATACTGACTTTCTAGCTCTCTTATGGCCCACACACTCTGCCAGCACTCAAAGTGTTTACATCCAAACATTCAGTCCCAACACACTATGGTGGAACAACTTGTGGGAAATCAGTTGACCCATAATATACAGTATATGTACATACCATGCTATGTACTTTCACTTGTACTCGTACATTTAATATAAGATACTTTAAGACATTAACTCAAGTACTATTAAGTAGTATTTTATCACCATATCTTTACTGTCACTCAAGTGTTGCTTTTTTACAAGTCATTTTGAGGGAATCTTGAACAAAGATTGGCTTCCAACTAAATCTGTACTTGGCAATGATGATAGCGTTTACGGTTGGGGAAACATAGTGGAAAATTCACTGGAACATTAAAAAAAAAAAAAAAACGCACAATGAAGTTGCAGGTCAAAGAGGGGACACCAACTCTGATTCCATAAATTAAAGTCAGATATGATTCACACTTCTACAACCTCCACACCCTTAGTTTCCCCCTAGGAAAGATCAACGCTAATTCTTTAATGTCAGTTTGGTGTGCCTGAGCCAGTGGGCAGTGTAAAAAAGCCAGTTATTTAAGATTGGTAATTAATATTCATTGTTTTGTCCCTTCTGCTATCATGTTTATAGATCCTGTATCAAAATGCCTTTATACAGTTTTGTGAATAAACAAAGCGTGGAACAAGAGATTGCACAACACTCTTTTCTTTACAGTTATTTGTGGATGCTGCTCTCTGTGATATGGTGATGTGAAAATACCAGGGTCTGTAATTATAGGCTTTTAAACTTCCCTAACATAGCAGCTTCACAATAGGCTGCTGTCTTTGATGGTGTGTGTCTCTGTAGTCTCCCCAGGCTAGCTGTACAAAAAAAAAATACTTTGCTCTTTCTGATGAAAAGAATGGGAAGAGAGCAGACATGTTCCAACCCGTCACTGTTCTGAATGTGAAGTGATCAACTGTCATGCCTGGATGGAGAGTCATCTCTTAACAGTGAGATTACCACTGAGATTTACTGTGCTGTCACATGTAGCTCTGGGATTAGGTCTATAAATCTTTTAACTTCATCTCTGCTTCAGCTTAAGCTTCATTCATAAAAATACAATCACTTCCTAGAAAATGCTGCAGATGAAAACATCACAGGATGTTTGTATTTTTCAGAAGACATTATGACATCAACATAAATGTTCCAAGATCCAATCATTTGTTGTCTGGGACTACAGCGTGTGATTCTTTTTCTGCACGCAATGTTTTATTCTTTGTGATAGAAAGTATATGTACTCAAGTACTGTACCTAAGTACAATTTTGAGTTACTCACTTTATATTAAAAGTAAAAGTTAAGTATTTCAATATTCTGCCACGTGATACTTCTCCTCCACTACATTTAAGAGGTAAATATTCATGGGCGGCGGGTAATGGAGGCTAGGGAAGGCTGAGCCTTCCCAAATTTTATGCTGGAAAATTGTGAAAATCATGTATAATAATATGCACGTAATGTGTGCATATTATTATACATGATTTCCTATTATGAACGGGCCGCAGCTGCAGCACAACCTCAGTGTGTGTGAGGTTGTCTGCAGCGGTCACAATGTTGACAAATATGAGAACGTGTTGCCATGGTGATCGTCAAAAAGAGCCAGTCAACACCCGCTGTCGCTTTGGCGCGTGATTTTTGAAATCCAACATGGATATCCGATCCTTTTTTAAACAGGAGGAAAAAACCGAATGAAAATATTTCAAAAGCGGCCAGCCACACCGACCGGAATCCGGAATTTTTTATTATTACCGTTTATTTGTTTCAATCACTGAACAGACCAGGCGGCAATTTGTTACAGGTGTTTAATTCCTTCCTCTCAAAAATCCGGGATTAATTCGCCAGCTTCTCTGTGAATTATCTGGCATCCTTCTGTAAGTGAAGTTGTTACAGCGGAGGAAACGATTCAGCCAGCACTCGCTGCAAACTCCTCATCTCTGCTGTCACTCACGGTGGCGGACATTTGTTTCTCCATCGCCCTGATCATTTTGCAGGACACTCTCTCCTGGCGTGCCCGTTTGCTGATAACTCATCCCCGCATGTTTACCTCAGGCTCCTCGCTAGCCTTCTTCCTCCCTCCAGCAGGCAGCCTGGCCCTTTGCTGTCCTCCTCGGACAGACGCTGAAGCTCAGTTTGATTTTTTCGCCAATCTCTCACTCTCTTCTGGTCGACAGAGAAACGTCTAGCGGCTGCTTCTCCTGAGTTTTCCTCTGCATATTTTACGACAGAAGATTTGAATTTCAAGTCGTACTTTTTTATTTTTTTTTGCTGCACCGGAGACATGGCGATCATCAGTGTGATACTGAAGAAAGCAGCACAATACGTGAAAAAGGCGAAGAAGAAAAACGTGCAGTGTCAGAGGTCGCGTCTCCTTCCTTTATTTAAAAAAATATATATAAATTAGACCCGACATTTATTTGGAACCGGCGGTTATGTATCAGAATGTGAAAAGTAATAATAAATAAATAAATAAATAAAGTAAAATAAAATAAAACAAAATAAAATAAAATAAAAAACGGCCGTCCATCGGCCCATTATTGATCGGCCCACCGGGAAAAATCCCGGCACTCCCGATGACCATTCTACCCCTGCAATAGCAGTTCTCTTGAGTGGCTGTGCGTGTGTGTGTGCGTGTGTGTGCCGTGCAGTGCGCACGAGCATGCGCTTGTGTTTAGGGGCACAAAAAAAAATATTTGCACCGGGGCCCATCACCATGATGTTACGCTACTGACTGAGACTATTGCATATAGTTAATTATATATTTAATAATCAGCAGTTTCATCCTTGAGAGCTAGAGAGGTACCTTTCATGTCCGTCCAACGGAGGTATGGATATCTTGCATACCTTTCCTCAAGGCACTGTCACTTAAAGTCAACACAAGTCTTCCAGCATCTGCAGCCTGTGAGAGACTCTTCAGTCATGCAGGACTCCTGTTCACTGCTAAAAGATCACAGCTTCACTGCAAGAACCTTGAGAGCCAACTACTGTTGAAGCTTAACAGTCACTTCACTGAGTGATTCTTTGGGACTGAACTCAAATTTTCAGCAAAACACACACATGCACACAGATTATGGACACAGAGACCTCTGTATGCACAGGCTGTCTTGTTTGTGTTCCTCTATATAATCTCTGCCTGCTGATTAAAATGTAATTTATTATTGTTTTAGTTAAAGAATGTGCAAATTGCTATTGTATGTTTTTGTCTATTTGATTACATTCATGCGCTGATTATTGAAACAATAAATCAGAAGTTACTCAGTACTTGAGTAGTTTTTTCACTAAATACTTTCTTACTCTTACTCAAGTAATTATTTGGATGACTACTTTTTACTTTTACTTGAGTCATATTATTCTAAAGTAACAATACTCTTACTTGAGTACAATTTTTGGCTACTCTACCCACCTCTGATTGTAGGAGCCATATCAATTTTGCTTTATTTCATGCAATTTTGCCCCATGCCACAAGGGGGCTGTAGCTACTTGCTGTGTGGCTCAGTTGACCCCGGTTTTGCAGAGTTAGACCATTTAACCTGGGGGAACCTAATCACAGGTGTTGCTGATTGGGAAGCAAACAGTTTTTCGACTGTGCCCAGGTGCCCTATGTGCTTATGTGTCTATGTACCTTAACTTGGTAAGCAATCCGGTTTGTTATTTTTGGTTACATGTATTATGAGTTAACGTTATTGACGCTGTATGATACTGAATGGAAAATAAACCTGCGAGATAATCGTATCACAGAGATTTCCGTTTGTTACGTTCGAGCGCGCTGGGCGCACGTCTAAAATTAAAACAGCTATCAGCAACCAGTACTAGACTTCGTTTAGGACTTAGTCAGTACATTTAGGTCGAAAAACTGCTTCGATTTGGATTTACCGTTCATCAAGAGGCAGCGGACCTGTTACATAAGGGATTTACGTCTTCATTTGGAAACCACGGATGTGAGGTGGGCAAAGTTTGGAGTTGCCGATTGCTATTGAGCGGTACTGGAGTGAGCTACAAGGCCAGCGGCATACCAGCATCACCACACCGGGACACCATTCATCAAAGCCGGCCAACGCTCGATTGGGGTATGTGTTGATCAGCTCTGATATTATGAATGGCCATGGTAATTTGTGTGCACACATTAGCGTAAACCCAATGCATTGGTAGCAGATGCGCAAGCGTCTAAAAATAGCTTTGCTCGTCGAGACGATCTGTCAGCGCAACATAAACTATTTTGCGGACTAAAACAGCCTATTGACTTTGCGTCGTCGTTATGGCTGCAGAGGAGAAGGGCCAACTCGGCCATGAGACTGAATTTGGTGTGGGTGCAGAGGTAAAATCTGTTACTGAAAAACGTGTTGTTAAATTAACACCTAAAGCTTTGTTGGAAAAAATAAGCATTGTAGAAAAGGAAAGAAAGTCTAACTTTGGTAAACAGTCAAAAGTAAAACAATCTATTGCTAAATTGATGGGTGATAGAGAGCATGTGAATGAGGTTGAAAATGAGTTAAACATGTTCAATGAGTTGTGTGACAAAAACCAGAAGGTGCATGCATCTTTGTTGGGTTTATTGCCTTCTGATGAAGCAAACAAACATGAAATATGGTACCAAGCTAAAATGTTGAATGTCAATGAGTGTATTGCTGGTACACATCAATGGTTGTCTGACACTAAAGCTTGTCCAGCTACCAAAGTGGGTGATGACCATGATGATGAGGATAATGATGATTTGCTGGGTCAAACTGAGGTTCAAACGGAACATTCTCAAACTCAAACTGTCCAAAGTGAAAATGAAATTGGACCAGCAGAAACACACACGGTTGTTGACAACACTTTAAAGGAACATAAAAGGGATGATCCTCAAACTGTTGATGTCAATAATGGAAATAGAGCTGCTGTTGGAAAGGATGAGGAAGAGGAGGATCAGATTCTACCTCAAGACAGCATTTCAAACGTGCAGTCAAGGCACCATGGCTCAAGCAGATCCTCAAGCAGCAGATCCTCTGCTCTTGGCTCGACCTGCTGCTTTAAAGGATAAACATGCTTTGGAGGAGCAGGAACTCATCTTGAGGAGAAAAAGGGAGCAGCTTGAGCTGAACACTGAGATAGCTGCCACTTCTGCTAAGCTAGCAGTGCTACAGGTAGGGAGCAGCGTCCATTCAAGGCAATCTGATGGAATGGTTTCCTACTTCAGAATTGGGGCTAGATCCAAGCTCCTGCTCACCTCTCTCAATCCACAGGCCTCAATATGGGTGGCTCCACCCTCACAGCAGCATGAATCTTTACCACTGCAAAGCAATGCTTCACCAAATATCATGCCAAATTTGGAGAAAAAACAAGTTGCTGTTTCATCATCTTTATCCACTCATTTTGCATCACAACCACAGCCAACTGTTAGTCGTGGCTCTCAACCCCCTCAGTTACAATCAATGACAACCTTCAGTCAGAGCTTTCAACCCACTCTAGGCCAACAGGTGCAGCAGCCCCTGCAAGGCCAAAATCAGACAGCAGGTCTCTACAATCTGCTGCAACAACAGAATGACATAACAGCTCCCCTTGTTCAAATGCAAACATCACAACTGCTGCCGCGCCGAGAAATTCCAACTTATGATGGAGATCCTCTGCAGTTAAACACATTTATGAAGGCATTTGAGCACTGCGTGGAAGCAAAGACCAGCTGTAAAGGAGACTGTTTGTACTATCTTGAACAATTCACTAGGGGGCAGCCGAGGGATATTGTACGCAGCTGCCTTCATATGACTGCAGATAAAGGATTTGCTGTTGCCAAAAGGTTGCTCAAGGAGCACTTTGGAAATGAGCTTAAGATAACAGCGGCGTACATGGAGAAGGTCACAGGATGGCCAAGTATCAAAGCTGAGGACACCAAAGCGCTCAAAGCGTATAGACTTTTCCTCCGTGAGTGTTCCAACGCTATGGAAGATCTTCAGTACTTGGAGGAACTTAGCATGCCAGCAAACATAAAGATTCTGAGTCAGAAGCTTCCGTATAAACTCAGAGACAAGTGGAGAGCAAAGGCATGTGAGATACTGGAGAAAACTGGTCGACGGGCACGATTCTCAGACATTGTTAAGTTCATAGAGCACCAGGTCAGAATCACTTCAGATCCAGTCTTTGGTGACATACAGGACACTTCACCTGTTATTAAAGGTGCTACAAAAGCAAGCAAGTTACAGGTGAAACCACAGATGAGAAGAAACAGCTTTGCAACACAGGTGGTCATTGAGGTTGGATGCAAAGCAGACACTCACAAGAATGAGAATGGATGCAGCAAACCAGATGGTGACCAGAAGGAAAAGGCTCAGAACAAAGTGACATCCTTCACCAAGACTGATTCTATATCCTGCCAGTATTGTGCTGCTGGTGGTCATGTTTTGGAACAATGTTTTAAACTGGGAAGAAAGACACACAGGGAGAAACTGGACTATCTAAAGGAGAAAGGTCTGTGTTTCAGTTGCTTGTGCACAGGACACTTGAGCAGGAATTGCGACAGGCGCATCACTTGCAAAAAGTGCGGCCGAACGCACCCCAGTGTTTTGCACATTGAAGAGAAGGAAAGGGTTAATCAGAAGGATGGTGCGCAGAAGAATAGTGCGAAGCCAAAGACTTCTAACAGCTGTACAACATCCTCCGATTGTGGTCTTACAGGGGCTGGCCACTGCAATGGAATTCTTCCCATTTTGCCTGTTAAGGTGAAGTGCTCAAAGGGAAACAAGGTTATTGAAACCTATGCTTTTCTGGACCCAGGGAGTACAGGAACTTTCTGCACCAGGAAGCTCATTGACAAGTTGAACATGGAAGGACGCAAATTAAAGATTTATATCCACACCTTGGGCCATAATAACTCAGTAGAAAGCTCCGTTGTTGACAGTCTGGAGATTTCTGGATCTTCTGGTGAGTGCTTCTATCCACTTCCCAAAGTGTGTACCCAGAAAGAGATGCCCGTCTCTACAGCTAACATAATCAGCGAAAGGGAGCTGAGAAAATGGCCTTATTCAGAGAATGTAAACATTCCACACATAAACGCTGATGTTGATCTGTTAATTGGCACGAATGCCTCCAAATTGATGGAGCCTTGGGAGGTGATTAACAGTCGTGAAGGTGAAGATGGACCCTATGCAATCAGAACCCTATTGGGGTGGGTAATAAATGGTCCGTTACGGGGAAGTAGCGACTGTGGAAGTGACCACCCTTCAGTTTATGACAACAGAATCGCCATTGACAGAATTGAAGAACTGTTAACCAGCCAGTACAACTACGACTTCAATGAGCGAGCTTCTGCAGAACAGGAAGAAATGTCAGGGGAAGAAAAGAAGTTTATGGAGATAACGGAAAACTAAGCTCAGCTTCAGAACGGACACTACACGTTTCAACTGCCTTTCAAAGGGAAAGATGTTTTGATGCCGAACAACCTCAGTGTTGCCATGCAACGTGTTTGTGGTCTGAAAGAGAGACTTCAGAAAGACGTAAGCTTTCATGAGGAGTACAAAAACTTTCTTGCTGATATCATTAGCAATGGCTACGCCGAAGAAGTGCCGCAGCATCAGTTCGAAACACCAACAGAGAAGGTGTGGTATATCCCGCACCATGGTGTGTACCATCCACGGAAGGGAAAGCTACGAGTGGTGTTTGACTGTGGAGCAGAGTACAAAGGGGTCTCGCTCAACAGTCAGCTCTTGCAAGGACCGAACCTCACCAGCTCATTAGTTGGAGTTCTTATGAGGTTCAGACAGAAACAAGTGGCCATAATGGCGGACATAAAGGCTATGTTCCACCAGGTTAAGGTGGCAGAGGAACACCGGGACTACTTAAGATTCTTATGGTGGCCTCAAGGTAACCTGGAGCAAGAGCTTGTAGCGCATCGAATGACTGTCCATTTATTTGGAGCTGTTTCATCACCTAGTGTTGCCTGCCTTGCTCTTAGAAAGACTGCTGAAGACAACCAGGCCCACTTTCCCTCAGAAGTGATCGAAGCGGTCAACCGAAACTTCTATATGGATGACCTACTGAAGAGTCTGCCCTCTGAGGAAAATGCAGTCACCATGGTTAAGAACCTTACCACCATTTGCAGAAAAGGAGGTTTCACCCTCACTCAATGGATTAGTAATTAAGTGCTTCAAAGCCTCCCAGAGGATCTCAAGTCCAAGAACCTGCATGAGCTTGATCTGGACAGGGATAAGCTGCCGTTGGACAGGGCTTTGGGTTTGCAGTGGTATATCGAGACAGACACTTTCAAATTCAAGCTGAAAGTCAAGGAGAAGCCGCCAACCAAGCGAGGCATGCTATCCATCATCAGTTCCATCTACGATCCATTGGGATTCCTGGCACCTTTTGTACTCCCCACCAAGCTGCTGTTGCAGGAGTTATGCAGGATGAAGTGTGATTGGGACGATCTAATACCTCCAGCTTTCCAGCAGAAGTGGAAAAAATGGCTGACAGATCTTGAGAAGGTGGCATATTTCAAGATCCACAGATGTGTTAAACCTGAAGGATTTGGGAGGACTGTCAGCGCCCAATTGCATCACTTCGCCGATGCAAGCGAGAACGGATATGGTACGGCTACTTACCTGAGGATGCAGAACATAGATGAGAGAGTTCATGTTGCCTTCCTATTTGGCAAAGCCAGAGTAGCTCCAATGAAGCCTGTCACCATTCCCCGTTTGGAGCTCACTGCTGCCGTTGTTGCAATACGAGTGGACAAGATGCTTCAATCGGAGCTCCAGCTTCCACTGAAGAAGATCTGCTTTTGGACTGACAGCACATCAGTTCTTAAGTACATTAGAAACGAGGACCGAAGATTTCAAACCTTCGTCGCAAACAGGGCAACCACCATCAGGGACAACTCAGAAGTTGAGCAGTGGAGATACATCCCCACATCCCTGAACCCTGCTGATGATGCTTCACGTGGATTGAAGGCAGAAGATCTCGTGAAGCAAAGATGGATGGAAGGCCCGGAATTCCTATGGGAACCTGAAGAAACGTGGCCAACATTTCCTGTGGATACAAGTGTCACTGCCAATGACCCAGAAGTAAAGAAAAATCTGACGGTCAGTGCAATACTTGTTGACACCAATGCCACATCACAACTGATGACCCATTTCTCTGATTGGCAAAGATTGAAGGTTGCAGTTGCATGGCTCATAAAGCTGAAAGGAACTCTGTTCAAACTGAGTAAGAAAAGGGAAGAGTTGGAGCTTGCAAACACCAGTGCTACTGGAGCAGCAAGGTTGGATGTACAAAGGGAGATGCAAGCTTTCTCAACATCACTGGGGAATCAGAAGGTGACGCTGGAAGATCTCTTGGAGGCTGAAACCTCCATAATCGCTTTTTGCCAGCAAAAGAGATTCCCCACTGAATTTGCTGCACTAACCTCTGGCAAGCCACAAGTGCCAAGAAGTAGCAGCATCTTCAAATTGGATCCGGTTCTAGATGGAGGACTTCTACGAGTTGGGGGACGGCTGAATAAGGCAGCAATCCCTGAGGACATTAAACACCCCCTCATCTTGTCAAAAGACCAACACATCTCTGACCTTATCCTCCGTCATATCCATCTAAAGCTTGGACATGGAGGTAGAAACCATGTTCTTTCTGCTACAAGAAGAAAGTACTGGATAACAAGTGGACCTACTGCAGTGAGGAAGATCATATCAAGATGCCTCGTCTGTAAGCTCCATGGTCGAAAGACCGGTGAGCAAAAAATGGCAGACCTGCCAGAAGAGAGAGTGATTCTTGATCTACCACCATTCACTAACGTTGGCGTAGATTACTTTGGGCCAGTTGACGTGAAAAGAGGCCGTAGCGTCGTGAAAAGATATAGAGTAGTGTTGACTTGTATGACGAGCAGGGCCGTGCACCTGGAAGTGGCCTATTCTCTTGACACAGACTCGTGCATCAATACATTGCGTAGGTTCATCTGTCGAAGAGGACAAGTCTCGCACTTTAGATCCGACAATGGTACCAACTTTGTCAGTGCAGAAAGAGAGCTGCGAGTAGCCTTGGCCTCTTTGAATCATGACCGCATTGAAAGAGCCTTGTCCAATAAGGGAATCAAGTGGAGCTTTAACCCTCCAGCTGGGTCACATCACGGTGGCTCTTGGGAGCACATGATCCAGATGATCAGGAAGACTTTATGCTCTGTGCTCCGCCAGCAAACCTTGGATGACGAAGGGTTCCATACCGTGCTCTGTGAGGCTGAAGCTATGCTCAACGATCGCCCCATTACAAAGCTGTCAGAGGACCCTAATGACCTTGAGGCGTTGACGCCAAACCATCTGCTGCTCCTCAAAGGAAAGCCAGTTCTCCCACCAGGACTGTTCGACAAAGGGGATGTTTACGCTAGGAGAAGGTGGAAACAAACCCAGTACATCTCGGATCTCTTTTGGAAAAGGTGGATCCGTGAGTACTTACCGCTTTTACAGGAGCGTCAAAAATGGAACCAGGAGAAGAGGAGTTTTGTTTCTGGAGACCTGGTCATGGTTGCAGACTCCACAGCACCACGTGGATCATGGATGCTAGGAAGAGTCCTGGAAACCTTCCCTGATAAGAGAGGTCTAGTACGTGTGGTTCGTTTGAAGACCAAGACAAACATCATTGAACGACCCATAACCAAAATATGCTTGCTTAATGAAGCTAAAGAATAATTGGTTCCCATTTAAAAATGGGCTATATATTTATTTATTTATTTATTTATTTTCTCCTGGTATTTATGGCTCATTTCAATTTGGTGTAATTGCTCTGGCTGACGCAATTAGGGGCTGGAGTGTAGGAGCCATATCAATTTTGCTTTATTTCATGCAATTTTGCCCCTTGCCACAAGGGGGCAGTAGCTACTTGCTGTGTGGCTCAGTTGACCCCGGTTTTGCAGAGTTAGACCATTTAACCTGGGGGAACCTAATGACAGGTGTTGCTGATTGGGAAGCAAACAGTTTTTCGACTGTGCCCAGGTGCCCTATGTGCTTATGTGTCTATGTACCTTAACTTGGTAAGCAATGCGGTTTGTTATTTTTGGTTACATGTATTATGAGTTAAGGTTATTGACGCTGTATGATACTGAATGGAAAATAAACCTGCGAGATAATCGTATCACTGAGATTTCTGTTTGTTATGTTCGAGCGCGCTGGGCGCACGTCTAAAACTAAAACAGCTATCAGCAACCAGTACTAGACTTCGTTTAGGACTTAGTCAGTACAATAATAATAATAATAATAATAATAATAATAATAATAATAATAATAATTACTTACATCATGTCAATTCCCTGCACCTGTCTTAGACGTCCAAAAAAGTGACCTAGCCTGACGTTCAAATGTTAAACTGCATATTGACGTCCAAGTGGGGTCATGATTAGACGTCCAAATTGTGGACCTAGTTTGCACGTCGTGAAGAGGTCCAGAATTGGTCTTGGACTGACGGACGCAATATAGACATGATCTGCACGTCCATCAGACGTCTAATGTTTAGTGGGAGGATTGGAAATATTTCAAAATGGCAGCAAAAAGCAAAATGGTCGAATCAGTATTGATGCAGAGATGAGATTCTTCCTTCTGGAAAGGGACAGCGGTCAAGTGAGCAGGTTTGGTGAGCATCCTGCAGTAGCTGTGGTATGTGTTATTTAACCAAAGAAATCACTCAGTTGTTTCAAATTGCAGATGAAGCCACTGCGTTCATCGTGGAAAAGCCAGGCAGAATCACATCCACACACACGTTGTTGCCTGCCACATTCACAGGGCAGACACAACACTCAAATTGCATTCTTAGCAAATTGGCTTATATGACAATTGTGTGCTGTGGCTAACTGCCACTGACTTATCCATTATGTGGTGCTAAACATCACCCATCAATTATGCTATGTTGTACTGTGCAATTTTGAGAAAACTACCTGCAAATGCCATGTACATCGTCATCATTGTCAAGCTTGGGATACATGTGATTTGAAAGACAACAATGCCATCTAGTGGACATCTCGGATAAAACACCCCATACATTGCTGGTTTCTTACCCGTCGGATTGGGCACTCACTTGTTACTTCCATTTGATGCTGGGGAGAAAACAGGCAGTAAACCTCATGTCAATCAGATGATGTTTGTCTGACTTCCTGTGTCCAGTGGGCGGCGCTATGGATAAGACTCAATTTTGATGCAGAGAGATATTCAGGGTGATTCCCTCTACATTCATGAGATATTTGGTGTAGATAGGACATTGTATGGTGAAGTTACAAGGACTTGATGATTTGAAGATTTTCCCATTTACTTTCCATTGACACTAATTAGATTGCGACCAGAGTGCCACCTATTGGCCAATTCGCACCAAATTTTACACAGACCATCATTTTGCCATGGTACATAATTATGAAAATTTATGTGATAATCAGACAGTACTTTGTAAAGATATGCAAGATTGTCTGTTTTCAACACAATATGCAGGAGTTTGCTGTTTTATATTTCAGGCATTTTATGGACTATCTAAATTCTTTTAATAAGTTTTTGTCAGGAGGGACTACAGATGCTACATCCAAAGTTTGGTGCATATCGGTCAAATCGTCTAGGAGGAGTTCGAAAAAGCAGGTTTTTAACTTTTCAGGATTTTGCGAATGGAAAATTACCGCAAAAGTTGGTGTGGTTTACATCATACAATTCAGCTGAATTGAGCGAATTTGTAGATATAAGGTTCAACAATGTGCGACACATTATGTGGGAGTTGTGTGTCAAAAACTCTTCACGTGGAAAATAGCGCTACCTGCTGATCATTTTTGGTGTGTGAATTACAGGGGCCATTCTCGACCACCCCTATGAATTTCATTTCCATAAGTGTTATGGTGTGTGCACAGTGCCAAATATAAAATTAAACTGAAGATTAGTTAAGAAAAATGTTAAATATTATAGTATTAGTGAAGAATGTCTAAACTCTGTCCTAATCCAAGCAGGTTTATCTTGAAACAAGGCTTACTTCATCTTAAAACTAAACCTTAAAACCTAAAGCCTGTCCTTATTTTTATACATCTTACAGAAATCACAACCAGAATGACTTATAGGCAGTGTTGGGCACGTTACTTTTAAAAAGTAATTAGTCACACTTACTTCTCCCAAAATGTAACTGAGTTAGTAATAATTACTCCACTGTAAAAGTAATTAGTTACCAGGAAAAGCAACTATTGCATTACTTTTATTTCTTCCCCCTTTTGAGCTCGGCAGTCATTTTAGCGTACTCGGCATCTACATATGTATTTAGAAAATGTCTTTCTGCATGGCGGACCCTCACCTGCTCTCCCAGATATTTAGTCAATGAGGCTCTGAAGGAGTCTGAGTCAACGAACGGGAGTAAGTTCTCAACAACATACCTGCCTATCATTGAATTCAATTCAGTCTGTGTCACAAGTTATTGTGAAGCTGTTAGCGGAGCTCATGTTAGAGTCCGAGCAGACAGCGTCCAAACGGCTCCGAAAGCTTCCAACACAGCAGAACACACCGCACAGAAATGTTCCCGACCTTGTCCGAGTCTCTCCAAATGCTTCAGACATCCAACGGTTGGGCCGGTGTGTTGCTTCCTTTAGCCACACCTGGACTGCTATCATCATCAACAGCGTCAGCAACGGAGTGTTTGGCAAGTGTTATTTTTTTAGAAGCGTGTGCCGCTGAGAGATGCTTCATTAGATCAGAGTTGCTTACAACGGACGTAGACAAAGGAGATTAAAGTGGTGTCTGTACTTCCACTTTGAAAATGTTAACTTGCCCTCCGGACTCGCCTTGCTGCATTTCACCTCTGCTAGTTTGTGGATGTGAGGCTGCTGTCCGCGTGTGTGGTTTGTGTGTAAACAGAACATTGCCACTGATGGACTTACAAACTCTCACTCAACCTTAGAGAGCCAATTATCATCACTTACGCGGTTGTCCCGCCCCTCCCTGTTCCCTCACCGGAGGAAAATAAACCAGCCCTGCTGCTCCGGTGGCTGAGAGCCGAGTCGGTGACACCAGCTTCAATGATCAGCTTCAGTTTGTAACGCGCCACATTTAACAGTCGGTAACGGTAACAGCGTTGTAATGATGGAAATAGTAATTAGTTAGATTACCCGTTACTGAAAAAAAGTAATGCAGTTAGAAATGCCGTTTATTCTAACGTCGTTATTCCTATCACTGCTTATAAGAGCGCTCAACATTTCGGACTGATAAAAGATATCTTTGTGACAGATTCCTCTTTAGTTGCTTTTGAGTACCTGTGTTATGAAAAACTGAATCTGAGTCCAGAGTTGTTGGCATTTGAGGTGGCAGTTCCCAATGTTGCCCAGGCTACAGAATTTGTAAAAGAATTGACTGCATTTCCTATTTTCCCAATACCTTTGTTCCACTAAAACATAGTCTTTGTGACATTATTGCCCACAGACATTAATATGGAGGAACAATAAGTATGTATAGGTGTATCATGTATTGGGTGACCCAGTTTACCTGTTTCCTGTTTTGTGTTTCCTGTGCCAGTTTTGTGAACAAACATTGGTCATCACCTGCTTGAAGTCAGAGCAATAAACTCTTTTTTTAGATGCTTTTTGTGTGACTTTTGAATCAAGCAAGTTGAGTTTGTTACTGAATCTTAAAACAAGATTTATTTTGATGAGACTTTGGGGGAGAGATGTAATATATCATTTTAACAGTTATTTACCTAATTT